>JAPPVO010000032.1:96960691-97560691 GCA_030407325.1 Camellia japonica
CTGTCATGTTAACATTCACACGCATGCGAGATGCTAAAGCGTAAAAACTTACATTGTACTCCGTGCCAAAACAACAAACTAGTTAGCAAACAGCATGACCTCTCATGTTAAGATGACTAATGCAACGCATACAGAGTGCAATTAGACAGGCTCGGCTATCCTGAACATGACATGTGAAATGCTACATGTAACAAGTATTCAATTTGGAAATTGAAATACAATGCGGTTAGCGTGATGTACCGAGCCCGGTGCATGTCAACAAATGCATGGATGTACGCATGCATTGCATAAGGTATGCTAAAATAAACGTGCCTAATCTACCATCGTAAGCAGGTAAATAAAAGGGAAGAAAGAAGTGGGGGTTGGAAGACATACACGCCACTCACGCACACTTATTACAGATTTGCTCTCACACGGAGAGACCAAATAATAATACAATTTTACTAACTACGCAAGCTAATTAAATATTACAAATTAATTAAATTAACAAATTAATTAATCTAATTAAAAAAAAACAGTAAACCGCCTCGGGAAGAGGGCTCAATGCATGCGCGCTCGGATTCCGCTCAGAATTGCACTGCCATGCCTAGCCTGCCTCTGTTTTCCCTGATTTGCCCTTCTGAAAATTGCCAAAGTCCCAAGGATGCCTCTCAGGATACTGGGAATCATCACCGACCAAGTAGAATGATCACCGGCAGTGAATTTGTGGTCACCGGCACAAAATGAATCCATCGGCTGTTTATTGACTGCCGGTCGGCACTAAATACTGCCGGCCGGCAATAAGTTCCTGCAGAACCTGCAACTCACAGCAGCAGAGGGCAAAACTTGCATGGCAATACAATTCAAGCCATTTATGCACCAATCACACTCCCTATCATGTTAATGACTCAAGGGAGGATGTGCCTCGATTCTCGGGCCACCAATCACGCATTTCCATGCATGATGGCCCAAAGAGCCAAGTGTGCAACTTCTATTTCAAATGAAATGCAAAGCAAGCAAACAAACCAAAGAATCCTAACCTCTATCACACTCACTTCAAGAGGCCAAGTATGCGCAATGCCATGCAATCCTAGACATATTGACTAACATGTAATATGAACAATGCAAGGCACTTATACAAACATACAAGCAAGCATGCAAGGCAAGCATGCAAACCAAATAAAAGAAGGATTTAAACACGATTTAGGCAGCCCTAAATAGGTCTAAAACAATGGCCAAAATGCAAAGGAAATGAGACCAAACACACATACACACATGCACATGTTAAGGCACAAACCTAAGCATTAAGCAAGCAACTTTCAAGCACACTTAAAAGAGGCTAAGTATGGACAACTAGCATGCATGGAAAGCTTTAAAATCATGTAAGAATATGATGCCAAATCAAGCAACAAGATGAGCAAGGCATGCAATTAAGGTCCAAGTACTTGAGGCAAGCCAAAGGAGGATTGAACCACACTTGATGTAATCATGCATCGCATGCATTAAACAACTAAAACAGATTTTTTAGTGCATAAAACCAAAGCCCAAAGGATCACCTAGATGGCATCTAAATGGCTTGAATTCAAAGGCATGCACAAATGCACTTTCAAGGAGCATACAACACAAGCTCATAAGGCATTAAAGAGGCATGCAAGGCAAGCATACAAGCATGTTAAAGGGACTGAAAGCATGGAAAATGGTTCCAAACCATTGAAATGATGCAAACAAAACATGCTATACACTTACATATTTAAGGCCAAACAAGCCCAAACTACAAAGAGGCTATACCAAACATGCCAAGATCGACCCAAACAATTATGGACAGACCTAAAACATGATGAAATAAGCACAAGAGCTTCACAAAGCTAAGCCTAAAACATGCTAGAATTAAGGTTTACAACCCAAAGCAACTTAAGGCCTAAACATGGCATTACAAAGCATTTATGCAAAACATGCATGGAGTACCAAAACCAACTTAATACAAAGTTATAACATGGCAATATAAGCATAAAATACAGCCATGGCATGCTCAACACACACTTGAACAAAGGGCTCCTTAAGAGACCAAAAATGGTCCCTTTCAAGAACAACAAGGAGAGGGGTGGCCCTCCCCTTTTGGAGACTTCAAGGCACCATCTCCACCACTGAAATCCCTCAAGATTTCAGTGGTGAAGAGGCCCAAACACCAAAGTCTCGAAACTTGCACAAAATAGCACAAAAAGAGGCCTTACAAGGCCTAAGAGGGGTCAAACTTCCCCAAAGCACAAAACACTCTTAATAAACTATCAAGAGGGCCTAAAAACAAAACTTTTTTTATGTTATACACTAAACACAAAAACAGCTTTAAGACAGGTAAAAATAGGATGCAAAAATGGGGAATAAAAGGCAAGATTCTCACCCTTGTTGACTACCTTCACAAGTGTTGATGTCGTTGCTTCCTTGGGCTCAAATCCAGCCAAGAACACCAAGAACAACCTCTTGAAACCTCAGAAACCAAGGAAAGGTGAAACACTAGGTGTTGATGTGCAATAGTAAGACACAAACACCTAGTCACACAAACAAGAGAGAAATATAGATATAGGATATGTGTTGAACCCTAACCCTAAAACCAGAGCTCCCTCTCACCTTTCTAACCAAAACTTTCTAACCCTAATGCCAAGAGAAGACCCTCTCTTATATAGGCAATTCCCTCTTGTAAAGCTTACAAAACAAGCCTTCCAAGAGGGAAATCCCTCCATACACGTGTATGGAGGGAAAGGGTGGGTGCCAGCTATCACAGTTGGCACAAAATATCTACAAAAAGTAGATGAACAATGGTCGGCCACTCAAAATTGTCATTTTGACAAAATTGAGTGCCGATCGGCAACAAAGAGTGCCGACCGGCAATCTACATTGCCGATGGCAACAAAAACCAGCCGGTGGTCTCTAGCTAGTGCCGGTGGTGTGTGTGGGATGCCTCACAAGGCATTCCCTGCCCCTCCAAGGCAAAACACAAGTGTTTGGTGCAAAACCAGACACAAAACGGTCGAGTCCGGAGATCCTGAGGCAAGGCGCGTAGCCGAGACCTCCGGGAACTCCAAACGAACACAAACATGGATAATCACCGAGTGTTCAAACGGTGACGTCCAAGTCTTGAGGATGGTCAAAAATGGGGTGTCTACAGTTGCCCCTCTTTGACAGAACTCGAAAGTCATAACAATGACGGGAGTGAATGTCAAAGCCCAGAGACGACCCATTTTTGACAAGGCCGAAGACTTGGACAAACATGCAAGACAAATAAGGTATGCGCCCGAAGGCAGGGGCAAAATGCAAGACAATGCAAGAGGCCGAGCATAACTTATGATCATGCAAAGAAAGCTGTAATGAAGCACGCATGCGACAGTTATAAGCTAGCATACACCAGACTACACTACAATGCAGAAAGGATGTAAGAGAATTATGCAATTCTCAATACGTCTCACTCGGAGGATACAATACCTGCGCGGCTCGTCCGGTTGCACCGGCCTCAAATGAGCCGTACATACAATATCGTGCCTGAAAAGAAAGAAAACTTAACAGGTACAATGTTGTTAGCAATATGCATGACAATGCAATGATGAAATGCAAAATGATGTGCAATATATACAAAACTATGTATAAACAATGCAAATGATATGCAATGCAATTGAAACAATGCAAACTAAATGCAGGGCAATTGAATCATGATTCAATCATGAGCGGGTCGAAACTACACATATGTCAAATAGATTGATGGAAGTAACAAGTCCGTCTACCATAGAACGATGTCTGAACTATGAGTGATGTAGACGGACACAAGGACGAGTATTGGGTGGAATGACATAAGTGGGGTAACGACCCGCTGAGGAAAGAATAGTGATCCTAGAGCCGGATGCAATAATTACACTACAATGCAATATAAATAATGGATATGGCGTGTAGCCAAACCGTATCTTGCTTAGGAAGGGGATGCACGCATACAAGCCGCATCTAATCACAGAACTGTACGCGTGCAGAACTGTGCTTTGACGTGAAAAGTATGGACACATACCAGACCAAGCTCAACAAGGAAAGGCGCAAGCCATGGACGGAAGTGATGCAGTGGATGCATGCAACTAAAATGCAATATATACAATATGCAATGGAATGGATATTTATAATGAATAAGTGAAGGCGAAACATGCGTATCGACGCAAGTGAAGAATGCACGACAATGCAGGTGGAAGCGAAACATGCGCATCAACGCAAGTGAAGAATGCACGACAGTGCGGGTGGAAGCGAAACGTGCGCATCAACGCAAGTGAAGAATGCACGACAGTGCGGGTGGAAGCGAAACGTGCGCGTCAATGCAAGTGAAGAATGCACGACAATGCGGGTGGATAATGCAGTGGGTGCATGCAAACTATAATGCAATATAGATGAATGTTTACAAAAAAAAATGCATGACATATGCACTATATTACAACGAAATGCATGACATATGCAATATGTTTTTTTTTTTGGTTTTTGGTTTTTGAAATGCATGACAATGCAATATTTACAATGATGCATGACAATGCGATATTTACAATGATGCATGACAATGCAAGATGATGCAATGACTGCGATTGCAGTTTTCCCTATTCTCCCAACAGGGCGATATACTAGGTTGGTTCAGTATCTAGAACTGAGGCGTAGACACGCTGCCTCAACCTATGGGGCTTCCATACAGATTTCAAGCTGAGGGTACACCTTCTGGGTATTTAAACCAGACTTTAGTCTCGGAAATCCCGAACCTTTGTGTTCTAGGCATGAGCCGTTCAAACTCTAGTTTTCACCGTCCCCATTGGTCTCCTAGGAACTCACCGCAAACACAGGCTGGTGGCTTTACCAGACCACCGGAAGTCGTTCGGCACGACAAACACCAAAGGAATTGCACCTTCAGAGGATTTAAGGTCTCCTAGACCGAGAGATGCAATGCATGACAATGCATGTTTTCTTTTGAATGCAGATGATGCATGATGTTTTTGAAATGCGCGCCAACGCGCGGTTTTTGAGATGCATGCCAAATGCAATGAGGTGTGCACCTTAATGCACCGAATGTCTTGCACCTCCCAAGGATTTAAGGTCTCCTAGACCGTGCGTGTTTAAGGTCTCGCCAGACCATGACGCAATGCATGACAATGCATGTTTTCTTTTTTTGTTTTTGAAACGCATAACAATGCTCGTAACAAATGCATGACAATGCAAGTGAGCCGTGCACCAATGCACCGAAGGTCTTGCACCTTCCAAGGATTTAGGGTCTCTTAGACCGTGCGTGTTTAAGGTCTCACCAGACCGGGGAACGAACAAAACAATGCGATTTATAATGCAAGTGAGACGCGCATGCCATGAAGGAATGGAAAATGATATGTAAATGAGACACGCATGCCTCAAGGATTTGAACTGAAATGTAGATCGAAAGATGCATGACAATGCGAATGAACTAAAGTGCGTAACAACGCACATCTTTTGAAATGCACGACAATGCTCGTAATAAATGCATGACAATGCAAGTGAGCCGTGCACCAATGCACCGAAGGTCTTGCACCTTCCAAGGATTTAAGGTCTCCTAGACCGTGCGTGTTTAAGGTCTCGCCAGACCGGGGAACGAACAAAACAATGCGATGTATAATGCAAGTGAGACACGCATGCCATGAAGGAATGCAAGATGATACAAGTGTGACACACGTGCCACACGGAATGTAAAACAATGCAAGTGTGACACACTGCCACACAGAATGGAGAATGATAAGTAGACACGCATGCCTCACGAAATACAAACAATGCAAGTGTGACACACGTGCCATACGAAATGTAAAGCGATGCAAGTGTGACACGCATGCCACACGAAATGAAAGATGTAAGTGAGACACGCATGCCTCACGGAATGGAAAATGTAAGTGAGACACGCATGCCTCACGAAACACAAAACAATGCAAATGTACTCGAGTGCGTAACAACGCACGCTTTTTCTTTTTGAAATGCATGATAATGCAAAACAAGGAGATGCACAACAACACGAATGATGTGCGAGGCAATGACAACATGAATGATGTGCGAGGCGACGTATGTATTGAGGTGCATGACAACGCTTGTAATAACATGCATGACAATGCATGAGGGATGTGCATGACGGCGCGACGCAACGCACCAGACAACATGATGAATGCATGCAACGCGCGCGGGGCAACTTTTGAGTCTTGTGAAAGACAAAAGGATACAAAAGGATACAACATTGCATGAATTTGAGTGCTACGCACAGAAGACACGGTTCGAGGTCAAAACGGAGGCCGGTTGAGCATCGGAGATACACTTTCTTGCACTATCTTAAGCTATGAAGACCAGAAACCACTCATATTGCCTAAACAAGGCTGTGGGAACATCACCGGCCGGGCTAGGAGGCCACCGGCTGTCCATCGGCTGAAAAAAATTCCATCGGCACAATATTCTGCCGGCCGGCACAAAATGTTGCCGACCGGCAAAAAGTTGCTGAGTCGGGGCAGATTCGACTTTTCACCTTGGGTTCTTTAAAATAGGGTTTCAAACCCTATTCTTTCACTTTCCCTCTGCCGAAAATCACCCCTCTCTCTCTCTAGAGCCTCTTTCTCTCCTCCTTTGCTCATCTTTGTGTTTCGCCGCCTTTTCCGTCGTTCGATTCGCGAAGTTCATCGCGTTTCGGACATTTTCGCCGATTGAAATTTCATTTCGGCGCTCCTTTGCCATTTCCCTTTTGGGACTTGTTCCCCTCGATTTCCTCTTCATTTTCCATACCTTTTCCATCCCGACCTTTCCGGCCATTTCCACCCTCCCGGGGTTGACTTTCGAGTTGACTCTTCGTATTCCGAGCCTATTTTCATTCCTCGACCATTTTCCCATCATTCTCGATATGGCCGACGACGTTCCACGGCGGGACTCCCTCGGATCACGAGATGGATCCCGAGGTCGAGCTCCTCCCGTTGAGCGAGCGCCCGTTCGATCCGGCGACCTATCGGCCGGCGATTCACGTTCTACCACCCGACGGATTACGCCAGTTCAGGAGCTTCGACATGGCGTTAGATCCTGAGCTCTTGCTACGCGAGCCTGTCTCCCACCTATCCTCCGGCGCTTCCGAGGTAACTTTCTTTCTCTGCTTTACTTTCTGCAATGTAGAATGCTTAACTGCCAACTGCCATAGCTGATTACAGTCTTTAACTGCTTAGTTCCAATACACTGATACACTATATATATTGTATTGATCACAAACGTTGCAACTGATTATCTGTTTAAGACTCACACGCGCACACACTGCACTAGCCTTGAACCACTCAAACCACGGCACACACCGTATTTCACGCAAACACCGATGCGGTACTTGTTTGAATCTAAAAACTTGCACGCATGCCACATTTGCACCGAGCCACAAAACATGCTGACGCATCACACGTTGTAGCACACGGCACCCGATATCTGTTTGAATCTGATATATGCACGCATGCCAATTTGCACTGAACCACACAAACACGCTGACGCATCACACGTTGTAGTTCACCGGCACCCGATATCTGTTTGAATCTGATAAACTTGCACGCATGCCATATTTGCACTGATTTACTGTTTCCTCAAAACTGTACATTTGATATTGCTTCGCAACTACTTGTTCGAAAACAGGGAGATTCCTATACCATCCGCGGGTATGGGAACACTGTCGCTCGCGTGTGGTACGCCGAGCTTCCCACGCGGTTCGCCATATCGTGGATCAGGCCGGCTTTGGCGCCTTTTGCAGGGGACTCTCCCAGCTCACGACATGCAGACCTCTCCTCGCCGCTCTGGTGGAGAGGTGGTGGGACACCACCGATTCATTTCCGCTGCGACCGGGACATGACGATGACCCCTTATGATTTCTCGATGCTCACAGGCATCGGGGTAGGGGGTGATCCGATCCCCTTTGACATTGACATGGATGAGTGGACTGCGGCTCAGGTCTACTTGCTTGGCGGCACCGCCTCTCGCGCGTCCCGGCTTCGTCCGGTACTCCTGGTTCGAGGTGCAGTTCCGGGTCCAGCCCCTCCTCGTTGATGCAGCTCCGATGACCCCAGAGGCCGTGGAGAGATATGCCGCGGCTTCCTCATGTTCCTATTCGGGACGACCATCTTCGCCGACCGGGCGAACACAGTGCCTCTCTGCCTTCTCAGCGCACTGGTGGATGTCAGAGACATTTTACATTATGACTGGGGTGGCGCCGCTCTGGCCACCCTTTATGGATATATGAGCTCAGCCTCCCGCGGCAGCGGACAGTTGCTCGGGGTTACTGGCGTGCTTGGGAGGTACATTTCTTTTCTGCCTTTCATTTCCGTTCTTTTTTCTGTACTCTGCACACTGCACACACTGTAGTCTGCTTTACACTTGCTGTATACTGTACACACGGCACACACATACTCTGCTTTACACTGACTGTACACTGTCACACTGTACACTCTGCACAATACACTGCACAACACTCACACTGTACACTCTGCACAATACACTGCACAACACTGCTCTGCTATTTCTGCCTTCTATTCTGTATTCTGCTTTATCTGATAAATGCACTGGTATTTATCTTGCAGTTGTGGGTTTACGCCTACTTTCCTAGGCTCGCTCCTGTACCCGATGCAGAGACCCCTCTGGTCGTCCCTTTTTCACGCCGCTTTGACGGGAGATGCGTGCGGAGGCCCCGGGAGACCTTCAGCTTCTTCCGCCGCTACTTCGACACCATCACCCCTGCCGAGGTATGTTTTACTTGCAGTTCATTTAAGCTTCGTCTTTCCACTGTATATTAGCAATAACAGTAGGTAACAAACTGTATTTCAATTTCAGATCACCTGGCGCCTGGGCTCCACTGCCAGCGTGATGCGGGATCGGTTTGCCGGTGCCGATGAGACCTCACGTTACCGGATTCTGCTCGAGGGCCCGGTCTGTCGGGCTTGGTACCTGGGTGAGCGTTTCTTGCGTCAGACCCTAGGCTACCTGAGCAGATAGTCCCGGTGCACCCTCCTGAGCACATGCGGGATACTGAGAGGTTCACTGCCGAGCAGATGGCGGACTACACCATCGGCTGGGAGGCAGACCACTTCAGAGGCGAGGGCGATTACTCGGAGTACGTCCGGACCTTCATCATGCGACTTGTGAGCGGCGGCCGCCGAATAGAGAGAGTAGGGCCAGCGGCGCCAGCGGCTGGAGCAGGAGCTGGAGGGGGAGCGCCGAGGAGGGCTCGAGTCCGTGGCAGGGGTGGAGTTCAGCGAGGGCGAGGGTTCGGTTGGCCTGCTCTGCCCGCTGCTTTGACTTTCCGAGGACAGGGTGGGGCGACCTATCAGATCCCCTTTGCTCCTCCACCAGCTGACCACGAGTTTGTCGGTGTCCCCGACTTGCCTCCGGTATGTATTACTGCATTCTTCGTCTTGCACTGTTATTTCATTTCAGTTTATTTGATATTCCACAGAATATTGATGCATCTGATACTTTTGCAGGCGTCTTCTGAGTACACCCGGCAGTCATTGGAGATGAATGCCTCCATGATGGGGATGCTACAGCGGACATTCGACCTCCTAGCCCTCTACAGCATTCCGGTATGTTCTTCTGACACACGCCTCAAACCATACACAAACTGCTTTACATAATCTGATGCATAACACAACATCTGATAAACTGCTCACGGCATCTGATACACTGTACTCACATGCATTCCACTGATTCACTGTTCACGCATACACACTGTACTCATACACTGCATTCTGCACTGATTTACTGCTCACGGCATTCACACACTGTACTCATACACTGTATTCTGCACTGATTTACTGATTTACTGCACAGTATTCTGATGCATTTGCCTTTCATGCTTTTTCAGCCTCCCTTCCAGATTCCTCCGGTGGGGGCGCTCCAGCTGGACCTCCCATTTCTACTCGGGATGGCAGAGCATATCCCCGCACCAGAGGGGGGCGCACTCATGTCGGGAGCAGCTCGCGGGCTCCGGTTCCGGATGATGAGTCTGAGGCAGAGACAGAGGCGGAGGAGACCGATGATGGCTCGGACTCGAGCTCAGACGGCGATGCCCCTGTGGTGCCCCTGTTGATGATGCTCCTGGACTGTTTTTCGTCTAGGAAAGAGGACCAGGACGATTGATGGCTCGGAGTTTTTTGACATTTGATACAGATTTTCTGTTTTCTTCTTTTTGCATTTTCCCCTTTTGTTAGTAGTTAGGGTACTTTGTACTGCCGCAGGCAGATTTTGTTTCCATGTACTTGAAAAGATGATATGAAATGAAACAAACTTTTTGTCTGAAAAAGTGTTTACATTTGTGTATATTTCATACCTTGCACTGTATTGCATCATATTACACCTCAAATGTAAATGATATCGATCTGTTGTCTGAAAATGAATACTTGTAATTGAGCACTTGCACTATGATAATCGGATAACCAACCAACTAACAGCAAACAACTCATACAAACCACTGCTCAAACTGCATAATACAGCCCATACTCTACTGGGGATTGATCTGCATACAGCCCATAACAGCACATCGGTTCATTCTGCACACAGCAAACCCTGAACAAATAACCCAATCTGACAAGACGGATCACAAAACTGACACGTTGCAGTTGAAACACACTCGGATGTCCCAAATTTTCCCTTTCTTTTTCTTGCTTCGCACGAATGTAGAGAATGGCACAGCATTCTGAGCACAAACGATTTTTTGAAAGGGTTTTCACAGGGTATCGAGCCTACCACAGAACACAGCGAGACAGACTCAAACAGAGAAACAAAAGGCACACGACCTAACACAACGAGATACACTCGGAAAAGACTCAAAGCCAGAATCGAGACCGACAAATCAAAAGACATGACACACGAACATGTTTACACAAGGAGAGACCTCAAATCTCGAGGAGCCAATTCCTCCGGGTATTATTTCCCACCCTTTCTGATTTGTGATACTCACATCACTCGGCCCTCAGACTCGGTTTTTCTCTCAAAACCCTCTTGCTCACTTCTCTCTCTCCGCTTACACCTCTCTATTCTTTATTCTCTCATTTTTCATCCCTCCCCAGGGTGATTGATGGATGAATAGGAAGTCGCAGGTTCACGTCCAGCATTGTTAGCTCACGGCTATTTTTCACAGCGGATAGAGTGCCTTTCTGGCAGGTATGTTGTCGGGGGAAAGACAGAAGACCTGACTCAACTGTGCCCCTAGTTCGTCACTTTGACCATTTTTTGTTTTCTTCCTAAAACAGTTTTGATCAAAATGAGAGTTGGATTAACACACACTTATTCGATTTTTGATTTGAAAATCATGCGAGTCAGGCTGCGAGCACTGAAAATTCTCCTTTTTCGGGTCCAAACATTGGTCCAATTTTGGAAAATGAAATAGTTTTCGAGAAAATAGTCAACTTCAGTAAAAATTTTCAAAAACTATTTTTACAAACAATCAACGCTCAACGAGCGCGGAACTTACCCTCAAGATATGCAACCTCGGATCGGGGATGATGGAAAATTGCCCCTGGCTTGAAGGGGGGGCACGGCAACGGAAAGTTGCCCCTGGTTTGGATAGCAACTCAGGGCAACTTATGGCACTGTATGGCAACGGAAAGTTGCCCCTTGTTTGGATGATGCCGCGGCACATTGTAAGTCAGTCCTTGTTGACGATCGGACGGAGAGAGACGAAGACGGTTTGAATCAATATATGGACACAGTCACCTGGAAGGTGTTGGTGGTTGGACTTCAAGAGGAAGTTGGTCACGTAGTTCCAGGTTACCGCAAACGAGGCATTGGATTCGGAGGAGGCACAAGTGATCAAAACCATGACATGGACTTGAGACGCTATGGAAGCGTTGGGGCTGGACTTCAAGATGAAGTTGCCTACGTATCCCAAACATGGAATCAAGCCTTACGTAGTTCCGGTTAAGGTACACTCGGGTATTTTAACCTTCACTGTTTAGGCTCTAACTTTTGCCAAGGTGCCCAATGCGGGTTTTCGACCTTGCGAGCTATGTTTTTCTTTTTTTTCTTTTTCTTTTCTTCTTTTTCTTTTCTTTTGTATTTTCATTTCTTTTTCTTTGCTATTTTTGTTCTTTTTCTCTTCTTTTTTGTTTCTTTTTGTATTTTTCTTTTTTGTCTTTTCTTTTCTTTGCTCTAACTTTTGCCTGGACCGCCCTTCCGGGTTTTCGGCCCAGCGAGCCTCTCAAAGGGTAAAAATGTAACAAGCCCATGCCAAATGGTTTTGAGATTGAAGCCTCTCTGTATCCAGGAGGATGACCGTTGTGTTGATTTGCAGAAAAGTTCATCACGGCTGCTTCACGAACCTTGCTTGGTGGGATCTGATCTCCTTGATCTGACTTTGACGCCTCTTGCTCGAGGGCTGCCTCAAAATAGGCCACACAGGCGTTTCATGGCATTGTTGAATGTTTTGAACGGATTCCAGTTTGCAACAGCTAAATTGAATCTTGAGGCTGAGAGCGATCCTGGGCTGCACAATCTCAAGAGCGATTCCACACAGGTCTTCACAGGACCGCGCAAAACATTTTGTTTTTGAAAGTTTTTAAGAAAGCGACAAATCGCTCGCGCTGAAGATAGTGTGGAACCAGTCTGGATCAAACCAGGGTCCTTCTCAGTACTCACGCCGACAAGCCTGACTTCATTCATTAAAAGCTTAGCGTGCCTCTCTTTCTCTCAAAATGACCAAAATTTTGCAAAACCCGAGGAATTCCTTCCTCTTCGTTTTTCTCACCGCAGTGTTCGAAAAGGGTTTTACGAAAAGCTTAGGTCATTATAACGATGTCTAAGGCACAAGAGAGTAGGCGAAATGCACTGTCGTTCCATTCACATCTTCTGGCACGGCTAACTCAAATAGCAACAAATACGGCACATGATAGCCACGGCTGTTTCACTCAGGTTTCTCAGATGCAACTGGCTCCACGGCAGAGACAGACTCAAAAGGAAAACGAAGGAAGTAATTATAAAGCAAAACGGTATTCGAGGCAACAACCCCGGAATCACCTGGTATTCTATACAAGAGGGACTGACTTATTACAACAAGACAGACCCTGTAAGCAAAAAGACTGACTCAGTACAGAGAGACAGACTCAAGACAAAACAAAAGACTGACTCGACACCCAAGTCAGAATTTACAAAAATTAACATTAACAGATGCCCAAAAATGCGTGCCAAACGCCACATCCAAAAATGCGCCAGGCACTGCCCACAGGCGGTTCACCTTCTGATTACATACTCGCAGTATCTGTGTCTTCAAAATCCAGCAACTGGGTGGTGACGGACTTTGCTGAGGTGGGGGGGAGGATAACCTCGTTGTCAATCAAATCTTGCACCTCATGACGGAGGCGGAAACAATTGTCGGTAGCATGGCCTGTCTGCTGGTGGTACGCACAGTACAGAGCAGCATCATGTGTGGCAGGGAGATTCTTCGGGAGAGGCCGAGGCTCCAGGGGTTTAAGGTGTCCCCTCTCGGCAAGGATTTGAAGTGCCTTGGACAATGGCATGTAGAGGGCATGGAAGACCCTGCGCCCTCGGGGCAGGTATTTTGGAGCCTGAGCACTCTTGCTAGATGCACTAGCGAACGGATCGGCGGGGGCGGCCTTGGATTTCTGATCCTTTCCGGATGCAAGGTTGGAAGTGAGAAGAACTTTTTTGGCATGACGGGGCCTATCCCGGTTCTCTGATTGACTGGAACTGCCCTCAGGCGGAGTGGGGAAAGCATCCTCCACAGCTTTTGACACTGCAGATATCTGTTGCTTGTTCATTCCCCCCTTTCAAAGCCTCTACTGCCCACAGCAGTTGTTCGATAGGGTCGGCATCTGCCTTCGTCTTGCCTCTTTCTGGCCTCAGCTTGATCTAGAATTTGGTTTGATACGTCGTTGCCATAGCTGGAGGTCATCTCCGGTTGGCTGAGTTCAATTACAATCCGCCCAATAGCGGGGGCTCCTGGGGTAAAGCCTCCGGCATATGGTGCGGTGGTGGCGAAACAGACATCCCATAGGCGAGATCCGTCACGGATCTTTGAAGATCACCTATCATTCCCATTAGTTCAAATGTAGTAGGTTCGCGAGCCTGATATAGTTGAGGGGTCCAAACTGGGTGTGCGGCAGGCGACCTGGGTGGATGCGGCATGTCAACAGTAGTTTCATCCTGTGGGGTGATTTCTTGACTCAACGCGGCCGTCATGACCACGATCTCTTCTGAGTTCTGCGTCATGTTCAGTCCTACCTCAGCAAGGAGAAGACACTAACTGTTCTGGATCAATTCTCTGAATCTCTGAACTGAAACGGAAAACAAACAGTATTTCAGCCCCAAACAGATCAAACACGGGTCTAGCCGAACAACTGCACTCTGTCACTGATCATCGTTCCCCAGAATCACTGTTCAGAACTGAACTGATACCCGCGGATATAACTGATTCTCAACAACACTGATACTAGCGCCCTCGGGCCTGATGTTCAAACTTGCAAACTGATATATGCGTTCCCTGCAGAGATACACTCTAAAAGCACATAGCAGGTAAAAGAGAGCAAAAACACCCCTACGTTGGGGTAGGGTTTCCCTGTCCTATTTTGTCAGGAGCTAGGGTTTCACTACGCACGCAGCGGTTTCAAACAACCTAATATCGGGTAAGCAACCTGTCCTAGTTTGGAATGGTCACTATGGATTCCGAATATGCACTAGGTCGAATGGTCAAAAGGGGTGCCCCGGTAAAACCGGGGTTTGTGTTCCCATACTGGCAGAGCCCGCAACCGGTCAGCCTTATGGACATGCCTTGACAAGACAAGCCTCCAGAAACCGCTCAAATAATAGGCCAACACGGTGTCCTAGGCGCACCAATGCACATGCAATGCAAAGAAACACATAAGTGTAGTCAAAACAGGATATCACGAGTTCGAGTCAAGCTCTCTAAATCCCCAGCAGAGTCGCCAGAAACTGTAGACGTCCCCGAACGCATCCGGGAGGGGTCCCGTTCCGTTCATATTGGGTTCACTAGTTCGGACTCAAATTGTCACGGTTCTTAATCTGAACCAAAGAGTCCAACTCTGGCAAATCGTTTTGAGAAAACAGATTTTGAAAAGAAGTGCCAAACATGGACTGCTTTGCCAGATACAGAGTCGCCACCTAAATATTTTTAAAATGGGAAATTTAGGAAACCCTGACTCGGTGCCGAAGGCCACGTGTCCGTCATCACCAAATGTCTTGGCTCGGGAGCTTGGGTACGATCGGGGAAGGTCAGCTATGAGCACCCCCTTTCGCCCGGTCCGAAGACCAGCCTCTACTAACCGTGATATCTAATTTTGAAAACGTTATGTGTTCTTATTCCGGTTATTAGCCTAGAATTACTATGTTATGCGCACAGCAAACAAGTATAGACTAGATTGCCTAATTTGGGAATAAACATTGCATATCCGTTCGTTTTGAAAAGGCTTTGGAATTTGCTACTCGCAAGTAGGCTAAAACACGGATTTCAACGAGTTTTTCCAACTCAAGCAATCCAATCCAACCTCCACCCACAGGCATTCAAACAGTTTATCTCATATAAGCATTTAGCCACATGGTAAGCCTACTGTCATGTTAACATTCACACGCATGCGAGATGCTAAAGCGTAAAAACTTACATCGTACTCCGTGCCAAAACAACAAACTAGTTAGCAAACATGCATGACCTAGCTCATGTTAAGATGACTAATGCAACGCATACAGAGTGCAATTAGACAGGCTCGGCTATCCTAAACATGACATGTGAAATGCTACATGTAACAAGTATTCAATTTGGAAATTGAAATACAATGCGGTTAGCGTGATGTACCGAGCCCGGTGCATGTCAACAAATGCATGGAGGCACGCATGCATTGCATAAGGTTGCTAAAATAAACGTGCCCTAATCTTACCATCGTAAGCAGGTAAATAAAAAGGAAGAAAGAAGTGGGGGTTGAAGACAGAACGACCACTCACTCACACTTATTACAGATTTGCTCTCACACGGAGAGACCAAATAATAATACAATTTAACTAACTACGCAAGCTAATTAAATATACAAATTAATTAAATTAACAAATTAATTAATCTAATTAAAAAAAAACAGTAAACGTCTTGGGAAGAGGGCTCAATGCATGCGCGCAGATTCCGCTCAGAATTGCACTGCCATGCCTAGCCTGCCTCTGTTTTCCCTGATTTGCCCTTCTGAAAATTGCCAAAGTCCCAAGGATGCCTCTCAGGATACTGGGAATCATCACCGACCAAGTAGAATGATCACCGGCAGTGAATTTGTGGTCACCGGCACAAAATGAATCCATCGGCTGTTTATTGACTGCCGGTCAGCACTAAATATGCAGGCCGGCAATAAGTTCCTGCAGAACCTGCAACTCACAGCAGCAGAGGGAAAAAACTTGCATGGCAATACAATTCAAGCCATTTATGCACCAATCACACTCCCTATCATGTTAATGACTCAAGGGATGGATGGCCTCGATTCTCGGGCCACCAATCACGCATTTCCATGCATGATGGCCCAAAGAGCCAAGTGTGCAACTTCTATTTCAAATGAAATGCAAAGCAAGCAAACAACCAAAGAATCCTAACCTCTATCACACTCACTTCAAGAGGCCAAGTATGCGCAATGCCATGCAATCCTAGACATATTGACTAACATGTAATATGAACAATGCAAGGCACTTATACAAACAACAAGCAAGCATGCAAGGCAAGCATGCAAACCAAATAAAAGAAGGATTTAAACACGATTTAGGCAGCCCTAAATAGGTCTAAAACAATGGCCAAAAGCAAAGGAAATGAGACCAAACACACATACACACATGCACATGTCAAGCACAAACCTAAGCATTAAGCAAGCAACTTTTCAAGCACACTTAAAAGAGGCTAAGTATGGACAACTAGCATGCATGGAAGCTTTTAAAATCATTAAGAATATGATGCCAAATCAAGCAAACAAGATGAGCAAGGCATGCAATTAAGGTCCAAGTACTTGAGGCAAGCCAAAGGAGGATTGAACCACACTTGATGTAATCATGCATCGCATGCATTAAACAACTAAAACAGATTTTTAGTGCATAAAACCAAGCCCAAAGGACCACCTAGATGGCATCTAAATGGCTTGAATTCAAAGCATGCACAAATGCACTTTCAGGAGCATACAACACAAGCTCATAAGGCATTAAAGAGGCATGCAGGCAAGCATACAAGCATGTTAAAGGACTGAATAGCATGGAAACTGGTTCCAAACCATTGAAATGATGCAAACAAAACATGCTTACACTTACATATTTAAGGCCAACAAGCCCAAACTACAAAGAGGCTATACCAAACATGCCAAGATCGACCCAAAACAATTATGGACAGACCTAAAACATGATGAAATAAGCACAAGAGCTTCACAAAGCTAAGCCTAAAACATGCTAGAATTAAGGTTTTACAACCCAAAGTAACTTAAGGCCTAAACATGGCATTACAAAAGCATCTATGCAAAACATGCATGGAGTACCAAAACCAACTTAATCAAAGTTATAACATGGCAATATAAGCATAAAATACAGCCATGGCATGCTCAACACACACTTGAACAAAGGGCTCCTTAAGAGACCAAAAATGGTCCCTTTCAAGAAACAACAAGGAGGGGGTGGCCCTCCCCTTTTGGAGACTTCAAGGCACCATCTCCACCACTGAAATCCCTCAAGATTTCAGTGGTGAAGAGGCCCAAACACCAAAAGTCTCGAAACTTGCACAAAATAACACAAAAAGAGGCCTTACAAGGCCTAAGAGGGGTCAAACTTCCCCAAAGCACAAAACACTCTAATAAACTATCAAGAGGGCCTAAAAACAGAACTTTTTTATGTTATACACTAAACACAAAAACAGCTTTAAGACAGGTAAAAATAGGATGCAAAAAATGGGGAATAAAAGGCAAGATTCTCACCCTTGTTGACCACCTTCACAAGTGTTGATGTTGTTGCTTCCTTGGGCTCAAATCCAGCAAGAACACCAAGAACAACCTCTTGAAACTCAGAAACCAAGGAAAGGTGAAACACTAGGTGTTGATGTGCAATAGTAAGACACAAACACCTAGTCACACAAAAAGAAGAGAAAATATAGATATAGGATATGTATTGAACCCTAACCCTAAAACCAGAGCTCTCTCTCACCTTTCTAACCAAAACTTTCTAACCCTAATGCCAAGAGAAGACCCTCTCTTATATAGGCAATTCCCTCTTGTAAAGCTTACAAAACAAGCCTTCCAAGAGGGAAATCCCTCCATACACGTGTATGGAGGGGGAAGGGGGTGTGCCAGCTATCACAGTTGGCACAAAATATCTACAAAAAGTAGAATGAACAGTGGTCGGCCACTCAAAATTTGTCATTTTGACAAAATTGAGTGCCGACCGGCAACAAAGAGTGCCGATCGGCAATCTACATTGCCGGTGGCAACAAAAACCAGCCGGTGGCCTCTAGCTAGTGCCGGGTGTGTGGGGATGCCTCACAAGCATCCCTACCCCTCCAAGGCAAAACACAAGTGTTTGGTGCAAAACCAGACACAAAACGGTCGAGTCCGGAGATCCTGAGGCAAGGCGCATAGCCGAGACCTCCGGGAACTCCGAACGAACACAAACATGGATAATCACCGAGTGTTCAAAACGTGACGTCCAAGTCTTGAGGACGGTCAAAAATGGGGTGTCTACAGGTGGTGAGTGGTGGTAGGAGATGGGTGGTGGTGGCGGAAGACGGTGGTGAAAAATGGTGGCGGGTGGTGGCTAGTGTTGGGTGGTAAAAAAAAAAAAAAAACTCAAAACTCAAAACGGAAACACATTTTTTGTGTTTTCATTTTTTGGCAAAATTTATAAACTAAGATCACTGATTTATAAATCAAAAATTTTACCAAACAAGTTTTTATTTGAGTTTTTTAAATTTTTGTAAATATAAACAGAAAACTAAAAACGTAAGTGTTACCAAACAGCACCAAAGTATCCAAAATCTCCGGACCATGTTTAGACCCACTTGGCCATTGAATCTGTGGAGTGAAAGGTTCAAGAATTTGAGACCAAACCAGACCAAAAGGAGGCAAACCATCAAATGAACAAAAAAAAAAAAACAAAAAACAAAAAACAAAAGCCATGGTGTGTTTGGTGTGTTTGATTTTAATTTTTTTAGATTCAATTTTTTTGAAAGTTGAGTTTGTTATTTATATATGTATATTTTTATTTTTAGTGAATATTTTAAAATTTTAATCATTTTTTTTTTTTACTTTTTTAGATCACTTTACTTAGATATATCTAAAAAGTAAAATATTTGTAAAAAAAATATTTTTAAAATCAATAAATACATAAGAATACGAAAAATGTATTAAATTTTAGTATTTTTTTTGTATTTTTATATTTGAATTTTCTAAAAGATTTTTTTCATAAATATTATACTTTTAAGAGTATTTATGTAAGAGTATCTAAAAATTAAAAAAAAAAAAAATTGCTTTAGAATATTAAAAAAATTCTGTAAAAACAGAAAAACATGAAAAACAAAAAAAAAATTAATTTTTTGAAAAGTGAATCCTAAAATTCAAACCAAACAAACTATCATTTTGTTATTTGGCAAATTTATATGTTTCAATGAGTGAAGAACCAAATTGAATTTCTACAATTTTGCAGCTTGAGATGTTAAGATATTGAAGATCGGTTAATTATCAAAACCTAGAAGCAAAATTTTAGATCATTGTATGAGAGGTCAGAGTATAGAGGTTTGAGAAAGCGAGAGAGCCAAATCTCTTCTTAGCCTTTTCAGAAAAAATAAAAATAAAAAATCCTAAAACAAAACAAACAAAACAAAACAACACCGTCTTGGAAGCATACAAAGTGCACTAACTACTAAGAATCTAAACTTGTGAAATTGTATAGGCAAACTAACAATTTTTTGTGTAATTCATTGGTAAAACAAATATTGTTAGGGGAAGTATGCTTCGTACCTTACAAATTTTATCGTTTTTCCTTTCTTTTCTTTTTTCTTTTTTAAAATTGACTCTTAATATATATCTATACTATTATATATGTGAGTACCTAAATTAGTGTCTTAAAACTTTTCTCTCCCTTTATGGTAAGTGTCAAGTTATTTATAAAAAAATTAAAATAAAAAAAAAGAAGTTAGGTAACATGATGAGCATAAGACTTGAACTTAAGACCACACAAAGTTAATAATAAAAACTCTTATCAAGTGAAGTTCCAACCAATACATGTTATATTTATTTTATTTTTATTTATTTAATTTAGAACACGCATTACGTGGATCAACCGCTATATATATATATATATATATATTTACTTTGATCCTCAATGTTTGAAATCTTGCTGAATTTATTCCTAAAACAAACTTCCTTTCAATTTTGGATTAAAAATCCCACCTCGGCAGTCAAGTGGCTCCACGTTGTGACATAAAAATAGATAAATTACATTTTATCCCATTAAATTTTATAATTTTTTTACTTTGACCATTAATATTTATAATTTTCATAATTTACTCCCAAAACAAAATATCATCTGATTTTGAATAGAAAAATGCCACTTTGGTGGCCATGTTGCATAAATTAAATCACATTAAAATTTGGCTGAGTTTTCATAACTTATTTTTTACTAAAATGGGTTTTGAATTTTCTTCAATTTACAATTTGAGCAGTCAACAAGATATTGAAGATCGGTTAATTATTTTAACCTAGAAGGTAAAATTTTAGATCATTGTGTGAGAGGTCAAGAGTAGAGAGGTTTGAGAAAGCCGAGAGAGCCAAATCTCTTCTTAGCCTCTTCACCAAAAAACAAAAACAAAACAAAGCGCCATCGTCTTGGAAGCACTATAAAGTGCACTAACTACAAAGGATTTGAACTCGTAAAATTGTATAGGCAAACTAACAATTAACTGTGTAATTCATTAGTAAAACAAATATTGTTTGGGTAAGCTGTACTTTGACCCTTTTAAGTTTTACCGTTTTTTTTCTTTCTTTTTTTCGTTTTTTAAATTTTGACTCACAATATATATATATATATATACTTTGATCCTTAATGTTGAAATCTTATTGAATTTATTCCTAAAACAAACTTTCTTTCAATTTTGGACTAAAAATACCACATTGGCAGTCAAGTGGTGCCACATCGTGACATAAAAATAGATAAATTACCCTCTGTCCCCTTAAGTTTTATAATTTTTTATTTTAACCCTTAATATTTATATTTTTCACAATTTACTCTCAAAAAAAAATATGTCATCCAATTTTGAATAGAAAAATGCCACTTTGGTGGCCATGTTGCATAAATTATATTATATTAAAATTTGGTTGCATTTTCATAACTTATTTTTTGCTCTCTTTCTCCCTCTCTCTTCTGAATAATTAGAAATAAATTTGTAAAAAGTAAAGAACTATTGTTATAATTTGATCTATACCACTACCAAAATTTGGCAAAAGCTCATCTTACTTTTCTCATAATGGCCCTCACAAATGACATTTTATATAACTTTTTTTTTTTTTTGTTTGTGAAGAAAGTAGAAGAACACATATCAACAAATCTTGTAAAAAAATTACATCCATTGGGTTTGATTATATATTTGGTTATTCATTCCTAATTTCACTAATAAAATAAACGGCATTGGCAGTAGAGTAAAATTATAATTTTTTAACATTACAACATATCAAAAATTAACTTTGATATTATCATTTTGATGACACCAACCATCTGAATTGCTCTAAATAATTATACTAGGCATCATATATATATATATATATATTTAAATTAATATATCATATTACAATAAATTAAATGAATTACATCATTATAAAAAATAATACAATATATTATTAATTTGAAAAAAAATATCAAAATAGAAGATAAAAATTTTAAACAAATACTTAAAAAAAGGACTGGACTCTCTCTAGTTGGTTTTTTTTCCAACTAGACGGCCTATTTTGGATACGTCTCGATAATCCAAACTATTGCATATGTAGAGCTCATCGAGTACTTAATTCTTGTAAAAACTGATGTTGATCGGATGTCAATAGTCACTTGATCAGATCATATTTATGCAAAAATTTATTTTTAAAATCATATTTAACATTGACACAAATTTAATTTGATCAAGTGGATATCGATATATGATCACTGTAATTTTTTTCAGGAATGGAATACTCGATGAACCCTATATATTGAACAGTTCGAATTATCAATATAGATTCCGTAATAAATCCAAAAAAACCTGAAAGACACGCTCCAGTTCGATTTCAAACAACAAAAACAGTTGAGCCCTTAAACAAATAAAACTGACATACATATCACAAAATTCATACTTCTAACAACTTGTTGAGGTGATAGGTTCGAACAATAGGTGTTAAAATGTATATCCATTGAGCCCCCTTAAATTCCATTAGTTAGACCATCTCCAATGGTTCATCAATTTTGTCATTAAATTTTAAATTGACAAAAAAAATAGGGGAAATTATTGGAAAACTACCCATTTTGGAGAGTTGTAGACTACTAAGGATCCCATTATGTAATTATAGATTGGTTTTTCTGACCAATGTACCCTTTTTTTGTGGTTGAAACGGTTTTTGGGAGGGTTTTTGAATTATTTTGATTACACTGATTTCGGTGTCCACTATGGGAATATCAAGTGTGGCCAGATTTTTAGGGATGACGAGGGTCATGAGTATTTGAATGTTGCGTGGTGGGGGGGAGAGGTTATTGTGTGTCAGTTTTGCGGTGGTGTACTCAGTCGTCTGCTTCGATGTTGTTGGCCGTCGAGTTGGGTTCTTCGATTGCGGACAAGGTAATATTGTTGGGTATTTGTTTTGTGTGTTGAATGCATTATTTTTGGGGGGTGTAAACGTTGTCATGATGTTTCGCAATGTTGGCGGTCTTTAAACACATGTTCCATTTTCCGATGTTTACATCCCACAAATAATCGATGTGTTCGATTGGTGTTTGCGGGAAACAAGAATAGTTGACTGTTTTTACATTTTCCGATGTTTACATCCCACAACTAATCGATGTATTCGATTGGTGTTTGCGGAATAATGTTTGTATGTTTGTATAGTTTGTAGTTGTGATGTATGTATTGTACTTATAATGTGAAAGCGACGAATGTGATTTTCCATATTTAATCTTCATGTTTCGTTCTGTCTCGATGTAGGAATGGCAGACAACATCATGTTATTGTGTTCATACGGGATTGAAAACATTGCCATTATGGTCCGTAATGATTTCACGTTTACCATGTTGGTTGATCATATTTCCAGACGTTTTGGTGGGCTGCATACTGATTCGGCGTCCATGTCATTCAAGATTCCTGGGTACAATAATTTCAAGATGGAAAACGATTCCAATTTTGAGAACATGGTATGTTTTGCTAGGTCTTTTCGATTGGATCATATCGACCTCCATTGGAGAGCGTGGTGAGTCACGGGGGGTCAACGTGGCAGGGTGAACGATGTACTCGACGACATAGTAGTGATGCGGGGAAATGGCAGCAATGTTGTGATGAGAGTCTGATTTGTTACCTAATTTTTGCCTACATTCTGGCAAAGTGTTTATTGTCGGGATTGGTATATGGCATAACTAACATCGGACAATGTTTTGAGGGTGGGGCGGATGAATTTCGCAGGGTACTCAGCAAATATGCCATTGAATGTGGATTTCAATTTAAGTTCACCAAAAATGACTTAGTTCGAATTATGGCGGAATGCATGTTTAAGAAGTCAAGGGGATGTCCATGGTCCATCCATGCGAGGGTGTTGAATGCAAATGGATATTTTTACCTAAAAAAATGGCACCGTCAACACACTTGTGGGGTCGCTGTAAGGGGATGTCCATGGTCCATCCATGCGAGGGTGTGAATGCAAATGGATATTTTTACCTAAAAAAATGGCACCGTCAACACACTTGTGGGGTCATTGTGCGTACTGACCGAAACCCGCGGATGGGGTCTGAACTAGTTGCGGACGTTATTGCAGAACGTTTACACGACAATTCATTGACTCGCCCAACCGATGTCAAATATGATTTCAAAAAAGAATACGGTTTGCAAATTAGTTACTGCGTAGCTTGGTTAGGGGTCGAAAAGGCGAGAGGAGGACTTTACGGTGATCATTCAATGTCGTTTGACCAACTGTGTTGGTATAGCAATGCTGTTATGGAATATAATCTGGGGAGTTATATTAATCTTGACTTGATGAACACAACACCCGTCGTTTCAATAGGCTTTTCATATCATTCAAAGCATCTATTGATGGGTTTAAGCACTGTCGGCCGCTACTGTTTTTGGATGGTACCTTTTTGAAAGGGCGATTCAAGGGGCATCTACTTGTGGCAACTGCAAAAGATGGGAACCAAGGTAATATACTCGCTGTGCACGTCATCCGTTTTTCGGGCTCATAGATTTTGTTATTTTTTTGCTACTCGTTTGGGATTGGATATCAAACGTTTGTAATTATGTGTTTGAACGGCTGGTAATTAATTTCTATGTTATGCACACAGGTTTGTTCCCCGTTGCTTTTGCAATTGTTGATTCTGAAAATGCGCAGAATTGGGCTTGGTTCTTATAGAACCTAGCTAATGTTGTTGATGGGGATCGGGTTTTAACTTTTGTTCGGACCGACACGTCGGCATTATAGAATCCCTGCCTACTGTCTTTCCAAGGGCCCACCACGCTTTTTGCATGCAACATTTATAGAGGAATTTGAAAGACAGGATGAAATATGTGAACAAACTATACCGCGTTGGAATGGTAAGTAAGTTGCGTGCTTGTGCATATGCACCGACTGTCACTGCCTTCACTGAAAAAATTGATGCATTCATACATCAAGTCAGCACATCGCATAAATTTCTTACAAGATTTAGAGCCGCACCGATGGGCCAACGCATACTTCAGGCGAGGGACACCATACAATTGATGCATTCGTACAATCATACAATTCGAAGTTCATTCTGTACACAACCTTTCATCGTGTATGTTTTTCTACTTATGCTGTTATGTCACACACCCATTTTCGTCACTCACATTTCCAGGGGCAAACGTTACGGCGAGATGTGTTCCAACGCCGCTGAATCATTTAACAATTGGATAAAAGAAGCACGCATTTGCCAATCACTCGTTTGGTTGACGCAATCAGGACACAGATAATGAATCCAATGTCTGAATGTTAGGGAGCGTCAAGTACGTGGACTGGTGCCATATGTCCGGTCATGGAGTCCAAAACTGGACAAGGCGTACAAGGATGGAAGGTCGTGGATAGTCAGTCAATCGAATGATGACGTGTTCGAGGTCCACTCACACCCATCAGTGTTGGTGGACATTGGCAGTCGTACAGCTCATGCTTCTAATGGCAAATCAATGGGTTTCCTTGTCAACAAGCAATGGGTGCCATCCGCAACAGTGGCAGCGATTTGAATGCATTGGTTGAACCTTATTTTCATGTGTCAACCTACTAGTTATCATACTCCCACACCATATATCCAATCCTAACAGTTGAAAAACCACATGCTAATCCGGAAAATTATGTTATTCTACCTCTGGTAGTGCAACGACCACCTGGGAGACCGAAGAAGAAACGGATACCGTCTAAAGGTGAAGAAGTGCAACAGATTCGATGTGGCCATTGCGGCCACCTAGGGAATCATAATAGGCAGACATGCAACGAACCAATATAGCGCTAACCATTGTGTGGCCACGTTCATTTTCAAACTATTTCTACATTTTCTAATGTTTTATGTTTGTGTTTATATGAAATAAGATATTTCAGCTTTAATTACACACTCCAATAAGTGTTTAGTTCGTTTTTAATGTTGGCGTTACGTTTTAATATTCATATCATGTTTTTTTCATTTTGTTTCAAAATGTTGGTCCTTCCACATTGGTGTTATGTTTTACTTTTAGACTGTTTGTGTTTCCCACAAAAAAAATTAACAGGTTCTAAAATTTTTGCCCTTCCACATTAGGTGTTATGTTTGAATTTCAGACCATGCTATTAGTGTTCTGTTAAAAAAAAATTAACGAGTTTCAAATGAACAAACAATGTCCTTCTTTTTGGGTGTCACATTGAATTCCCTGACATGCATTCAACGGCAAATTCATTAGACTCATTTAACGTATTACTCAGCAACACCACCACATAACTGTCCAACGCCACAGTACCCCATCCTCAACGTAACAACCCCAGATTAAATACTCAATCCCCACAACCATCAAGACCCAATTTGTAATCAACTTTCACACCACAAACAACACAACAGCTACTCCATATTTCCACCAACAAAAACAAACACAAGGCATTGTACTATTCACAAACCCATGCTAGAATTGTGACGACTACTTTGCATCAAACCAACCTACATAAAACAGTTTCGCTCTTTCGAATTGGCGCCCATAATTCCCAGACGCATTGTGACTGGATGTATAAAATAACCTGCATTACATTCCGAGAACATCACATTGTATCTTCCAAGTCACTTCAAATAACATATTCAATATAAACCAACCAGCTACTAAATACACCATAGTGAACAATTAAACAAAAAGAATGGAGCATTAATGTGCCAACGCCAGCCACCTGAATTGCATGTCTCCAATGTCAACAATGACACCACATCAATATAGTCCATCACCCAAAAACATGCACCCTAATTATAAAGCAACATTCGTAATTCATTAGCCCTAAATATAACAGACGATGATAGTGCAATCATCCATATTGTTGACAACCACAGCACATACAGAAACAAACATTTTCATACCTAAATGCTGCATGCAACAAACATTCAGCAAAAAACATTTCACATTCATTAGCCCATCAATATGAGTTCATTATTCAACTTTGGATTACTCAACATAAAAGCTGCACGCAATGTACCAAGGTCCAAAAAAAGTACTTGCACGACCATACTGTGTCACACAAATCGTACCATCAAAACTACTGTCACTGACTTTATAAACTATTCCAAGCAAACATAAGTTTACCCAAAAAAACAGAACCAAAAAAAAAAAAAAAAAAACAAGGAAATAAACCAAAAACAAAACACTAAGTGCTGTATTCAGCCACATTCTGCATTTGCTACGTTCTGCGCCCCCTGGTAGGATCATCCACAAACGCTTCCACCATCGCCGCTCGTGCTTTCACGCAGTTCGTACCTTCCATTATTTTCTTGATCCCGTTGTGATGGACATATTGCCGCATAACATAACAGACGATGATAGTGCAATCAGGCCTATTGTTCACAACAACACCACGTACAGCAACAAACATTTCAGACATAACAAAGGGTAATTGTGACAAACAACAAATAACTTAAATTTACAAAGTACACGTACGAATCCAATCGCTGCTGTGGTGAGTCAGTCACTACTTCCAGCAAACAATCCCGATCCTGCGTTAACACCACTGCACCACTGCTTGAAAGCTGCTTCTCTCGTACAAAGTTAACCACATTTCCTTTCTGCCACATTTTAAAAATCACCGTCATCATGTCACATCACACATGCTTACCAAAACAAAGAAAACAAAACTTTGGTAAAACACAAACCACCAGTTAACTTACAACTTCACATCTTCCAACCAAACTTACCAGCAACAACGCCTTGTAGTGTGTCTTCTGACCCGGGTCGCGGCCTAATTGAATTGTAATGCTTCCAACTGCCAACTTTTGTGTCATAAACAACTAAGGTCCAATGCGATTTGTGGCATATAGGGAAATGCCAAAACCTGCAACCAACTGATGCACGTATGTTGGCCTCGAGATACCGATCCTTGTTGTTTTGCTTACGTTATTCACCATACCCTGTGTTTCAGATCATTTCCAATTATGTGTACCAACACCAAACTCCCAAATACCCACATTTACAAATGTGATCTTCCAAAACACTTACCAAACAGATGCTACTGAAGAAGTACGACTTCTCTGCAAAAACCACACCGGCAGACAACACATTCTGCTTACTCACTACCATCTCTGCACATGCGTCAATAACCTGCCACCACCGAAATTAACACATCAGCCAAAGATACAGTTGACAAAGACCTTCCTGGGAAGACACGTGTCCAGTGTGTGTGTGTGTGTGGGGGGGTGTGTAGGGAGGTGTTTAGGCAAAACAAATGGAACATGCATTTTAATCGTCTCATATAGCTTGCCACGTACATTGCCCCTTATCACAGATTGTCGTACTATATTTTTGATGTCTGAGAAGTAAACAAATACATCCCTAGTGCTTCCAGTCCACACAACAGCCCTGCAAAAGTACCACTCAGTAGTCAAGCTTGGATAAAACACAACATACATACTACAAATGTGACACGTGACTTACTCGTCCCCGTCTCGGTCGTAAGCGTTGCTAAGTTTACGTTTCACTGTTTCATTCACTAATTTCCGCACAGCGAGACGATTATTCAACCCAAACCCCGACCTTTTCTTCTCATGCTCGCCAATCCCATCAATATCGACCACATCATCGCACAACTAATATCACAATTGGGGGCATCATCGACTGCAACACGTTGCCCATCATTTGAATCCACCTTACGAAGCCGCCCCACGCAACATAGGATATTCAAATTCTGGTAACTTTCTCTCTCGTCTCATTTTCCCTTTTATGTTACAAATGAATTCTGTAACGAAGTTTCAGTCCGAACCTCATCTGACAGTCCCCCAACAGTTTGTAAGTCTGGTACGTCTACGTCCCGTCTCCGCACTTTTCAGCAAACCACATTTGCAACCCCAACCACGTCTACCACTCCCGTGGCTTCACTTCCAAAGTTGAATTGCCCAACAACTTTCTGTGTCACATCGCAAATCACTTCCTCCGCATTTTTCTCATCAGCAAATGCAAATGAATCAGAATCGTCCCCTCCAACATCTGCATGTGGACTTCCTCTAACAATACAACCAGCTTTTGCTTAATTTGCACCTCAAGCCCAGATATTGTTTTCCTCAGATCGCTAATAACATTTGTCAGCCGTGCAATTTCGCCTTCTTTCAACTTGAGGCAATCATTGAACCCAACAAACAAGGTCGATGCTTGCTGCTCAATTGCCTTCGTTAATTTTGCAACTTGGTCCTCTAATTCGGCGATCACAAAATCTTTTGCTTTCAACTCAGCCTCCAAAACAATGATTCTTCTTTGTGCATTGTCAGTGTTGGAAGTAATGGGTATACCGTCACCACTTGAACAACGTCGTACAGTGCCTTTTGCCATTTCGCCTACCCCATTTGATCTATCACGTTGCTGTTCATATACCAATTGTGCGCCCACACCAACACCATATCCAACCCCATCACTAAGCAAACCACATTCACCGTTTGCATCTTTCACAATTCCACCGATTGCCTCACACCCCTCGTTGCCCAATGTATGCACATCATTCAGATCAACAAAGTCGTCGTCACCCATTTCCATCTCGATACATCCACCGGTCAGTTTTGACCTCTCATAAGCCGTGACTTGTAATCTACCCGGGCTGACCTGTTCAACCATACCGTAAACACTAAATTACACACCTTTGCGTTCATCAACATTTGCGTTCAACTACAGTTCACACAATAACAAATGTGGGACTTAAATAGGGGAAGGGTTACCTGAAATGCATCACCATCTGTCAACGTCACCGTACGCATCTTCGTCAACAAAGCACTAACATTCCATTTCAAGAATCTAGGGAACACATCGGGGTTAGCAGCATCCACTAACGTCGTGTGCTCACACAGGAAATACTATAAAAACAAACATAACAAATTCAAGAAACGCGTTCTAACACTGCAAACAAACACAAAGTTGACAAACAATAACGTAAATCTCAACGCCACACATGCCAGTAGTACAACGACGCATCCAATTACTTTTTCTGGTGTACGATGAAACTCTTTTATTGACCCCATCAGTGCGCTCCGTATCACAGCAGTCCAATTATACAGTTTCATAGAACTTAATTTGTCTATCAAGCGAATAAACAGATTCGCCCGACGTAGAAAAGAAAAGTTTGACACATACGTACAACGTTAATAGCTTCACAACATCTTCAACATCAAGGGGGGAAGTGCCATGAACTGCATCAAGGAACAGTGTTTTTACGAGCTTCGAACTAATGCAGCTTGACCCACACCTCCGCTGAATGAAGTCGGAAGCTGGCCAGGGCCTGGATGCCATCACCAACGGCTAGTCACCACATTGCAGCCCAAATATCAATCTGACGTCACTGTCCCTCAGTGTCACAATGCCATTTCCAATCCGAAACGACCCACTGCTCGACATGTACGTTTCAATCAGCTTGAATACTAAGTTATCGCATTTTCTGAAATCTTGTGGCTTCAGATCATGCTCCACAATGGCTTCAAACAATAGCCAGAATGGTGTTTTCTTCATATAGATACGGTGGGCCTCGGTCAAACCAAACGTGGACACAATCTTCACAATTCCGGCAATGTTTGACCGATAATTTAATCGCATTTTTCGACATTTTGGACTTCCCGCCACACTTCTAACGGGTTTCACCTGTTTGAACAATATTCGTCCTTGGATCCTTGGCCCAATTCTCTTCGATGGTGAACCAGCAACAACACACAGACGCGTCCTGTCTCCTGATCTTGTCCATGGACTCGACGTCCTCACACCTTCTACATTACAAAAACCAGACAACCATCAGATTCCAACATGAAAATGCGTAAAGCAATAATCTTGAACAATCACCAAAATAACGTACAAACACAACAACAATAACAACCTGCGAATGGCATACAAATATTATGCATACGTCACCTGATGAACATTGCGAACGTAACACACTCATGTACGACACGAACATTACAACTACAAACCCCCCTCACCCACAACATATTCACCCCACAACATGTCCAACGTTGGCAAAGCTTGTAACAATAACTCCTACAAACATAAAACACAAACCACCATTGTTCCAATACCATCAAAGCCACAAAACAATCACCCCAAATAAAGCCCAAAGCTTTTCCTCTCCCCCAATGTTTCCAATACCATCAATCACCCACCACCCACACTACTCGGAATGCTAGCCACTCCAACAAGTCCTCACACATTCAAAACCCACATCATAACATCGCCTTAACAGTATGCCGAAAACAAACTAAAACATAAACGTAACATCCCAACCATGGTTGACTACACTGTTTTCAGAAAATCATTTCAAAACACTTTTTCCCCAAAACACATTATCAAACCACATGGCAACATCGCACCACTAGTACCCCCAAAATAAAAACAAACAATATATGACATCACAACACACACAAACACAACACTTATTTCACAAAACGATTTCAAGAATAGAGAAAGCTTACTGTTTCGCGGACTCCTCATCGTTTGTGGGATCTTTACAAGCACAACGCAGTGTATCACATTTGTTACAACCACGACGGCCACACTTAAATACTAGCAAATATCTACAGCTTATACACCTAACCAAAGAAAACAAATCTACCCACAACCAATTAGGGGTTTGTTTTGCATTTCGGATTATGGGGGATTTTGGGGTTTTAATTGCGTAAATCACTCAAACGGAAACGATTCTACCCAATATTTACTCCGTCGAACGTGGGATATGGTTACGCAAATTACGAAGACAATGCGATCCTTCCAAGTGTGGAAACAAGAAAGTCCGTTTCCAAACCCTACACTACTCTCACCACACCACGCTACCCACCGTATTCCTCAGTTGCTGTAGAACACACTTCAGAATGAAGGTCTCAGCTTTCAAAGACTGTTTGTAATGTGGGCTTTTAGAGATGGGGCCTTGCTTTTATGATGTGGGCCATCCAAATGTGGTCCACCAAAGTGGCTTTTCTGCAAAATAATGGGTTGTATACAAATATGGGCTTCAAACAACGATGTGGGCCACAAACGTGTGGGTCATAAATAACGATGGGTTGTCTTCAAATGTGGGCACCAAACAACGATGTGGGCCACAAACGTTTAGGTCATAAATAACGTGGGCACCCCTACATACACTACTAAACCCAAAAAAAGCTATAGTAAGCTTTTCCCAAACGTTACATACACCCACATCATTCAAACATAATATCACTAAACCCAAAACAGTAAGTTCATAGGCAAAACTGTCCACCCCCAAATAATGGGACCTTTGGGTATACAAAATTAAATATGAGACTGATTAGATTACAATACCACCTTTTAGGATTTATGGGTCAATTCCCCAAAAAAATAATATTTTTTCCTACTCCAAGGGGGTAACTCCCTGAAAATAAATGACAATAAACCATACATCATGTTAATTAAATAACAACACATGATGAAATAATTATCCTCCCTTAATTCCAATTAGTTGTACAAAAGTAACATATGCAGATATACATTCACAAGTCTAACCCTGAATCTATAACATATGTTACATGATAAGGAAATAAGGTGAACATAAACAAATAAGAGAACGTCCTAATGGCTACAATTTTTCAATACGATACTTGGTTACAACAAAAGTGGGTTTTAAACTCAATACAGATAAAGCCATATGCTTGTACAAAAATAATTACAACAAGTAAACAAAATGAAGCTCTTACTCCAAGTCCTCTCAAGCTATTGCCTTGGCGGAGACATATCATCAGCACCTGAAAATGGTTGTCCACATAGGGTGAGTCAAAGCCTAGTAAAGATACTCTAACACAGTATATGGATCTTAACAAAGCCATAAGGTGAATGCATATGCAATGTTCATGCAAAAAACATTTTATATCTCTTTCGAAAACCATGCAATGTCAAGCTTATATCTCAGTTCATTAATTCATTTCCTTTACAATAGAAAACAAGGCAGTGGATACAATATTGGGAATCTCTAGGACGTGTCTACAAGTAAGCTACAAGCACTACCAATCTGTCATTTTTACTGGTATTAACCGGAAGGCTCGACACCTAACCGCGCGGGTTTTTGGACTTTCACTAAGGACATACAGGCCAACATAATGCCACAACTACACTCCTACCCAGATTCACCAAGGTATTCACCACTTTTTCTCAAAACAATATATATTTTCAATGTGTAGATATGTTACAATGCTCAATGCAAATAAATGACAAAATAGTTTCAATTCACCTAATTCTCATGCATTTTCTACAATAATCATAGCTATCCTCCACCAATAGCCCAAAACAGATATCTCTAAACAAATAGATAATTTCAAATACAGATATACTTTCCAAAATCACAAGATGGGAATGATAATACATATCCAACTCCACCATCATCATCATCCTTCCAATTCCATAAAACCAACATCAATTTTATTATCTTTATAAAATCCAATATTCACCGTTTAGGGCAAAAACCCCATTTCTTTAAAATCATTTCCCAAGGATAAAATTCATTATTCATCACAACCCAACCATTTTTACAAAGTCACAATCATATACAATAATCCATTTTGAAAACCCCTCTTTGAATCTTTAAACCAAACCCTAGATTTTTGTTTAAAAACTCCCAAACCACCACATAGCTTAGAAAATCAAATAACTAAGGTAAAAACCATACAAAGTGTCAAAGTAATCTCTACCTCAAAGAAGAAGACCCAAATGAGAGATGGGTAAAACTCAAATGAGCCGAAAACACAAATTTCCCCAATTAAAACGAAGCCCTCAACGTGCTCTCTCTTTTTAACAAAGGGACTATGGTGTAGAAATGGGTGGATCAGGGTGTATTTGGAGCTTAGAGATGATTTCTAGAGAGAGAGAGAGAGTAGATCTAAGATTTAGAGAGAGAGGTGTGAAAAAGTGACTCAAAAAGTAAACTTTACGACTTGATAAACGCACAAACCTTTTGAGCGCAGGAATGGTCGCTCGAGCGACCAGACATAATAAGTTGGACCGCTCAAGCGAAGAACACAAAGTCCCAGAAGTTTTGCAGATAGAAGACCATCGCTCGAGCTTAAGAAGTACCGCTCAAGCGCAAGAATGGCAACTCCCAATATCTCTGTAGGCTTGCAAAAGTATTGAGAGTTCTCAAAGATCGCTCAGGTGCAAGAAGTGTCACTCGAACAAAGAAGCCAAAATCTGGGTAGGAATCATTTTGAAAAAAACTAACTCTCGACCCGTTCCAAATGCAACCAAGACACTCAAATAACCAAACTCAATGAGGAATAAGGAGAAATAAGACATGAATGATTGTATAAGATAATAAAACTCGGATTAGAACATCAAATGGGTCGGGTCTAAACTAGAATGCTATAAATGTTTCATCAAATAAGTATCAAATCGAGGATATCAAAAATCTTTCGCCAAATTGAAGACGCTTGGGAACTTTCATCAAATCACTGTTCATAGGCGTTTGATTTTCACCACCGAATGTCTCCTAAATATCCCTCGGATGACCACCTCTAGGCAAAAATTTGTAAAAAAAAAATACACTAGCCAATTGACCGGCCAAACATTTGCTTGGTCGACCGGTATTTTAATGAAAACTCAAAAACCTCCTTTGAAACACTTGATATCAAATAAAATTTTTACTCCATTTTTATTCAAATTTAATGAAAAAAAATATACAATTAGAGATGCTCTTACATACCAATTGGATATCCTTAAAAACCGTTATAGGAATATCTTCTTCGTGATTAGGGATTATATGATCTCGCAGCCAAATTGACCCAGACGATCGAAGCCTTTTCCCTTTCTCTCTCTCTCTCCCAATTTCTGCTTCTACGTCGTTCTTTCTGAGATTCTGTTCGAGTAGCTTTGTACTACTATACACACATATTATATATATATAGAGAGAGAGAGAGAGAGAGATGGCGAATCAAGGGGTCATGAAAGCGAAAGGAAGAGAACAGTTGTCGCCTGAAGAATCTCCTTCGCTATATCATCTTTTCCAATGTTAGATTCTCTCACCTTCTTATCATTTCTTCATTTTTCACTCTTTAATTAACTCCACTTTATTGTCAATTTCTTGTTGCTTTTCAATTACTAGAAATATTATGTGTCCATAATGATTGGATTGTTGCTGTAGTCCAAATTTCATCCCCAGCACATTAACAATCAATTTTTAATTTGTTTTTCCCCCTTTGCACTTTCTCAGCTACCAGACAGAGCTCTGTGCTTTTTTAACTAGAATAAAACTGAAATCAGGGATTAATATGATAGTATTTGAGAAGTAAAATCGAAGAACTCAATTCAACCTATATGAAGATTAAATTCTTTTTAAGTACTTTTCCTTTGTCCTGCCTTTTTTTCAGCAATCAAACAAAGCTCCAACTTTGCTTTTCTTTCCTTTTTCTGCAAATGAAAAGATATTGAATTAAGTAATGAATTGCAACTATGGGATGGACTACTAAAGAAAAAGTAGTTACAACTTCAAGTTAATCTACACTGAATTTTTGAGTTATGATAGTGCTATGTACATGAATTATGTCTCACTTCTTGACTTGTTACTTTTTGGTTTCCTTCAACTTTGATGTTTGTTACTCGGTCTTGTTTTTTGAATCTTGATTTTGTTTTGTAACTGTTTTTAGTTAGATTTTTTGTTCCATTAAATTGATTTACTAGTTAATTGTGGCTGTTGTCAATATAGTCTATCTTAAAATCAATGCACTTTGTTCTCAATCTAAAGTTGTGCTTATCTAGGTTTTTTATCTTGTGGTGAGGGCAATGATCCTTCTATTCTACTTTCAAGTGGAAGCATTGGGTTGGCTTCATGTTGACTTTTTTCGCCTACGTTAACCCCTATCAACAACTTGCCATAATGGCAAAACCTACATATTTTGAAAGTGGGGAGCTTGAAGATGGTGGGTTTGATTTGACTACTGATGGAGTTTGTGGGTATGTTTCACTAATGTTATTTCTGCTTTTGTTTCTTCCAGGTTTCATATTTAATCTTCTTTGGTTTGTTGATATTTTGGTTCCATTTTTATATCTGAACCAAAACCCTTTTGCTTATTTGTAAAATGAAGTTTTTGAAAAGTGCAATGAGTGCAAATCTAAGAATTTGAATAGTGGAGAAGTTGCAATGCTTAGAATAGAAACGATGGTTGAATTGTGGAAGTGATGTTGATCTTCCTACATGGGCTTCTACAAATGAGGATGGAGGAAGAGAATAGAGAAAAGGGAAACAAGAAAGAGGAACGAGAAGTAATTAAGTAGGAGAACCTACCCCCCCCCCCCCCCAAAAAAAAAAAAAAAAAAAAAAGAATGTAGGAGAAGAGTTCTGGGAGGAGAAGAGTTGGACGAAGAATAGAGTTTTGAGAGATAAGGGTTAAGAGGAAGAGGAAGGAAGAAGAGGGGGAGATAGAACGAACAAGAGAGATAAGTGAGGGTAGGGTTATGAACGTTAGTACATGTGCAAGAACGCACACACACAGAGATTTGGTATCTTTGTTCTTTCATATCTTTTTCTTCAAGCTTTAGAAAACCTAAATCTGGAAGGATAATGACGCAACCAAATATACACGGGAATTGGATATTGTTCTAGTAGAAGAAAGAGGCACTCAAATCCACGAGAAAGACATAATCTTAAAACCACAAGAAAGAGAAAATTTGAAATATTATTGATAAATGTTATCTTTGCCCCAAGGCTTACGTAGATATTTATATCAATATCAACTAGGAACCTAATATTTATAATCTATTCCATGCCAAATTGCCAGATTTCTAATAAAATACTAATTCCAAAATACTATTTTTTTTTTTTGGGTGAATACCAAAATACTAAAATTAAAATAAAGAAACTCTGAAAATCTTGTCCTACATCATACTCTCCCTGTATTTTTTTATTTTTTTTTAGAAAAAAAAAAACCCCTCATCCTTGAGTTCAATTGTTTGAAGTAATTTGATATGCTTACACTTGTTGCATTAGATTTGTATTCAAGATTAATCTTTCCCTAACTTGATATTCTTGTGACAATCTTCCAAAACTAATGCAATATTAATTGGGTAAATTACAAATATACCCCCTGAGTTTTCTTAAAATACGAATTGTGTCTTATGGTTTGTACTACATCTTTTGATGTGTAAATTGATTCTCTGTGTTTGTCCCATTGTGGACTTGTAACATAATCTTTTGTTGCATGTGTTGTTGTGGCATTTGGCGTACTGACAGTGAGACATTAGTTGTCTGGATTACATTAAAACTTGTTGATTATCGTCATTAGCAAACTTCCTTTCTTCTCAATCAAATGGATTTCAATGACCTCTTTTTTCATTGTGTATTTATCTAAATCTTTGTATTTTTTAAAACTTGGGAATGCTCGTAACACTTTTTTTCTTCAATATTAGGCTGATCATGACAATTTTGTTGACCTACAAAGCTCGATTAACTCAAACTCGACAAACCTGCTATTTTTTTTCGTCGAATAATATGTATCCACAGTGTATAATTGTTATGAAATTCTAAAAAATATTGGCAAAGTAGCACAAAACGGATACGTGACACGACACAGACACGCTGACACGAAGATTTTCAAAAAATGGAAGGCACCGTATGTCTTGGACACGTTAGCAATTTATATTTTTATAAATTTATTTTATGTCAAATATATCAGTAGTTTATTTTTTGTAATGAAAAAAATAACATAATACTACTTTAAATTTATAACATGTATATGTATGTCGTATGTATGAGTGCCTTTGTGTAGTTACCTTTTCCAGTCTCTACTGATCAATAAAGATTTGAGTTGACATTAGTTATTTAATGATACCTAAATTCTTGATATCTCAATGTTGAATCCAACTAGAGAGCTGTGTCCAGACTTGTCACTGAGAAAACAATCAGGATATTTTGGTTCTCTGCTGATAGTATGTGTGTTACTTTTTGGTCATATGATAGTTGGTCACTAACATTGGCAAATGTATTTTTAGTATCCTGATATTGAGATCCTTGCAAAAGTATTAAGTGAACCCGTGTTCTTCCATTAAAAAACTAATATATATCATGCCTCGACTCTTGAGGACTTCAGCAAATGTTATGTTAGTTTCATTCATATTGTAGATGTATTTTCTGGAATCAGTATAGGCATTTATTTTTGGTGCTATTGCTGATACTAACAAAAATTATAATGTATTTACTTCCTCAATGATGCTTCTGAAGAGCATATATGCAGACTTCTTGTTCCTTCTACCTAAAATTAACATTTATGAATATCAATCGTTGGGTGAGGTTAGGGATTATGGAAGCTTTTCACCTTTGATGTTATGTTGAAGTAACATACATACGCTTCAGTTTTGGATGATATTTGCAGTTTGGTGGTATTGTCCATTTTGAGTAAGCTTTAAAGTAAAGAAAATGCTTAATATTTTTCAATCTTACTTGTTCAATCTTACTCCACCTGGAAGTCTAGAGCAGAAAAGAGTTCCTTATTGCAAGTCAGTGGTTTTGTAAGTTGTGAATTGATAATAAATGATAATCTTTGTCATTAAAATAAATGGTTTCTAGTTTTGTGGTCATAACATTTTGGAAGAATATCACTTCTTGGTTTGAAATGTGAAATTTGTAATACTTTATGACCCTTCTTTAGGGTTTCCTATTTGATATGAGTTACAAGATTTGTTTATATTGTAGGGAGGTATACATCATTCTGTAGTAGAGACAACAGACATAGCAGACGATAAAACAGACCCAACATATATAATAGATATACCAGACACATTAGCAACATTGACAGTAATAGGAAAGAATGCAGGAATACAATTTTGAAGTAAAAAGAGATGGGGAGTCATATGATGAGAGGTACCAGAATCAAAAATCTAGACAGACGAAGAAATATCTGAAGAAGACCCAAGCAAATCTGAATGAAGAGATGAAACAATGGAGGCAGACATGGATAGCTGTGAGTAGACAATATATACTGAAGCTGACTAATCTGACAGTCAATGAAGCCAAGTCAGGATCAAAGCCAAAGCAGATGCAGTATACTACGCAGCAAAGGAGCCCGAAATTGGTTCTGAGATCGCTGAAAAGATGAGGCAGGCAAACGTCCCTTTTTAGTACAGTGATACTTTCAATGGCCCCTCCGATGGCAAAAGACACACTCATCAAAAGCTGAGACATCATAATAACCAGAAAACTGAGGTTCCAGCAATCAAACAAAGTAGCCAAACTAGAGTTCAAGTTAATAATCAAAATCTGAGGGTCAAACTATAATAATAAGAAACTGTTTAGTCCAAATAAGAATAAAGAGAAATGGTAATTTCAGAACCAGGTGGGTCAACTTTGAACCACAGAGAGAGAGAGAAAGAGAAAGACAAGAGTCGAAGTAGACTCTGGAGCAGCCGGCGCAGAGCAAAGGGTTGAAGTTGAAGCCGATCGAGAGGAACAAGGGCAGACAGCTCTTCGATCGTGCAAATCGAAGTAGGAGAGAACCAGCGATGATGATGACTCAACTTCACAAGTCCAGTGAAAGATCACGAACCAGAATAATCACGAACCAGAGGCTATGGTTTTTGCGAATGACCCGGGAGGCAAAGAACCAGAGAAACGAACCAGATGACCAGACGAAGGACAACTCAGGACCTTCGCTCGAACCAGACGAACACAGAAGAAGAAGAGGGAGTCACGACCTGCGACTCAGAGAGATAAAACCAGAGGGTTGATTTCCGAGAGACAATGGACAGCTTCTAGGGTTTCGGTTCAGAGTGGCTTTGATACCATGTAAGGTTTCTGAATGTTTTATGTATATTCAACGTATGCTAATACAAAGATTACAACCAATATATATAGCAATCCTAACTCTAATCTGAAATAGGAAATACAATCAATCTAATATTCACAATCAATCTAAAATACACAATTCCATAATTAACATAATATTCTCACACTTACTATCTTTATATGTCATAAAAACATTCTTTTATTTTATTTCTTGATTTTTAAAAGAATCCTAATTTGTTAGCTCAATTTTTAGGTCCCTTGGGGCATAAGTTTGCACTACAACAATCCATTTTAAATCCATAAACGTGTACTCTTTAGCAAAACCCAATCCAAATAGCATTAGAGATCTATGTAAGTGTGTATATATAGAAAACTATATAGGTTTAGCCAAGTTGTAGTTTTGTAGTAATAGTGGTAGTTAGCTTGTTGTCTAGTATTGTCTCATTCCTCTCATGGCTTCCAAGCTCACAATCTTCTTTGTTATTCTTGTTCTGCTTCTTTTTCACTCAATTCTCTCAAGCTTTCCAGTTACAAGCACAGCCAAAGAAAAAGGCCTTCATGGCTTAGAAGTTTCCAAGATCTCAAGTGCTCTCTCCAACAAGGTTACATAGCAATGTCGATGATTTAGAGCAAACTCTCCAAACCTTTACACCTTCTGAACTAATCAACAACAACAACAACTCTCACCATATTCTGCCCTACTGACAACACTTTCTTCTCTCTCAATCTATCCTTGCAGATCCTTCATTATCCATAGTATGACAACGGTGAAGTTGCGAAGAATGAACAGAAGATCAGCAATACTATTAAGGATTTAGTAGATGAAAAGGTTGAACTCAGCATATCATTGAAGTTGTTGATCCTCGTTATGGGATTTATTAAGATCTGCATATTACTACTTCTATAGATTGTTTCTAGATTTGATGGTGGAGAGCTTCATTAGAATTATGTATGAGATTTTAGGATTGTTTCATGGAAGGAGGAGGCATTTTGGATTGCTTTTTCATGATTGTTTATCTTCTGTTTTCTCAAGTTCTATTTTTCTCCTCCAAAATGGTAGTAGATTGTATATGTAATATTACAAATAAGGAGTTTACACATTTTTTACTATAATATTTATCTGTCTTTTTATTTCAAAATACTTACAGTTAGTAAATTATAAGAATCTCCATCTCCATATATCACAATACTCAAATATTAATTTAAAGTAAATTTAGGCTAAGTTTGATACAATTTTTACTTATATCGTAAAAACAACTTAAATATGAAAAAGATTATTAAGAAGTTCGGTGAATGATGCTTTTAGGTTCACTTTCTAATTATTAGCATTTAACTTGTGAAAAGTTATACCAAATACGCCTTTAAAATCTTAAAGAACCTAATAAGTAGATGTTTGGCAATTAGTCTAAATAGTTAAAAAGTTTTTTTTTAAAAAAAATTAATATAAAAAGTTAATCCATTCTTTTTTATTTTTTTACAGGTCTTTTGATAAGTGTCCAAAAATTTACATCTTTTTTATTTCCCCCCCTCCCCCTAAATCGCTGCCAAGTTTATTAACCAAACAATATATGTATTTTAAGCAAGTCTTAAATGGTATATTTATAATTTATTCTTTTATAAATATGTATTTTAAGTAGATTGAACACGAGAGAGAGAGAGAGAGAGAGAGAGAGAGAGAGAGAAGAGAGAGTCAGAATGGCAAATCAAGGGGCCAAGAAGCGAAAGGAAGAGAACAGTCGTCGCCTGAAGAACCTCCTTCGCTTTATCATCTTTTCCAATGTTAGTTCTCTCACCTTCTTATCATTTCTCCATATTTCACTCTTCGATTAACTCCTCTTTATCATCAATTTCTTTTGCTTTTCAATTACTAGAAATATTATGTGTCTATCATGATTGGATTGTTGCTGTAGTCCAAATTTCATCCCTAGCGCATTAACAATCAATTTTCAATTTGTTTTTCTCTTTGCACTTTCTCAGTTACAACTTCAAGTCAACAAGACTGAATTTTAAGTTATGATAGTGCTATGTACATGAATTATGTCTCACTTCTTGACTTGTTACTTTTTGGCTTCCTCAACTTTGATGTTTGTTACTCGGTCTTCTTTTTTGAATCTTGATTTTGTTTTGTGACTGTTTTAGTTTTTTTTTTGTTCCATTAAATTGATTTACTGGTTAATTGTGCCATTGTCAATATAGTGTATTTTAAAATCAATGCACTTTGTTCTCAATCTAAAGTTGTGCTTATCTAGGTTTTTTATCTTGTGGTGAGGGCGGGGATCTTCCATTCTACTTTCAAGTGGAAGCGTTGGTTGGCTTCATGTTGAATCTTTTCGCCTACGTTATCCCCTATCAACATCTTGCCATGATGGCAAAACCTACATATTCTGAAAGTGGAGCTTGAAGATGGTGGGTTTGATTTGACTACTGATGGATTTTGTGGGTATGTTTCATTAATGTTATTTCTGCTTTTGTTTCTTCCAAGTTTCATATTTAATCTTCTATGGCTTGTTGATATTTTGGTTCCATTTTTATATTTGAACCAAAATCCTTTTGCTTATTTGTAAAATGAAGTTTTTGAAAAGTGCAATGAGTGCAAATCTAAGAATTTGAATAGTGGAGAAGTTGCAACGCTTAGAATAGAAAATGGTTGAATTGTGGAAGTGATGTTGATCTATCCTACATGGGCTTCTACAAATGAGAATGGAGGAAGAGAATAGAGAAAAAGGAAAGAAAGAGGAAAGAGAAGTAATTAATTACGGGAACCTACACCCCCCCCCCCCACCAAAAAAAAAAAAAAAAGAAAAAGAATGTAGGAGAAGAGTCCTGGGAGAGGGAGAAGAGTTGGACGAAGAAAGAGTTTTGAGAGATGAGGATTAAGAGGAAGAGGAAGGTAAGAGAGGATAAGGGAGAAAGAACGAACAAGAGAGATAAGTGAGGGTAGGGTTATGAAGGTTGAGAGAAGCAGAGCATGCACAAACGTACGTGTGCAAGAACGCGCACACACAAAGAGAGAGCTCATTCATATTTTTAGTTTTGGTATCTTTGTTCTTTCATATCTTTTTCTTCAAGCTTTAGAAAACCTAAATCTTGAAGGATAATGACGCAATCAAATATACATGGGAATTGGATATTGTTCTAGTAAAAGAAAGGGCACTCAAATCCATAAAAAGACATAATCTTAAATCCACAAGAAAAAAATTTTTGAAATATTATTGATAAATGTTGGCTTTGCCCAAGGCTTACATAGATATTTATATCAACATCAACTAGGGAATCTAATATTTATAATCTATTCAATGCTTCAATGGTGTCGGTGTGATGAAGAATAAACCTTGAAACCACAACGATGAATGCAAAAACTATGAAAGAATGAAAATTTGAGGGGGTCATTTTTTGCATAAAACTGTAGAAAAATAAAATAGACTAAAGAGGTTATTGTCTGAATTAGGGCAAAAGCAAACGAATAACATCCAAAAGGTGACAACTGATTGAAGACTATATGTCATGGCTCCCCTTGCCACAGTATTTTCACTCGCATGGCACTACTTGAGATGATACAAAAAGCACTAAGTTCCAGAAGATGGATGAATTGCAGATTTCTGTGGGTTAATGTTGCTTTTACCCTAATTCAAACAATAACATCTTTAGTCCATTTTATTTTTCTACAGTTTTATGCAAAAAATGAATCCATCAAATTTTCATTCCTTCCCATAATATTTGCACTCATCGTTGTGGTTTCAAGGTTTATTCTTCATCACACCGACACCATTGAAGCCCATTTTTCCCATGGCAATCAAACTCATAATGTTGTTGAAGAGAAAGTTGATGGAGAAACCGTGATCAACTGCACATCAATGCATGAACTTTGCTAAAGAAGTTCTCAGTTCATTTGCTTGACATCTTTACGGGATCCATTTGCCTGACAGATTTAATGCAAGATTTAAATCCCAACAATTTATCTTGTATTTATGGGATTTAATGTAAATATATTTAATGATTAAATTCACAAAAATTCTATAACTATTATTTCATAACGGGTATTATTTCAACAGTTCATTCGTTTCCTTCGTCTTATTGTATTTTTTTTTAATCAAGAACCCATCCTAGGGAAGGCCCTTTAGACCCACGTCGAGAAGGTAAAGTTGAGGTTCAAAGGCCACCTTCTAAGCCAATGAACCGGGCAAACTGGACGGGATTTGAACCCTCATCACTAACATGGGAAGCATACCCATTTTCAAAGTCCTATTGGACTTTATTCTTGATACTCAAACACTGAAGTAAACAAAATAGAGCTTCATCCCAATTGGTTTGGGTATTGAATTTTAAGGAGAAGACGAATTTGAGGTTTGAACCCACTCAAGCTAGAAGTGACTTACTGAACAATCCAAAATAGTCCACAGCACCAAGTGGTTTGTCACACAGTTCTTCAAAAGGAAAATATGCCCATCTGTTAGCACCCAATGGAACCTGACAGTGGAAGAAAAATAAAATAAAACAACTGCTCTCCCTGTCTTATGACTGAATAAACCAAAGGTGATGTAAAACGGGCACACACCGATTGTTGGTGAAGATTTTATTTATAATTTTACAAATTGTAATATTTATGTTTATTTATTTTTTCTTCTTTAGGCTAATTAGAAATTTTATTAATAAAGTATTCTAAATGTTGACACTTTTGCTTAAGAAGGCCAGTTAACTCTTTCCCAACAAAGTAGAAACCTAACTCAGCCTAAAGTTCAAGTGAAATATAACAAGAAGAATTTATATGAGAAGAAATTACAAAGGTGAAAATGCAAACATGATGTTTTAACGAGTAAAAAAAAAAAGAGAGTTAATAATGTTACCGAAGTCATTTTCCAGTAATCTGTTGATGATCCAATCTCATGAACTACACATCTTTCCTACATCAAAATAAATTGCCAAGCTTAACTAAATAAAAAGTAAAATAAAAAAATTTAACAAAGACATGGTCAATGAGGCCTTAAGTTTCTCATCTACAGGCATACCTTCAAAATGAAAATGAACGGTAGAAAAAGATCTCTCTGCAATCCGCCTTCATAAAGGTTGTCTGGAGCACGATTTCAAGTAGCAACAAGAATCTATACTTGCAGACATATACAAGTTTTATTTCTCAGTCAAAAATCCACATGTCGAATGCATAGAGCCTAGAGGGCTGAGAACGTAGAAAAATTAGTAGATCAAACTACTTACCACGCCATTGCTGAATAAATGTCCAAATAAACGGTTTACTATCAATGCATCAGCCACATCAGCCACCTATGAAAAAAACATAGAAAAATGGAACTTAACAACAGGAACAGAGTAAAAGGCTAGTATACCATCCATGATGATAAAAAACAGAAATGATGCCGCTATTTTCAAGTTCCGACATACCATAAATTCGTCGAGGCATAACAAAATTGATTCATCAGATATCTCCCTCTACAAATTCAAGGGGATCCGGCACACCCTTATGCTTCTGCAATTATACAATACTATAGCATTAAATTTATACTTACACACCACCTATTTCCAAGTAAAGTCGCCAAGAAGAAGATGAAAATTGGTCCAAAAGAAGATATTTTTGACTAAATTTGAAAGTACTTTTCAGGATAGAGCCATAGTCCATGAACTCTAAGATTTAGCTATCTTGACCACCGATTCAATGAAATGAACGGCTAGAGAAGATCACCCCAAGATTTTTGTTGTATGACATTTAGACAGCAACTCATCTTGGAGACGCTCACTGGCTCATTAAAAACTCTAACCTAATTGTTAGTACTAGTGTCAATTACTTGTGGTGCAAATGACAAGCGGCAAACAAAATAGTCAATTTGTAACAAACTTTCTATCTTGTTTGCAGTTAGAAGAAATATGGATAATTCTTACTTGCAAGTGGCTATCCAACATGAAACCATGAAAATGAATCCTCTTTTTCCTCCAGTAGCTAGGCCTGAAAGTATAAATACAAATTACGAGGAAAAAAACAGTGAATAATAATTGCTTAGTATTCCCTCGGCATTATGCTTATGATTTGCAATTGATGGTGGGCAGCTCATGTTCTCATATTCAAGTCAATTTTAAGGTCACCTATAAGGCAAATTAATTACGCACATCAAACATACAATTGATCAAAAAAACAAGTCCATCAGCATGGTTTTTCCTGTGTCTACTCCTCCATAGAGATAGAGTCCTTTCACAGGTGAGTATGAAGACTGAGGAATGAAACGGGACCACAACCACCTACTCCTAAAAATGAAAGAAACAGTGAATCAATGACAATGAAGTTATAAACTCTGTTAAAAATTGACAACTCCAGTTCATAAAAAATATATGTATAGTAAAACTCAAACAACAAGATCATGATATGCCTTATGAGCAAGTGATTTGGGAATCAGGAAACAAATGAACAATTACCTGCCAGCTTTCTCAGAAGCTGCATACCGATCTAACCGGCATGCTTCAGCTGACTTGGCAAGTTCATCATAGTCTCTGAAGTTCTCTTATGGTGCCTACCTACACAATCACCCAATGCATTTTAACCCCTCACGAAGCAAGGTGGCATCAAGGCGTAAGCATTTTTTAATTTTAAATTTTTATATAGTACATATAGAAAATATTTTACAATAGTAAAAATAAAAAATGTTAAAAATTAAATATAAAGGTGTGAATACATTTTTCTTCAATACATCGAACATTTCACTACAAATAAAGAAGCTTGCCTCATCGAAGGTAAAACAACATTCTTAGTTTTAGTTATCAAGCTTCTCAATTAGCCTTCGCTTCGTTTTTATTTTTATTTTTATTGGTCATGTAATTGATGTTTTCCCCATGGAAATAATTACAAAAGAGGTTCACTATTATGTTTAAACCATATATTAGATTAAGTTTAACAATAGCCCAAAACAAGTTTCCTTATTCGTACTCCTCACATGCTTATGAGTAAAAGGCATACCGGGCGTATGTGAAGTGCACGCCTCAAACTGTGATGCACAAGCCTTTGGGGAGTGTAGCCTATACATGACTCGATGCAACCTTCATAGCACTTTTAAACCAAACAAATTAGATAATACATGTGGATTAATAAATCACTCTCACAATTTAGACATCCTCTGTGTAACCATTTAAAAGTACTTTTTCACATCCAAGAACCAAAGTTGCATTAATTCTAGGTCTTAAAAGCAAATCAAATGATACCTAGCAAATGCACATTAATTCTAACTACTACCCCACCAACAACCAAACTAATTAATGCTAACAAATACAAGCCATCTAAGGGAGTGAGAGCATAATTTTCAAACATTTACAAACTAAAGAAAATTCCAATTGAAGATGAGAAACTTAACCTTCTGGGCTGGACAAAATTCGGAAGAGACATACAAACTACTAGCTTTTCCTTTGAAACTTATAATCAACCACGAAGAGTGAATTGATTGCAGTACCTGACAATTATGCCCATCCACAAGATCACCCGCTTCAATTCTTCACTCATACTCAACCAGAGGTCCTGCTTTGCTTACTTCTACAATCAAATCAAATTAAAACCCAAATCGAAATGTGAACATCATGCTAAAGATTATTTAACAAAATTGAAAAGGATAAAAAAGGCAACCTCCATTAGCTACTTTAGCAGCATCAGCAAACAGAGCTCTTGAGATCATATATGGATATGAATATCTACAAATTTCAGCATTGTAGGAGAATCTGTAGACAGAGCAAGTACTAGCCAAATAATTTTGTTTTCGTGATAAACCACATAAGATAGTATATCCTCGACGCCGAAAAACTGATTGAAATTGTCGAACAGATCGAACAATTGTTCTCATCTTCAATCAGAACGAACCAATCCTCCAATGTTGAAGTGCTTCAGGAGTAATCCACAAGAACGAAATGTAAAAAAGTTCTGAAACAAATAGGACTCAAATATTATATTTTGTTATCATATTAATAGAATAGAATATATTCCCACAACCATACACAATTATTAACCCTTTAGACAGTTATGCAACTCAGAAAAGAACTACTAAAAAGTAATATCACACTGAAAAAGTCACAAATCTTAAAAAATAAATAAATGTAAAACAGCGGATAGATAAGAATCAAAAATTACATAAGAAAAACAAGTTAAATTTGAACATTCACGTCACCAAAGAAGATAAAATAATAAATAATAAATAATAAAAAAACCTAGATTATAGTAATCTAACTTCAAGATTACAAAAACCCAATTGTAATTTCGAAAAATATCACACACACATACACAAAATATCAAAGAATGATTATTGATTTTCTTTACTGTTTCCAATCAAAAGTAAAACCAATATTTTCACCAGAAAATAAAGCATTTTTTAAAGAACTAATGAAATTTACAGTAATACAGGAATTGAGAGAAATGAACGTACAGATCTTTGCTTTAGCTGAATTAGGAAAAGAACCCTAAAAAATTGAAACACCCAGAACTGTGCTGAACTTGAAAAAAAGAAAAAAACTGATCTTTCACAGATTGAACAATCCTATAATGAATGAATGAATTTATTGTAGAGACATGGCTATACATTTATGTATATGTATGCAATGGATTTGGAAGCAACAAAAACAGAGAAACCTAAATCTCGGTAAGTGACTCGATCAAAGAGGAGAGAGACAGAGACAGTGGTGTGGGAAGTCCTCCATCTATATTTCCATATTTTCTTCTGCAAAATGTTTGGACTCCCTTTGGATGACCCCACACCCCAGTAATTCTCGCCCTATATATATATATATATATATATGTGAGGTGTATTTATGTATTCTTTTTTTTTTGATAACCGAATAGACCGAAATATGTATATAAACTGCTAGAAAAAGAACCCCAAAATGCTAAATGCAATGTAGATTTGTGAAAAAGAACCTGTTCTGGAAACAAAAATATATATATATATATATATACAAAAGGGTTGCTGTAAAAAAATAATAAAAAGTTGAAAAAAAGCCCCAAAGTGCTAAATCCAATTCAAGAACCAAAAAAAAAACAAAGCAAAAACAAAAGACATACAACAGTAAATATTAATTCAATCCAACGGTTCAAAATTCAGCAAAATCAATAGGTTTTCAAAAAGGTTTAAAAGATTAGGGTTTTCAACAAGGTTCAAAAGATTAGGGTGTTTAAAATCAAAAATAGGGTTTTCAAAATAAAAAACAAGGACTTTAAAAATACCTTAGTTTGGAGTCGAAATTGCTATAGCCAACAAGAAGATCATTGCAATGAGAGTGAAGACGAAGGAGTGCGATAGATCGCCTGCGTCCATGCTTCAGATGTAAAGATGAAGAGTGTGACAGATCGTCATGGATGAGAATGGTGATGAATGAGAAACCCTGAGGCTGTGAGAAGTTGAAGACGGAGAGAGAGAGAGAGAGAGGGAGAGAGTTTGTTTACCCACTATTGCATCTATGTGAAAAAATAGGGTTTTTTTTTGGTTATATAGTATAAGTGAGGCACATCAATGGCTGTGATTGTGCCACGTGGACAACTAAGGTGATTAGGGATATTCGGTCAGTGCAGTGCGGCGCGGTTCGGCCCTATTTTCTGCAAAACTAAAACCGAAACCGAAAATCGCAAAAAATAAAAAATAGACTGAGGCTCGTTTGGGGAGTAGCTATTTTAGTTAAAAAGTCAAAAAGTTACTAAAATAATCTATTCCCAAACGAAGCCTGATTGTAGCTAGACAAAAACAAAAACAAAAAAAATAGTAGACCGAAAACCATGCGGTTCAGTCAGTTCAACCGGTTGGTTCGGTTTATGTGGTTAATTTTTCAGCCCTTCAAAAATTTTGTGAGAGTCATGTGGGAAGGGATCTCAATTCTCACTGCTTTCTTTTTTTTTTTCTTTTTTTTTTCTTTTTGTCTTTTGTATTTAGGAAGAGCTTATAAAAAAAATTAAAAATTAAAAAAAATATGTATTGTATGATGCAAGAATTTGGCTAACAAACCGACTAGTTGGTTATAGAAATAGGTATTGAAACTGTTTTTTTTTCTTTAATTAGGAGATTTAAGGAGAGATTTAGAAAGAGAAATAAAAATAATAGATAAAATATGAATAAAATATATATACATTTCATCTGATTTCATATATTTTATTCCTTTCATTTTTCAAATTCCTTCCTAAATCTTTTAACCAAGTACAGTGTAAAAAAATTAATTTGTGAAAAAACCCAAAACAATTTTATAATATAAAAAGGGACACTAGAATATATTTTAATTGTTAAGGTCACCTAGTTCAATTTTTACAACAAATTCATGTGCATTCAGTGAAGACCCTCCCTAGTGATAGTTTTTGGTGTAATTTGCGCTTTAGTGAGAGTGCCACACGTCAAAATGAAAGGAATTGAAGGTTGAGATTGTGTCTTACTAATCCACGCCGATTTAGATTTTTTAATTTTTTAGTTTTTTATTATTTATTTATTTGTAGGTGGAGAAGTGTTCTGGCTCATTTTTTTCTGCTTCTGCTTATTCTTTCATTCACTTATTTTTAAGTGATTTGTGAGGTGTGACATAAAAATTGAGAGGACACTCGGTTAAAAAGTCTAATTTAAAAAAAAAAATTATTAAAGATTCACAATTTAAATTATTTTGTCTATAAAGATAAATTCATACAAAATAACCAAACTAGCTTAGCTATATATATTCAATTATACACCGTTAAAATATCATCAAAACACTCTTCTACTACACATACACACTCTCTCTCTCTCTCTCTCTCTCTTTCTCTCTACCTCCGCGATCACTCGTCATTTGTCGCCGTCACCATCGTGGCAGTCTTGCCCTCTTCGCTTTGCACGGCGTCTACAAAACCAAACTCATTGACAATTCAACCTCACTCAGATTTGGTTCTTTGGGAAATTTCATTCTTCAGTTTCGTCTCACTTAGATGTGGTTGTACAGAAATCAGCGGAGTTAGCTCTGTTGTGGAAGCCATACTGCTACGGCAGACATCGACCATCCCCGTCACCGTAGTGATGTTAATGAGCGGAGATCAAATGCTTATAGGTATAGATCTGCAACGGAGGAACATGAAAGAGAGAACTTGCAGATCATTTATATATATAAGTATAGATATGCACGTGTATGCTTATGTTGTTTCATGGGTGTAACACTGTGGATCTACTGATGTAGGTCTAATTATGGTACAAAATTAGTGATTTTGATAACTGTTTTTAAAAAATAGAACCAGATCAGATTCTCACTGCACTGGTATGTTGTTCCATGGGTGTAATGCTATGGATCTACTGATCTATATATATATATATATTGATTCTCTGTTCTAGAAAAGAAATGTGTATGTGTATGTTATGGTTGTTGATTGACAAATGTTGCATTTAAACAAATAAAAAGAAAATCTGTTGTTTGTTGAACAAATTTGTTCAAAAAATTGAACAAATAATATATTAAAAAAATGATGAAATTTCAACAGATAATTTGAATATTCAACAGATAATTTGAATATACATAATTTTTGAGGAGATAAATTTCAACAGATAACTTTTATTTGGACAAAAATTAAACAGATAAAAATTTCGACATATAAGAATTTCAACAGATAGATTCAACGGATAACGACTATTTTCAATAGATAAAAATAATTTGAACTTTACATTGAAAAAATTTGAATAGATAGACAAAACTTTTGAACAAATAGGGAAAAAATTTCAACAGATAGGAAATTTTTTGAACAAATAGGAAAAATTTCAACGAATAGATATAAATTTGAACAGATAGTCAACGAAAAGATAAAAAAAGTCAAAAAGTAAAATTGGAAATAAAATGTTCTTCAGGACTTCCTACCAAGTTGTTTTTCAAAGCATGGATAATTGGTAAAGTGAATTTTTCATCAATTTTCCCAAATTGAAATTACCAAAGAAAAGCAAGTATCCAAAATCTCCGGACCATGTTTGGACCCACTTGGCCATTTAAGCTGTGGAGTGAAAGGTTCAAGAATTTGAGACCAAACCAAACCAAAAGGAGGCAAACCATCAAATGAACAAAAAAAAAACAAAAAACAAAAAACCATGGTGTGTTTGATTTTAATTTTTTAGATTCAATTTTTTGAAAGTTGAGTTTGTTATTTTTCATATATATATATTTTTATTTTTAGTGAATATTTTAAAATTTTAATCAAATTTTTTTTTTTAAACTTTTTTAGATGCACTTTACTTAGATATATCTAAAAAGTAAAATATTTGTAAAAAAAATATTTTTAAAATCAATAAATACATAAGAATACGAAAAATGTATTAAATTTTAGTATTTTTTTGTATTTTTTATATTTAGTGAATTTTCTAAAGATTTTTTTCATAAATATTATACTTTTAAGAGTATTTATGTAAGATGTATCTAAAAATTTAAAAAAAAAAATTTGCTTAGAATATTAAAAAAATTCTGTAAAAACAGAAAAACATGAAACAAAAAAAAAATTAATTTTTTGAAAAGTGAATCCTAAAAATTCAAACCAAACAAACTATCATTTTGTTATTTGGCAAATTTATATGTTTCAATGAGTGAAGAACCAAATTGAATTTTCTACAATTTTGCAGCTTGAGATGTTAAGATATTGAAGATCGGTTAATTATCAAACCTAGAAAGCAAAATTTTAGATCATTGTATGAGAGGTCAAGAGTACAGAGGTTTGAGAAAGCCGAGAGAGCCAAATCTCTTCTTAGCCTTTTCAGAAAAATAAAAAATAAAAAATCCTAAAACAAAACAAAACAAAACAAAACAACACCGTCTTGGAAGCATTACAAAGTGCACTAACTACTAAGAATCTAAACTTGTGAAATTGTATAGGCAAACTAACAATTTATTGTGTAATTCATTGGTAAAACAAATATTGTTAGGGGAAGTTATGCTTCGTACCTTTTAAATTTTATCGTTTTTCCTTTCTTTTCTTTTTGTCTTTTTTTAAAATTTGACTCTTAATATATATCTATACTATTATATATGTGAGTACCTAAATTAGTGTCTTAAAACTTTTTCTCTCTTTATGGTAAATGTCAAGTTATTTATAAAAAAATTAAAATAAAAAAAAAAGAAGTTAGGTAACCTGATGGGATAAGACTTGAACTTAAGACCACAAAGTTAATAAGAAAAACTCTTATCAAGTGAAGTTACAACCAATACATGTTAAATATTTTATTTTATTTTTATTTATTTAATTTAGAACACGCATTACGTGGATCAATATATATTTACTTTGCTCCTCAATGTTTGAAATCTTGCTGAATTTATTCCTAAAACAAACTTTCTTTCAATTTTGGATTAAAAATCCCACCTTGGCAGTCTAGTGGCTCCATGTTGTGACATAAAAATAGATAAATTACATTTTATCCCATTAAATTTTATAATTTTTTACTTTGACCATTAATATTTATAATTTTCATAATTTACTCCCAAAACAAAATATCATCTGATTTTGAATAGAAAAATGCCACTTTGGTGGCCATGTTGCATAAATTAAATCATATTAAAATTTGGCTGAGTTTTGATAACTTATTTTTTACTAAAATGGGTTTTGAATTTTCTTCAATTTTACAATTTGAGCAGTCAACAAGATATTGAAGATCGGTTAATTATTTAACCTAGAAAGTAAATTTTTAGATCATTGTGTGAGAGGTCAAGAGTAGAGAGGTTTGAGAAAGCCGAGAGAGCCAAATCTCTTCTTAGCCTCTTCACCAAAAAAACAGAAAACAAAACAAAGCGCCATCGTCTTGGAAGCACTATAAAGTGCACTAACTACAAAGGATTTGAACTCGTAAAATTGTATAGGCAAACTAACAATTAACTGTGCAATTCATTGGTAAAACAAATATTGTTTGAGTAAGCTGTACTTTGACCCTTTTAAGTTTTACCGTTTTACTTTTCTTTTCTTTTTTTCGTTTTTTATAAATTTTGACTCACAATATATATATATATATATACTTTGATCCTTAATGTTTGAAATCTTATTGAATTTATTCCTAAAACAAACTTTCTTTCAATTTTGGACTAAAAATACCACATTGGCGGTCATGTGGTGCCACATTGTGACATAAAAATAGATAAATTACCCTCTGTCCCCTTAAGTTTTATAATTTTTTTATTTTAACCCTTAATATTTATATTTTTCACAATTTACTCTCAAAAAAAATATGTCATCCAATTTTGAATAGAAAAATGCCACTTTGGTGGCCATGTTGCATAAATTATATTATATTAAAATTTGGTTGCATTTTCATAACTTATTTTTTGCTCTCTCTCTCCCTCTCTCTTCTGAATAATTAGAAATAAATTTGTAAAAAGTAAAGAACTATTGTTATAATTTGATCTTATACCACTACCAAAATTTGGCAAAAGCTCATCTTATTTTTCTCATAATGGCCCTCACAAATGACATTTTATATAACTTCTTTTTTTTTTTTTTTTTTGTGTGAAGAAAGTAGAAGAACAATATGTTTAGGAACACATATCAACAAATCTCTTAAAAAAATTACATCCATTGGGTTTGATTATATATTTGGTTTATTCATTCCTAATTTCACTGATAAAATAAACGGCATTGGCAGTAGAGTAAAATTATAAATTTTTTAACATTACAACATATCAAAAATTAACTTTGATATTATCATTTTGATGACACCAACCATCTGAATTGCTCTAAATAATTATACTAGGCATCATATATATATATATATATATATATATTTAAATTAATATATCATATTACAATAAATTAAATGAATTACATCATTATAAAATATAATATAATATATTATTAATTTGAAAAAAAATCTCAAAATAGAAGATAAAAATTTTAAACAAATACTTAAAAAAAGGACTGGACTCTCTCTAGTTGGTTTTTTTTCCAACTAGACGGCCTATTTTGGATACGTCTCGATAATCCAAACTATTTCAATATGTAGAGCTCATCGAGTACTTAATTCTTGTAAAAACTGATGTTGATCGAATGTCAATAGTCACTTGATCAGATCATATTTATGCAAACAATTTATTTTTAAAATCATATTTAACATTGACACAAATTTAATTTGATCAAGTGGATATCGATATATGATCACCGTAATTTTTTTCTAGAATGGAATACTCGATGAACCCTATATATTAAATAGTTCGAATTATCGATATAGATTCCGTAATAAATCCAAAAAAACCTGACAGACACGCTCCAATTCGATTTCAAACAAACAAAACAGTTGAGCCCTTAAACAAATAAACTGACATACATATCACAAAATTCATACTTCTAACAACTTGTTGAGGTGATAGGTTCGAACAATAGGTGTTTAAAATGTATATCCATTGAGCCCCCTTAAATTCCATTAGTTAGACCATCTCCAATGGTTCATCAATTTTGTCATTAAATTTAAATTTGATAAAAAAAATAGGGGAAATTATTGGAAACTCCCATTTTGGAGAGTTGTAGACTACTAGGTCCCATTTTAAAATTAATAGACGTCCAAGTCCTATTTTTTTTGGTAATGTGATCTGAAGGATCCCATTATGTAATTATGGATTGGTTTTTCTGACCAATGTACCCTTTTTTTTGTGGTTGAAACGGTTTTTTGGGAGGGTTTTTGAATTATTTTGATTACACTGATTTCGGTGTCCACTATGGAATATCAAGTGTGGCCAGATTTTTAGGGATGACGAGGGTCATGAGTATTGAATGTTGCGTGGTGGGGGGGAGAGGTATTGTGTGTCAGTTTTTGCAGAGTGGTGTACTCAGTCGTCTGCTTCGACGTTGTTAGCCGTCGGGTTGGGTTCTTCGATTGCGGACAAGGTAATATTGTTGGGTATTTGTTTTGTGTGTTGAATGCATTATTTTTGGGGGGTGTAAACGTTGTCATGATGTTTCGCAATGTTGGCGGTCTTTAAACACATGTTTCATTTTCCGATGTTTACATCCCACAAATAATCGATGTGTTCGATTGGTGTTTGCGGGAAACAAGAATAGTTGAATGTTTTTACATTTTCCGATATTTACATCCCACAAGTAATCGATGTATTCGATTGGTGTTTGCGGAAAGCATAGGGCTTGTTTGGTTTGAATTTGAGAGATGAGTTTTAGAAAAAAAATTCCCAAAAATTGTTTGGTTTGAGATTTTTCTCAAAAAATTTCCAAAATCACTTTCTCTCTCTTACACATCAATCAATCACTTTTTCTCTCACACACATCTACTAAATTCTTCCAAAATATCAAATCATCTCAAACTCCCACAAAAAATTTATCTCTCAAAATATACAACCAAACAAACCAAAAAATTTTCTAAAATAACTCTCCCAAATTTTTTTCAAAAACAACTCTCCCAAAAACAAACCAAACAAGCCCATAATGTTTGTATGTTTGTATAGTTTGTAGTTGTGATGTATGTATTGTACTTATAATGTGAAAGCGACGAATGTGATTTTCCATATTTAATCTTCATGTTTCATTCTGTCTCGATGTAGGAATGGCGGACAACATCATGTTATTGTGTTCATACGGGATTGAAAACGTTGCCATTATAGTCCGTAATGATTTCACGTTTACCATGTTGGTTGATCATATTTCCAGACGTTTTGGTGGGCTGCATACTGATTCGGCGTCCATGTCATTCAAGATTCCTAGGCACAATAATTTCAAGATGGAAAACGATTCCGATTTTGAGAACATGGTATGTTTCGCTAGGTCTTTTCGATTGGATCATATCGACCTCCATGTGGAGTGTGGTGAGTCACGGGGGGTCAAACGTGGCAAGGGTGTGAACGATGTACTCGACGACATAGTTAGTAATGTCGGGGAAATGACAGCATATGTTGATGAGGAGTCTGATTTGTTACCTAATTTTTGCCTACATTCTGGCAAAGTGTTATTGTCGGCGGATTAGGTATATGGCATAACTGACATCGGACAATGTTTTGAGGGTGGGGCGGATGAATTTCGCAGGGTACTCAGCAAATATGCCATTGAATGTGGATTTCAATTTAAGTTCACCAAAAATGACTTAGTTCGAATTACGGCGGAATGCATGTTTAAGAAGTCAAGAGGATGTCCATGGTCCATCCACGCGAGGGTGTTGAATGCAAATGGATATTTTTACCTAAAAAAATGGCACCGTCAACACACTTGTGGGGTCGCTGTGTCCATGGTCCATCCATGCGAGGGTGTGGAATGCAAATGGATATTTTTACCTAAAAAAATGGCACCGTCAACACACTTGTGGGGTCATTGTGCGTACTGACCGAAACCCGCGGATGGGGTCTGAACTAGTTGCGGACGTTATTGCAGAACGTTTACACGACAATTCATTGACTCGCCCAACCGATGTCAAATATGATTTCAAAAAAGAATACGGTTTGCAAATTAGTTACCGCGTAACTTGGTTGGGGGTCGAAAAGGCGAGAGGAGGACTTTACGGTGATCATTCAATGTCGTTTGACCAACTGTGTTGGTATAGCAATGTTGTTATGGAATATAATCCGGGGAGTTATATTAATTTTGACTTTGATGAACACAACACCCGTCGTTTCAATAGGCTTTTCATATCATTCAAAGCATCTATTGATGGGTTTAAGCACTGTCGGCCGCTACTGTTTTTGGATGGTACCTTTTTGAAAGGGCGATTCAAGGGGCATCTACTTGCGGCAACTGCAAAAGATGGGAACCAAGGTAATATACTCACTGTGCACGTCATCCGTTTTTCGGGCTCATAGATTTTGTTATTTTTTTGCTACCCGTTTGGGATTGGATATCAAACGTTTGTAATTATGTGTTTGAACGGCTGGTAATTAATTTCTATGTTATGCACACAGGTTTGTTCCCGGTTGCTTTTGCAATTGTTGATTCTGAAAACGCGTAGAATTGGGCTTGGTTCTTATAGAACCTAGCTAACGTTGTTGATGGGGATCGGGTTTTAACTTTTGTTCGGACCGACACGTCGACATTACAGAATCCCTGCCTACTGTCTTTCCAAGCCCACCACGCTTTTTGCCATGCAACATTTATAGAGGAATTTGAAAGACAGGATGAAATATGTGAACAAACTATACCGCGTTGGAATGGTAAGTAAGTTGCGTGCTTGTGCATATGCACCGACTGTCACTGCCTTCACTGAAAAAATTGATGCATTCATACAATCAAGTCAGCACATCGCTATAAATTTCTTACAAGATTTAGAGCCGCACCGATGGGCCAACGCATACTTCAGGCGAGGGACACCATACAATTGATGCATTCATACAATCATACAATTCGAAGTTCATTCTTGTACACAACCTTTCATCGTGTATGTTTTTCTACTTATGCTGTTATGTCACACACCCATTTTCGTCACTCACATTTTCCAGGGGCAAACGTTACGGCGAGATGTGTTCCAACACTGCTGAATCATTTAACAATTGGATAAAAGAAGCACGCAATTTGCCAATCACTCGTTTGGTTGACGCAATCAGGACACAGATAATGAATCCAATGTCTGAATGTAGGGGAGTGTCAAGTACGTGGACTGGTGCCATATGTCCGGTCATGGAGTCCAAACTGGACAAGGCGTACAAGGATGGAAGGTCGTGGATAGTCAGTCAATCGAATGATGACGTGTTCGAGGTCCACTCACACCTATCAGTGTTTGTGGACATTGGCAGTCGTACATGCTCATGCTTCTAATGGCAAATCAATGGGTTTCCTTGTTAACATGCAATGGGTGCCATCCGCAACAGTGGCAGCGATTTGAATGCATTGGTTGAACCTTATTTTCATGTGTCAACCTACTAGTTATCATACTCCCACACCATATATCCAATCCTAACAGTTGAAAAACCACATGCTATCCGGAAAATTATGTTATTCTACCTCTGGTAGTGCAACGACCACCTGGGAGACCGAAGAAGAAATGGATACCGTCTAAAGGTGAAGAAGTGCAACAGATTCGATGTGGCCGTTGCGGCCACCTAGGGAATCATAATAGGCAGACATGCAACGAACCAATATAGCGCTAACCATTGTGTGGCCACGTTCATTTTCAAACTATTTCTACATTTTCTAATGTTTTATGTTTGTTTAGTCATATGAAATAAGATATTTCAGCTTTAATTACACAGTCCAATAAAGTGTTTAGTTCATTTTTAATGTTGGCGTTACGTTTTAATATTCATATCATGTTTTTTTCATTTTGTTTCAAAATGTTGGTCCTTCCACATTTGGTGTTATGTTTTACTTTTAGACTGTTTGTGTTTCCACACAAAAAAAATTAACAGGTTCTAAAATTTTTGCCCTTCCACATTAGGTGTTATGTTTGAATTTCAGACCATGCTATTAGTGTTCTGTTAAAAAAAAATTAACGAGTTTCAAACGAACAAACAATGTCTCTTCTTTTGGGGTGTCACATTCAAATTCCCTGACATGCATTCAACGGCAAATTCATTGGACTCATTTAACGCATTACTCAGCAACACCACCACATGACTGTCCAACGCCACAGTACCCCATCCTCAACGTAACAACCCCAGATTAAATACTCAATCCCCACAACCATCAAGACCCAATTTGTAATCAACTTTCACACCACAAACAACACAACAGCTACTCCATATTTCCACCAACAAAAACAAACACAAGGCATTGTACTATTCACAAACCCATGCTAGAAATTGTGACGACTACTTTGCATCAAACCAACCTACATAAAACAGTTTCGCTCTTTCGAATTGGCGCCCATAATTCCCAGACGCATTGTGACTGGATGTATAAAATAACCTTGCATTACATTCCGAGAACATCACATTGTATCTTCCAAGTCACTTCAAATAACATATTCAATATAACCAACCAGCAACTAAACACACCATAGTGAACAATTAAACAAAAAGAATGGGAGCATTAATTTGCCAACGCCAGCCACCTGAATTGCATGTCTCCAATGTCAACAATGACACCACATCAATATGAGTCCATCACCCAAAAATATGCACCCTAATTATAAAGCAACATTCGTAATTCATTAGCCCTAAATATAACAGACGATGATAGTGCAATCATCCATATTGTTGACAACCACAGCACATACAGAAACAAACATTTTCGTACCTAAATGCTGCATGCAACAAACATTTCAGCAAAAAACATTTCACATTCATTAGCCCATCAATATGAGTTCATTATTCAACTTTGGATTACTCAAACATAAAAGCTGCACGCAATGTACCAAGGTCCAAAAAAAGTACTTGCACGACCATACTGTGTCACACAAATCGTACCATCAAAACTACTATCACTGACTTTATAAACTATTCCAAGCAAACATAAGTTACCCAACAAAACAGAACCAAAAAAAAAAAAAAAAAAAAAAAAAAAAAAAAAAAAAAAAAAAAAAAAGAAAAAAAGAAGAAAAGAAGAAGGAAATAAACCAAAAACAAAACACTAAGTGCTGTATTCAGCCACATTCTGCATTTGCTACGTTCTGCGGCCCCCTGGTAGGATCATCCACAAACGCTTCCACCATCGCCGCTCGTGCTTTCACACAGGTTTGTACCTTCCATTATTTTCTTGATCCCGTTGTGATGGACATATTGCCGCATAACATAACAGACGATGATAGCGCAATTAGGCCTATTGTTCACAACAACACCACGTACAGCAACAAACATTTCAGACATAACAAAGGGTAATTGTGACAAACAACAAATAACTTAAATTTACAAAGTACACGTACAAATCCAATCGCTGCTGTGGGGAGTCAGTCACTACTTCCAGCAAACAATCCCGATCCTGCGTTAACACCACGTCTGCACCACTGCTTGAAAGCTGCTTCTCTCGTACAAAGTTAATCACATTTCCTTTCTGCCACATTTTAAAAATCACCGTCATCATGTCACATCACACATGCTTACCAAAACAAAGAAAACAAAACTTTGGTAAAACACAAACCACCTGTTAACTTACAACTTCACATCTTCTAACCAAACTTACCAGCAACAACGCCTTGTTGTAGTGTGTGTCTTCTGACCCGGGTCGCGGCCTAATTGAATTGTAATGCTTCCAACTGCCAACTTTTGTGTCATAAACAACTAAGGTCCAATGCGATTTGTGGCATATAGGGAAATGCCAAAACCTACAACCTGCTGATGCACGTATGTTGGCCTCGAGATACCGATCCCTTGTTGTTTTGCTTACGTTATTCACCATACCCTGTGTTTCAGATCATTTCCAATTATGTGTACCAACACCAAACTCCCAAATACCCACATTTACAAATGTGATCTTCCAAAACACTTACCAAACAGATGCTACTGAAGAAGTACGACTTCTCTGCAAAAACCACACCGGCAGACAACACATTCTGCTTACTCACTAGCATCTCTGCACATGCGTCAATAACCTGCCATCATCGAAATTAACACATCAGCCAAAGATACAGTTGACAAAGACCTTCCTGGGAAGACACGTGTCCAGTGTGTGTGTGTGTAGGGGGAGGGGTGTTTAGGCAAAACAAATGGAACATGCATTTTAATCGTCTCATATAGCTTGCCACGTACATTGCCCCTTATCACAGATTGTCGTACTATATTTTGATGTCTGAGAAGTAAACAAATACATCCCTAGTGCTTCCAGTCCACACAACAACCCTGCAAAAGTACCACTCAGTAGTCAAGCTTGGATAAAACACAACATACATACTACAAATGTGACACGTGACTTATTCGTCCCCGTCTCGGTCGTAAGCGTTGCTAAGTTTACGTTTCACTGTTTCATTCACTAATTTCCCACAGCGAGACGATTATTCAACCCAAACCCCGACCTTTTCTTCTCATGCTCGCCAATCCCATCAATATCGACCACATCATCGCAACAAATATCACAATTGGGGCATCATCGACTGCAACACGTTGCCCATCATTTGAATCCACCTTACGAAGCCGCCCACGCAACATAGGATATTCAAATTCTGGTAACTTTCTCTCTCGTCTCATTTTCCCTTTTATGTTTGGACAAATGAATTCTGTAACGAAGTTTCAGTCCGAACCTCATCTGACAGTCCCCCAACAGTTTGTAAGTCTGGTACGTCTACGTCCCCGTCTCCGCACTTTTCAGCAACCACATTTGCAACCCCAACCACGTCTACCACTCCCGTGGCTTCACTTCCAAAGTTGAATTGCCCAACAACTTTCTGTGTCACATCGCAAATCACTTCCTCCGCATTTTTCTCATCAGCAAATGCAAATGAATCAGAATCGTCCCCTCCAACATCTGCATGCGGACTTCCTCTAACAATACAACCAGCTTTTGCTTCAATTTGCACCTCAAGCCCATATATTGTTTTCCTCAGATCGCTAATAACATTTGTCAGCCGTGCGATTTCGCCTTCTTTCAACTTGAGGCAATCGTTGAACCCAACAAACAAGGTCGATGCTTGCTGCTCAATTGCCTTCGTTAATTTTGCAACTTGGTCCTCTAATTTGGCGATCACAAAATCTTTTGCTTTCAACTCAGCCTCCAAAACAATGATTCTTCTTTGTGCATTGTCAGTGTTAGAAGTAACGGGTATACCGTCACCACTTGAACAACGCCGTACAGTGCCTTTTGCCATTTCGCCTACCCCATTTGATCTACCACGTTGCTGTTCATATACCAATTGTGCGCCCACACCAACACCATCTCCAACCCCATCACTAAGCAAACCATACTCACGTTTGCATCTTTCACAATTCCACCGATTGCCTCACCCCTCGTTGCCCAATGTATGCACATCATTCAGATCAACAAAGTCGTCGTCACCCATTTCCATCTCGATACATCCACCGTCAGTTTTGACCTCTCATAAGCCGTGACTTGTAATCTACCCGGGCTGACCTGTTCAACCATACCGTAAACACTAAATTACACACCTTTGCGTTCATCAACATTTGCGTTCAACTACAGTTCACACAATAACAAATGTGGGACTTAAATAGGGGAAGGGTTACCTGAAATGCATCACCATCTGTCAACGTCACCGTACGCATCTTCGTCAACAGAGCACTAACATTCCATTTCAAGAATCTAGAGAACACATCGAGGTTAGCAGCATCCACTAACGTCGTGTGCTCACACAGGAAATACTACAACACAACATCACAAATTCAATTAACGCGTTATAACACTACAAACAAACGCAAAGTCGACAAACAATAACGTAAATCTCAACATCACACATACCAGTAGTACGACGACGCATCCAGTTACTTTCTCTGGTGTACGATGGAACTCTTTAATTGACCCCATCAGTGCGCTCCGTATCGCAGCAGTCCAATTATACAGTTTCATAGAACTCAATTTGTCTATCAGGCGAATAAACGTCCAGCTCACAGATTCGCCTAACGTAGAGAAGATAAGTTTGACACATACGTACAACGTTAACAGCTTCACAGCATCTTCAACATCTAGGGGGGAAGTGCCACGAACTGCGTCAAGGAACAGTGTTTTCACGAGCTTCGAACTAATGCGGCTAGACCCACTCCTTCGCTGAATGAAGTCGGAAGCCGGCCGGGGCCCGAATGCCATCACCAACGGCTGGTCACCACATTGCAGCCCAAATATCAATCTGACGTCACTGTCCCTCAGTGTCACCATGCCATTTCCAATCCGAAACAACCCACTGCTCGGCATGTACGTTTCAATCAGCTTGAATACTAAGTTATCGCATTTTCTGAAATCTTGTGGCTTCAGATCATGCTCCACAATGGCTTCAAACAATAGCCAGAATGGTGTTTTCTTCATATAGATACGGTGGGCCTCAGTCAAACCAAACGTGGACACAATCTTCACAATTCGGCAATGTTTGACCGATAATTTAATCGCATTTTTCGACATTTTGGACTTCCCGCCACACTTCTAACGGGTTTCACCTTTTTGAACAATATTCGTCCTTGGATCCTTGGCCCAATTCTCTTCGATAGTGAACCAGCAACAACACAGACGCGTCCTGTCTCCTGATCTTGTCCATGGACTTGACGGCCTCACACCTTCTACATTACAAAAACCAGACAACCATCAGATTCCAACACGAAAATGCGTAAAGCAATAATCTTGAACAATCACCAAAATAACGTACAAACACAACAACAATAACAACCTGCGAATGGCATACAAATATTATGCATACGTCACCTGATGAATATTGCGTATGTAACACACTCATGTACAACACGAACATTACAACTACAAACCCCCCTCACCCACAACATGTTCACCGCGTACCCACAACATGTCCAACATTGACAGAGCTTGTAACAATAACTCCTACAAACATAAAACACAAACCACCATTGTTCCAATACCATCAAAGCCACAAAACAATCACCCCAAATAAAGCCCAAAGCTTTTCCTCTCCCCCAATGTTTCCAATACCATCAATCACCCACCACCCACACTACTCGGAATGCTAGCCACTCCAACAAGTCCTCACACATTCAAAACCAACATCATAACATCGCCTTAACAGTATGCTGAAAACAAACTAAAACATAAACGTAACATCCCAACCATGGTTGACTACACTGTTTTCAGAAAATCATTTCAAAACACTTTTTCCCCAAAACACATTATCAAACCACATGGCAACATCGCACCACTAGTACCCCCAAAATAAAAACAAACAATATGACATCACACAACACACACAAACACAACACTTATTTCACAAAACGATTTCCAGAATAGAGAAAGCTTACTGTTTCGCGGACTCCTCATCGTTTGTGGGATCTTCACAAGCACAACGCAGTGTATCACATTGTTGCAACCACGACGGCCACACTTAAATACTAGCAAATATCTACAGCTTATACACCTAACCAAAGAAAACAAATCTACCCACAACCAATTAGGGGTTTGTTTTGCGTTTCGGATTGGGGGATTTTGGGGTTTTAATTGCGTAAATCACTCAAACGGAAACGGTTCTACCCAATATTTACTCCGTCGAATGGGATATGGTTACGCGAATTACGAAGACAATGCGATCCTTCCAAGTGTGGAAACAAGAAAGTCCGTTTCCAAACCCTACACTACTCTCACCACACCACGCTACCCACCGTATTCCTCAGTTGCTGTAGAACACACTTCAAATGAAGGTCTCAGCTTTCAAAGACTGTTTGTAATGTGGGCTTTTAGAGATGGGGCCTTGCTTTTATGATGTGGGCCATCCAAATGTGGTCCACCAAAGTGGCTTTTCTGCAAAATAATGGGTTGTATACAAATATGGGCTTCAAACAACGATGTGGGCCACAAACGTGTGGGTCATAAATAACGATGGGTTGTCTTCAAATGTGGGCACCAAACAACGATGTGGCCACAAACGTTTGGTCATAATAACGTGGGCACCCCTACATACACTACTAAACCCAAAAAAAGCTATAGTAAGCTTTTCCCAAACGTTACATACACCCACATCATTCAAACATAATATCACCAACCAAAACAGTAAGTTCATGGGCAAAACTGTCCACCCCAAATAATGGGACCTTTGGGTATACAAAATTAAATATGGGACTGATTAGATTACAATACCACCTTTTAGGATTTATGGGTCAATTCCCCAAAAAAATAATATTTTTTCCTACTCCAAGGGGGTAACTCCCTGAAAATAAATGACAATAAACCATACATCATGTTAATTAAATAACAACACATGATGAAATAATTATCCTCCCTTAATTCCAATTAGTTGTACAAAAGAGTAACATATGCAGATATACATTCACAAGTCTAACCCTGAATCTATAACATATGTTACATGATAAGGAAATAAGGTGAACATAAACAATAAGAGAACGTCCTAATGGCTACAATTTTTCAATACGATACTTGGTTACAACAAAAGTGGGTTTTAAACTCAACACAGATAAAGCCATATGCTTGTACAAAAATAATTACAAGAAGTAAACAAAATGAAGCTTTTACTCTAAGTCCTCTCAAGCTATTGCCTTGGCGGAGACATATCATCAGCACTTGAAAATGGTTGTCCAGATAGGGTGAGTCAAAACCTAGTAAAGATACTCTAACACAGTATATGGATCTTAACAAAGCCATAAGGTGAATGCATATGCAATACTCATGCAAAACACATTTTATATCTCTTTCCAAAACCATGCAATGCCAAGCTTATATCTCAGTTCATTAATTCATTTCCTTTACAATAGAAAACAAGGCAGTGGATACAATATTGGGAATCTCTAGGACGTGTCTACAAGTAGGCTACAAGCACTACCAATCTGTCATTTTTACTGGTATTAACCGAAAGGCTCGACACCTAACCGCGCGGGTTTTTGGACTTTCACTAAGGACACACAGGCCAACATAATGCCACAACTACACTCCTACCCAGATTTACCAAGGTATTCACCACTTTTTCTCAAAATAATATATATTTTCAATGTGTAGATGTTACAATGCTCAATGCAAATAAATGACAAAATAGTTTCAATTCACCTAATTCTCATGCATTTTCTACAACAATCATAGCTATCCTCCACCAATAGCCCAAAACAGATATCTCTAAACAAATAGATAATTTCCAATACAGATATACTTTCCAAAATCACAAGATGGGAATGATAATACATATCTAACTCCACCACCACCATCATCATCATCATCATCATCCTTCCAATTCCATAAAACCAACATCAATTTTATTTTCTCTTTATAAAATCCAATATTCACCGTTTAGGGCAAAAACCCCATTTCTTTAAAATCATTTCCCAAGGATAAAATTCATTATTCATCACAACCCAACCATTTTTACAAAGTCACAATCATATACAATAATCCATTTTGAAAACCCCTCTTTTGAATCTTTAAACCAAACCCTAGATTTTTGTTTAAAAACTCCCAAACCACCACATAGCTTAGAAAATCAAATAACTAAGGTAAAAACCATACAAAGTGTCAAAGTAATCTCTACCTCAAAGAAAAAGACCCAAATGAGAGATTGGTAGAACTCAACAGAGCCGAAAACATGAACTTCACCAGTTAAAACGAAGCCCTCGACGTGCTCTCTTTTTAACAAAGGGACTAGGTGTAGAAATGGGTGGATCACGGTGTATTTGGAGCTTAGAGATGATTTCTAGAGAGAGAGAGAGAGTAGATCTAAGATTTAGAGAGAGAGAGAGGTGTGTGAAAAAGTGACTCAAAAAGTAAACTTTACGACTTGATAAACGCACAAACCTCTTGAGCGTAGGAATGGTCGCTCGAGCGACCAGACATAATAAGTTGGACCGCTCAAGCGAAGAACACAAAGTCCCAGAAGTTTTGCAGATAGAAGACCACCGCTCGAGCTTAAGAAGTACCGCTCGAGCACAAGAATGGCAACTCCCAATATCTCTGTAGGCTTGCAAAAGTATTGAGAGTTCTCAAAGACCGCTCGAGCGCAAGAAGTGTCGCTCGAACAAAGAAGCCAAAATCTGGGTAGGAATCATTTTGAAAAAAACTAACTCTCGACCCGTTCCAAATGCAACCAAGACACTCAAATAACCAAACTCAATGAGGAATAAGGAGAAATAAGACATGAATGATTGTATAAGATAATAAAACTCGGATTCAGAACATCAAATGGGTCGGGTCTAAACTAGAATTGCTATAAATGGTTTCATCAAATAAGTATCAAATCGAGGATATCAAAAATCTTTCGCCAAATTGAAGACGCTTGGGAGCTTTCATCAAATCACTGTTCATAGGCGTTTGATTTTCACCACCAAATGTCTCCTAAATATCCCTCGGATGACCACCTCTAGGCAAAAATTTGTAAAAAAAAATACACTAGCCAATTGACCGGCCAAACATTTGCTTGGTCGACCGGTTTTTTAATGAAAACTCAAAATCCTCCTTTGAAACACTTGATATCAAATAAAATTTTTACTAAAATTTTTATTCAAATTTAATGAAAAAAAATTGTACAATTAGAGATGCTCTTACATAACAATTGGATATCCTTAAAAACCGTTATAGGAATATCTTCTTCGTGATTAGGGATTATATGATCTCGCAGCCAAATTGACCCAGACGATCGAAGCCTTTTCCCTTTCTCCCTCTCTCTCTCTACTACTATTACACATAGATATATATATATATAGAGAGAGAGAGAGAGAGAGAGAGAGATGGCGAATCAAGGGGTCATGAAAGCGAAAGGAAGAGAACAGTTGTCGCCTGAAGAATCTCCTTCGCTATATCATCTTTTCCAATGTTAGATTCTCTCACCTTATCATTTCTCCATTTTTCACTTTTTAATTAACTCCACTTTATCGTCAATTTCTTGTTGCTTTTCAATTACTAGAAATATTATGTGTCCATAATGATTGGATTGTTGCTGTAGTCCAAATTTCATCCCCAGCGCATTAACAATCAATTTTTAATTTGTTTTTCCCTTTGCACTTTCTCAACTACCAGACAGAGCTCTGTGCTTTTTTAACTAGAATAAAACTGAAATCAGGGATTAATATGATAGTATTTGAGAAGTAAAATCGAGGAACTCAATTCAACCTATATGAAGATTAAATTCTTTTTAAGTACTTTTCCTTTGTCCTGCCTTTTTTCAGCAATCAAACAAAGCTCCAACTTTGTTTTTCTTTCCTTTTTCTGCAAATGAAAAGATATTGAATTAAGTAATGAATTGCAACTATGGGATGGACTACTAAAGAAAAAGTAGTTACAACTTCAAGTTATCTACACCGAATTTTTGAGTTATGATAGTGCTATGTACATGAATTATGTCTCACTTCTTGACTTGTTACTTTTTGGTTTCCTTCAACTTTGATGTTTGTTACTCGGTCTTGTTTTTTGAATCTTGATTTTGTTTTGTAACTGTTTTTAGTTAGATTTTTTGTTCCATTAAACTGATTTACTAGTTAATTGTGGCTGTTGTCAATATAGTCTATTTTAAAATCAATGCACTTTGTTCTCAATCTAAAGTTGTGCTTATCTAGGTTTTTTTATCTTGTGGTGAGGGCAGTGATCTTCTATTCTACTTTCAAGTGGAAGCATTGGGTTGGCTTCATGTTGACTTTTTTCGCCTATGCTAACCCCTATCAACAACTTGCCATAATGGCAAAACCTAAATATTTTGAAAGTGGGAAGCTTGAAGATGGTGGGTTTGATTTGACTACTGATGGAGTTTGTGGGTACGTTTCACTAATGTTATTTCTGCTTTTGTTTCTTCCAGGTTTCATATTTAATCTTCTTTGGTTTGTTGATATTTTGGTTCCATTTTTATATCTGAACCAAAACCTTTTTGCTTATTTGTAAAATGAAGTTTTTGAAAAGTGCAATCAGTGCAAATCTAAGAATTTGAATAGTGGAGAAGTTGCAATGCTTAGAATAGAAACGATGGTTGAATTGTGGAAGTGATGTTGATCTATCCTACGTGGGCTTCTACAAATGAGGATGGAGGAAGAGAATAGAGAAAAGGGAAACAAGAAAGAGGAACGAGAAGTAATTAAGTAGGAGAACCTACACCCCCCCCCCCCCCCCAAAAAAAAAAAAAAAAGAAAAGAAAAGAACGTAGAAGAGTCCTGGGAGGGAGAAGAGTTGGACGAAGAATAGAGTTTTGAGAGATAAGGGTTAAGAGGAAGAGGAAGGTAAGAGAGGATAAGGGAGATAGAACGAACAAGAGAGATAAGTGAGGGTAGGGTTATGAACGTTGGGAGAAGCAAAGCATGCACACAAGTACATGTGCAAGAACGCACACACACAAAGAGATTTGGTATCTTTGTTCTTTCATATCTTTTTCTTCAAGCTTTAGAAAACCTAAATCTGGAAGGATAATGACGCAACCAAATATACACGGGAATTGGATATTGTTCTAGTAGAAAAAAGGGGCACTCAAATCCATGAGAAAGACATAATCTTAAAACCACAAGAAAGAGAAAATTTGAAATATTATTGATAAATGTTATCTTTGCCCCAAGGCTTACGTAGATATTTATATCAATATCAACTAGGGAACCTAATATTTATAATCTATTCCATGCCAAATCGCTAGATTTCTAATAAAATACTAATTCCAAAATAGTATTTTTTTTTTTTTGGGGTGAATACCAAAATACTAAAATTAAAATAAAGAAACTCTGAAAATCTGTCCTACATCATACTCTCCCTGTATTTTTTAATTTTTTTTTAGAAAAAAAAAAAAACCCCTCATCCTTGGGTTCAATTGTTTGAAGTAATTTGACATGCTTACACTTGTTGCATTAGATTTGTATTCAAGATTAATCTTTCCCTAACTTGATATTCTTGTGACAATCTTCCAAAACTAATGCAATATTAATTGGGTAAATTACAAATATACCCCCTGAGATTTTCTTAAAATACGAATTGTGTCTTATGGTTTGTACTACATCTTTTGATGCGTAAATTGATTCTCTCGTGTTTGTCCCATTTGTGGACTTGTAACATAATCTTTTGTTGCATGTGTTGTTGTGGCATTTGGCGTACTGACAGTCGAGACATTAGTTGTCTGGATTACATTAAAACTTGTTGATTATCGTCATTAGCAAACTTCCTTACTTTCTTCTCAATCAAATGGATTTCAATGACCTCTTTTTTCATTGTGTATTTATCTAAATCTTCGTATTTTTTAAAACTTGGGAATGCTCGTAACACTTTTTTTTCTTCAATATTAGGCTGATCATGACAATTTTGTTGACCGACATAGCTCGATTAACTCAAACTCGACAAAACTGCTATTTTTTTTCGTCGAATAATATGTATCCACAGTGTATAATTGTTATGAAATTCTAAAAAATATTGGCAAAGTAGCACAAAACGGATACGTGACACGACACAGACACGCTGACACGAAGATTTTCAAAAAATGGAAGCCATCGTATGTCTTGGACACGTTAGCAATTTATATTTTTATAAATTTATTTTATGTCAAATATATCAGTAGTTTATTTTTTTGTACTGAAAAAAAAACATAATACTACTTTAAATTTATAACATGTTATATGTATGTCGTATGTATGAGTGCCTTAGTGTAGTTACCTTTTCCAGTCTCTACTGATCAATAAAGATTTGAGTTGACATTAGTTATTTAATGATACCTAAATTCTTGATATCTCAATGTTGAATCCAATTAGAGAGCTGTGTCCAGACTTGTTACTGAGAAAACAATCAGGATATTTTGGTTCTCTGCTGATAGTATGTGTGTTACTTTTTGGTCATATGATAGTTGGTCACTAACGTTGGCAAATGTATTTTTAGTATCTTGATATTGAGATCCTTGCAAAAGTATTAAGTGAACCCGTGTTCTTCCATTAAAAAACTGATATATATCATGCCTAGACTCTTGAGGACTTCAGCAAATGTTATGTTCGTTTCATTCATATTGTAGATGTATTTTTTGGAATCAGTATAGGCATTTATTTTTGGTGCTATTGCTGATACTAACAAAAATTATAATGTATTTACTTCCTCAATGATGCTTCATGAAGAGCACATATGCAGACTTCTTGTTCCTTCTACCTAAAATTAACATTTATGAATATCAATCGTTGGGTGAGGTTAGGGATTATGGAAGCTTTTCACCTTTGATGTTATGTTGAAGTAACATACATACGCTTCAGTTTTGGATGATATTTGCAGTTTGGTGGTATTGTCCATTTTGAATAAGCTTTAAAGTAAAGAAAATGCTTAATATTTTTCAATCTTACTTGTTCAATCTTACTCCACCTGGAAGTCTAGAGCAGAAAAGAGTTCCTTATTGCAAGTCAGTGGTTTGTAAGTTGTGAATTGATAATAAATGATAATCTTTGTCATTAAAATAAATGGTTTCTAGTTTTGTGGTCATAACATTTTGGAAGAATATCACTTCTTGGTTTGAAATGTGAAATTTGTAATACTTTATGACCCTTCTTTAGGGTTTCCTATTTGATATGAGTTACAAGATTTGTTTATATTGTAGGAGGTATACATCATTCTGTAGTAGAGACAACAGACATAGCAGACGATAAAACAGACCCAACATATATAATAGATATACCAGACACATTAGCAACATTGACAGTAATAGGAAAGAATGCAGGAATACAATTTTGAAGTAAAAGAGATGGGGAGTCATATGATGAGAGGTACCAGAATCAAAAATCTAGACAGACGAAGAAATATCTGAAGAAGACCCAAGCAAATCTGAATGAAGAGATGAAACAATGGAGGCAGACATGGATAGCTGTGAGGTAGACAATATATACTGAAGCTGACTAATCTGAGCAGTCAATGAAGCCAAGTCAGGATCAGAAGCCAAAGCAGATGCAGTATACGCAGCAAGAGGAGCCCGAAATTGGTTCTGAGATCGCTGAAAAGATGAGGCAGGCAAACGTCCCTTTTTAGTACAGTGATACTTTCAATGGCCCCTCCGATGGCAAAAGACACACTCATCAAAAGCTAGAGACATCATAATAACCAGAAAACTGAGGGTTCCAGTGCAATCAAACAAAGTAGCCAAACTAGAGGTTCAAGTGTAATAATCAAAATCTGAGGGGTCAAACTATAATAATAAGAAACTTGTTTAGTCCAAATAAGAATAAGAGAGAAATGGGTAATTTCAGAACCAGGTGGGTCAACTTTGAACCACAGAGAGAGAGAGAAAGAGAAAGACAAGAGTCAAAGTAGACTCTGGAGCAGCCGGCGCAGAGCAAAGGGTTGAAGTTGAAGCCGATCGAGAGGAACAAGGGCAGACAGCTCTTCGATCATGCAAATCGAAACAGGAGAGAACCAGCGATGATGATGACTCAACTTCACGAGTCCAGTGAAAGATCACGAACCAGAGGCTATGGTTTTTGCGAATGACCTGTGAGGCAAAGAACCAGAGAAACGAACCAGATGACCAGACGAAGGACAACTCAGGACCTTCGCTCGAACCAGACGAACACAGAAGAAGAAGAGGGAGTCACGATCTGCAACTCAGAGAGATTAAACCAGAGGGTTGATTTCCAAGAGACAATGGACAGCTTCTAAGGTTTCGGTTCAGAGTGGCTTTGATACCATGTAAGGTTTCTGAATGTTTTATGTATATTCAATGTATGCTAATACAAAGATTACAACCAATATTATAGCAATCCTAACTCTAATCTGAAATAGGAAATACAATCAATCTAATATTCACAATCAATCTAAAATACACAATTCCATAATTAACATAATTCTCACACTTACTATCTTTATATGTCATAAAAACATTCTTTTATTTATTTCTTGATTTTTAAAAGAATCCTAATTTGTTAGCTCAATTTTTAGGTCCCTTGGGGCATAAGTTTGCACTACAACAATCCATTTTAAATCCATAAACGTGTACTTTTAGCAAAACCAATCCAAATAGCATTAGAGATCTATGTAAGTGTGTATATATAGAAAACTATATAGGTTTAGCCAAGTTGTAGTTTTGTCGTAATAGTGGTAGTTAGCTTGTTGTCTAGTATTGTCTCATTCCTCTCATGGCTTCCAAGCTCACAATCTTCTTTGTTATTCTTGTTCTGATTCTTTTTCACTCAATTCTCTCAAGCTTTCCAGTTACAAGCACAGCCAAAGAAAAAGGCCTTCATGGCTTAGAAGTTTCCAAGATCTCAAGTGCTCTCTCCAACAAGGGTTACATAGCAATGTCGATGATATTAGAGCAAACTCTCCAAACCTTTACACCTTCTGAACTAATCAACAACAACAACAACACTCACCATATTCTGCCCTACTGACAACACTTTCTTCTCTCTCAATCTATCCTTGCAGATCCTTCATTATCCATAGTATGACAACGGTGAAGTTGCGAAGAATGAACAGAAGATCAGCACTATTAAGGATTTAGTAGATGAAAAGGTTGAACTCACCATATCATTGAAGTTGTTGATCCTCGTTATGGGATTTATTAAGATCTGCATATTATACTTCTATAGATTGTTTCTAGATTTGATGGTGGAGAGCTTTCATTAGAATTATGTATGAGATTTTAGATTGTTTCATGGAAGGAGGAGGCATTTTGGATTGCTTTTTCATGATTGTTTATCTTCTGTTTTCTCAAGTTCTATTTTCTCTCCAAAATGGTAGTAGATTGTATATGTAATATTACAAATAAGGAGTTCACACATTTTTTACTATAATATTTATCTGTCTTTTTATTTCAAAATACTTACAGTTAGTAAATTATAAGAATCTCCATCTCCATATATCACAATACTCAAATATTAATTTAAAGTAAATTTAGGCTAAGTTTGATACAATTTTTACTTATATCGTAAAAACAACTTAAATATGAAAAAGATTATTAAGAAGTTGGTGAATGATGCTTTTAGGTTCACTTTCTAATTATTAGCATTTAACTTGTGAAAAGTTATACCAAAATACGCCTTTAAAATCTTAAAAGAACCTAATAAGTAGATGTTTGGCAATTAGTCTAAATAGTTAAAAAGTTTTTTTAAAAAAAATTAATATAAAAAGTTAATCCATTCTTTTTATTTTTTACAGGTCTTTTGATAAGTGTCCAAAAAATTTACATCTTTTTTTTTTCCCCCCCTACATCGTTGTCCAGTTTATTAACCAAACAATATATGTATTTTAAGCAAGTCTTAAATGGTATATTTATAATTTATTCTTTTATAAATATGTATTTTAAGTAGATTGAAACAGAGAGAGAGAGAGAGAGAGGAGATGAGAGAGAGAGAGAGAAGAGAGAGAGAGAGAGAGAGAGAGAGAGAGAGATCAGAGATGGCAAATCAAGGGGCCAAGAAGCGAAAGGAAGAGAACAGTCGTCGCCTGAAGAACCTCCTTCGCTTTATCATCTTTTCCAATGTTAGTTCTCTCACCTTCTTATCATTTCTCCATATTTCACTCTTCGATTAACTCCTCTTTATCATCAATTTCTTGTTGCTTTTCAATTACTAGAAATATTATGTGTCTATCATGATTGGATTGTTGCTGTAGTCCAAATTTCATCCCTAGCGCATTAACAATCAATTTTCAATTTGTTTTTCTCTTTGCACTTTCTCAGTTACAACTTCAAGTCAACAAGACTGAATTATGATAGTGCTATGTACATGAATTATGTCTCACTTCTTGACTTGTTACTTTTTGGCTTCGTTCAACTTTGATGTTTGTTACTCGGTCTTCTTTTTTGAATCTTGATTTTGTTTTGTGACTGTTTTTAGTTTGTTTTTTTGTTCCATTAAATTGATTTACTGGTTAATTGTGCCATTGTCAATATAGTGTATTTTAAAATCAATGCACTTTGTTCTCAATCTAAAGTTGTGCTTATCTAGGTTTTTTATCTTGTGGTGAGGGCGGGGATCTTCCATTCTACTTTCAAGTGGAAGCGTTGAGTTGGCTTCATGTTGAATCTTTTCGCCTACGTTATCCCCTATCAACATCTTGCCATGATGGCAAAACCTACATATTCTGAAAGTGGGGAGCTTGAAGATGGTGGGTTTGATTTGACTACTGATGGATTTTGTGAGTATGTTTCATTAATGTTATTTCTGCTTTTGTTTCTTCCAAGTTTCATATTTAATCTTCTATGGCTTGTTGATATTTTGGTTCCATTTTTATATTTGAACCAAAATCCTTTTGCTTATTTGTAAAATGAAGTTTTTGAAAAGTGCAATGAGTGCAAATCTAAGAATTTGAATAGTGGAGAAGTTGCAACGCTTAGAATAGAAATGATGGTTGAATTGTGGAAGTGATGTTGATCTATCCTACATGGGCTTCTACAAATGAGAATGGAGGAAGAGAATAGAGAAAAAGGAAACAAGAAAGAGGAAAGAGAAGTAATTAATTACGGGAACCTACACCTCCCCCCCCCCCTCACCCAACAAAAAAAAAAAAAAAGAAAAAGAATGTAGGAGAAGAGTCCTGGGAGAGGGAGAAGAGTTGGACGAAGAAAGAGTTTTGAGAGATGAGGATTAAGAGGAAGAGGAAGGTAAGAGAGGATAAGGGAGAAAGAACGAACAAGAGAGATAAGGGTAGGGTTATGAAGGTTGAGAGAAGCAGAGCATGCACAAACGTACATATGCAAGAACGCGCACACACAAAGAGAGAAGCTCATTCATATTTTTAGTTTTGGTATCTTTGTTCTTTCATATCTTTTTCTTCAAGCTTTAGAAAACCTAAATCTTGAAGGATAATGACGCAATCAAATATACATGGGAATTGGATATTGTTCTAGTAAAAGAAAGGTGCACTCAAATCCATAAGAAAGACATAATCTTAAATCCACAAGAAAGAGAAATTTTTGAAATATTATTGATAAATGTTGGCTTTGCCGCAAGGCTTACATAGATATTTATATCAACATCAACTAGGGAATCTAATATTTATAATCTATTCAATGCTTCAATGGTGTCGGTGTGATGAAGAATAAACCTTGAAACCACAACGATGAATGCAAAAACTATGAGAAGGAATGAAAATTTGAGGGGGTCATTTTTTGCATAAAACTGTAGAAAAATAAAATGGACTAAAGAGGTTATTGTCTGAACTAGGGCAAAAGCAAACGAATAACATCCAAAAGGCGACAAATGATCGAAGACTATATGTCATGGCTCCCCTTGGCACAGTATTTTCACTCACAGGACTAGTCCTGGCACTACTTGAGATGATACACTACTTGAGATGATACAAAAAGCACTAAGTTCCAGAAGATGGATGAATTGCAGATTTTTGTGGGTTAATGTTGCTTTTACCCTAGTTCAAACAATAACATCTTTAGTCCATTTTATTTTTCTACAGTTTTATGCAAAAAATGAATCCATCAAATTTTCATTCCTTCCCATAATATTTGCACTCATCGTTGTGGTTTCAAGGTTTATTCTTCATCACACCGACCCATTTTTCCCATGGCAATCAAACTCATAATGTTGTTGAAGAGAAAGTTGGAGAGAACCGTGATCAACTGCACATCAATGCATGAACTTTGCTAAAGAAGTTCTCAGTTCATTTGCTTGACATCTTTACGTTGGGATCCATTTGCCTGAGAAGATTTAATGCAAGATTTAAATCCCAGCAATTTATCTTGTATTTATGGGATTTAATGTAAATATATTTAATGATTAAATTCACAAAAATTCTATAACTATTATTTCATAACGGGTATTATTTCAACAGTTCATTCATTTCCTTCGTCTTATTGTATTTTTTTTTTTAATCAAGAACCCATCCTAGGCAAGGCCCTTTAGACCCACGTCGAGAAGGTAAAGTTGAGGTTCAAAGGCCACCTTCTAAGCCAATGAACCGGGCAAACTGGACGGGATTTGAACCCTCATCACTAACATGGGAAGCATACCCATTTTCAAAGTCCTATTGGACTTTATTCTTGATACTCAAACACTGAAGTAAACAAAATAGAGCTTCATCCCAACAATTGGTTTGGGTATTGAATTTTAAGGAGAAGACGAATTTGAGGTTTGAACCCACTCAAGCTAGAAGTGACTTATGAACAATCCAAAATAGTCCACAGCACCAAGTGGTTTGTCACACAGTTCTTCAAAAGGAAAATATGCCCATCTGTTAGCACCCAATGGAACCTGACAGTGGAAGAAAAATAAAATAAAACAACTGCTCTCCGTCTTATGACTTAATAAACCAAAGGTGATGTAGAACGGGCACACACCGATTGTTGGTGAAGATTTTATTTATAATTTTACAAATTGTAATATTTATGTTTATTTATTTTTGCTTCTTTAGGCTAATTAGAAATTTTATTAATATTTAGTATTCTAAATGTTGAAACTTTTGCTTAAGAAGGCCAGTTAACTCTTTCCCAACAAAGTAGAAACCTAGCTCAGCCTAAAGTTCAAGTGAAATATAACAAGAAGAATTTATATGAGAAGAAATTACAAAGGTGAAAATGCAAACATGATGTTTTAACGAGTGAAAAAAAAGAAGAAGAGAGAGTTAATAATGTTACCGAAGTCATTTTCCAGTAATCTGTTGATGATCCAATCTCATGAACTACACATCTTTCCTACATCAAAATAAATTGCCAAGCTTAACTAAATAAAAAGTAAAATAAAAAATTTAACAAAGACATGGTCAATGAGGCCTTAAGTTTCTCATCTACAGGCATACCTTCAAAATGAAAATGAACGGTAGAAAAAGATCTCTCTGCAATCCGCCTTCATAAAGGTTGTCTGGAGCACGATTTCAAGTAGCAACAAGAATCTATACTTGCAGACACAAGTTTTATTTCTCAGTCAAAAATCCACATGTCGAATGCATAGAGCCTAGAGGGCTGAGAACGTAGAAAAATTAGTAGATCAAACTACTTACCACACCATTGCTGAATAAATGTCCAAATAAACGGTTTACTATCAATGCATCAGCCGCATCAGCCACCTATGAAAAAAACATAGAAAAATGGAACTTAACAACAGGAACAGAGTAAAAGGCTAGGATATACCATCCATGATGATAAAAAACAGAAATGATGCCGCTATTTTCAAGTTCCGACATACCATAAATTCGTCGAGGCATAACAAAATTGATTCATCAGATATCTCCCCTACTACAAATTAAAGGGGATCCGGCACACCCTTATGCTTCTGCAATTATACAATACTATAGCATTAAATTTATACTTACACACCACCTATTTCCAAGTAAAGTCGCCAAGAAGAAGATGAAAATTGGTCCAAAAGAAGATATTTTTGACTAAATTTGAAAGTACTTTTCAGGATAGAGCCATAGTCCATGAACTCTAAGATTTAGCTATCTTGACCACCGATTCAATGAAATGAACGGCTAGAGAAGAAGATCACATACCCAAGATTTTTGTTGCATGACATTTAGACAGCAACTCATCTTGGAGACGCTCACTGGCTCATTAAAAACTCTAACCTAATTGTTAGTACTAGTGTCAATTACTTGTGGTGCAAATGACAAGCGGCAAACAAAATAGTCAATTTGTAACAAACTTTCTATCTTGTTTGCAGTTAGAAGAAATATGGATAATTCTTACTTGCAAGTGGCTATCCAACATGAAACCATGAAAATGAATCCTCTTTTTCCTCCAGTAGCTAGGCCTGAAAGTATAAATACAAATTACGAGGAAAAAAAACAGTGAATAATAATTGCTTAGTATTCCCTCGGCATTATGCTTATGATTTGCAATTGATGGTGGGCAGCTCATGTTCTCATATTCAAGTCAATTTTAAGGTCACCTATAAGGCAAATTAATTATGCACATCAAACATACAATTGATCAAAAAACAAGTCCATCAGCATGGTTTTTCCTGTGTCTACTCCTCCATAGAGATAGAGTCCTTTCACAGGTGAGTATGAAGACTGAGGAATGAAACGGGACCACAACCACTACTCCTAAAAATGAAAGAAACAGTGAATCAATGACAATGAAGTTATAAACTCTGTTAAAAATTGACAACTCCAGTTCATAAAAAATATATGTATAGTAAAACTCAAACAACAGATCATGATATGCCTTATGAGCAAGTGATTCAGGAATCAGGAAACCAAATGAACAATTACCTGCCAGCTTTCTCAGAAGCTGCATACCGATCTAACCGGCATGCTTCAGCTGACTTGGCAAGTTCATCATAGTCTCTGAAGTTCTCTTATGGTGCCTACCTACACAATCACCCAATGCATTTTAACCCCTCACGAAGCAAGGTGTATGTTCAAGGCATCAAGGCGTAAGCATTTTTAATTTTAAATTTTTATATAGTACATATAGAAAATATTTTACAATAGTAAAAATAAAAAATGTTAAAAATTAAATATAAAGGTGTGAATACATTTTTCTTCAATACATCGAACATTTCACTACAAATAAAAAAGCTTGCCCTCATCGAAGGTAAAAACAACATTCTTAGTTTTAGTTATCAAGCTTCTCAATTAAGCCTTAGCTTCGTTTTTGTTTTTATTTTTATTTTTATTGGTCATGTAATTGATGTTTTCCCCATGGAATATAATTACAAAAGAGGTTCACTATTATGTTTAAACCATATATTAGATTAAGTTTAACAATAGCCCAAAACAAGTTTTCCTTATTCTTACTCCTCACATGCTTATGAGTAAAAGGCATACCGGGCGTATGTGAAGTGCACGTCTCAAATTGTGATGCACAAGCCTTTGGGGGAGTGTAGCCTGTACATGACTCGATGCAACCTTCATAGCACTTTGAAACCAAACAAATTAGATAATACATGTGGATTAATAAATCACTCTCACAATTTAGACATCCTCTGTGTAACCATTAAAAGTACTTTTTCACATCCAAGAACCAAAGTTGCATTAATTCTAGGTCTTAAAAGCAAATCAAATGATACCTAGCAAATGCACATTAATTCTAACTACTACCCCACCAACAACCAAACTAATTAATGCTAACAAATACAAGCCATCTAAGGGAGTGAGAGCATAATTTTCAAACATTTACAAACTAAAGAAAATTCCAATCGAAGATGAGAAACTTAACCTTCTGGGCTGGAGAAAATTCGGAAGAGACATACAAACTACTAGCTTTTCCTTTGAAACTTATAATCAACCATGAAGAGTGAATTGATTGCAGTACCTGACAATTATGCCCATCCACAAGATCACCCGCTTCAATTCTTCACTCATACTCAACCAGAGGTCCTGCTTTGCTTACTTCTACAATCAAATCAAATTAAAACCCAAATTGAAATGTGAACATCATGCTAAAGATTATTTAACAAAATTGAAAAGGATAAAAAGGCAACCTCCATTAGCTACTTTAGCAACATCAGCAAACAGAGCTCTTGAGATCATATATGGATATGAATATCTACAAATTTCAGCATTGTAGGAGAATCTGTAGACAGAGCAAGTACTAGCCAAATAATTTTGTTTTCGTGATAACCCACATAAGATAGTATATCCTCGACGCCGAAAAACTGAATGAAATTGTCGAACAGATCGAACAATTGTTCTCATCTTCAATCAGAACGAACCAATCCTCCAATGTTGAAGTGCTTCAGGAGTAATTCACAAGAAGGGGTGAGGTGTATTTATGTATTTATGTGTGGAATTCATATTATATTATGAGTGGTTTAAATTTATGAAGGGTGAAATTGGTTCGGTTCAGCCATTTTTTTTCAATTTTTGAACTGAATCAGTTCATTCGGTTCTATACTAATGATAACCGAATAGACCGAAATATGTATATAAACTGCACCAAACCGATTCATGCGGTTTGGTGCGGTTCGACCGATTGTTACGATTTTGGGCCTCTTTTGTGCTAGAAAAAAACACATCAGCAATTTGAAAAAAAAAATTAAAAATTAAAACAAGCATGAAAAAAGAACCCCAAAATGCTAAATGCAATGTAGATTTGTGAAGGATACCCTGTTCTGGAAAATATATATATATATATATATACAAAAGGGTTGCTGTAAAAAAATAATAAAAAGTTTGAAAAAAAGCCCCCAAAGTGCTAAATGCAATGTAGTTATTTGCGATGGATGATATCCATCCAATTCAAGAACCAAAAAAAAAAAAAAGCAAAAACAAAAGACATACAACAGTAAATATTAATTCAATCCAACGGTTCAAAATTCAGCAAAATCAATAGGTTTTCAAAAAGGTTTAAAAGATTAGGGTTTTCAACAAGGTTCAAAAGATTAGGGTTTTCAACAAGGTTCAAAAGATTAGGGTGTTCAAAATCAAAAATAGGGTTTTCAAAATCAAAAACAAGGACTTCAAAAATACCTTAGTTTGGAGTCGAAATTGCTATAGCCAACAAGAAGATCATTGCAATGAGAGTGAAGACGAAGGAGTGCGATAGATCGCCTGCGTCCATGCTTCAGATGTAAAGATGAAGAGTGTGACAGATCGTCATGGAAGAGAATGGTGATAAATGAGAAACCAGTTGAAGACGGAGAGAGAGAGAGAGAGAGAGACTGTGCTTGTTTACCCACTATTGCATCTATGTGAAAAAAGAGGGTTTTTTTTTTTGGTTATATAGTATAAGTGAGGCACATCAATGGCTGTGATTGTGCCACGTGGACAACTAAGGTGATTAGGGATATTCGGTCAGTGCAGTGCGGCGCGGCTCGACCCTATTTTCTGCAATACTAAAACCGAAACCGAAAATCGCAAAAAATAAAAAATAGACTGAGGCCTCGTTTGGGGAGTAGTTATTTTAGTCAAAAAGTCAAAAAATTACTAAAATTTGTCATATCACCTCTCTATTTTTCTATATATCTTTTCGTAAAAAGTCAAAAAATTACTAAAATAACATGTTCCCAAACGAAACCTGATTGTAGCTAGACAAAAACAAAAACAAAAAAAATAGTAAATCGAAAACCATGCGGTTCGTCAGTTCAACCGGTTGGTTCGGTTTATGTGGTTAATTTTTCAGCCCTTTGAAAATTTTGTGAGAGTCATGTGGGAAGGGATCTCAATTCTTACTGCTTTCTTTTTTTTTTTCTCTTTTGTATTTAGGAAGAGCTTATAAAAAAAATTAAAAATTAAAAAAAATATATGTATTGTATGATGCAAGAATTTGGCTAACAAACCGACTAGTTGGTTATAGAAATAGGTATTGAAACTGTTTTTTTTCTTTAATTAGGAGATTTAAGGAGAGATTTAAAAAGAGAAATAAATATAATAGATAAAATATGAATAAAATATATATATATATATATTTCATTGATTTCATATATTTTATTCTTTTCATTTTTCAAATTCCTTCCTAAATTTTTCCTAAATTTTTAACCAAGTACAACGTAAAAAAATTAATTTGTGAAAAAACCCAAAACAGTTTTATAATATGAAAAGGGACACTAGAATATATTTTAATTGTTAAGGTCACCTAGTTCAATTTTTACAACAAATGCATGTGAGTGAATATTGAGTGAAGATCCTCCCTAGTGATAGTTTTGTAGTGTAATTGGTGCTTTTAGTGAGAGTGCCACGCGTCAAAATGAAAGGAATGAAAAGTTGAGATTGTGTCTTACTAATCCACGCCGATTTAGATTTTTTAATTTTTTAGTTTTTTATTATTTATTTATTTGTGGGTGGAGAAGTATTGTGGCTTATTTTTCTGCTTTTGCTTATTCTTTCATTCACTTATTTTTAAGTGATTTGTGAGGTGTGACATAAAAATTGAGAGGACACTCAGTTAAAAAGTCTAATTTTAATTTTTTTTTATTAAAGATTCACAATTTAAATTATTTTGTCTATAAAGATAAATTCATACAAAATGACCAAACTAGCTTAGCTATATATATTCAATTATACACCGTTAAAATATCATCAAAACACTCTTCTACTACACACACACACTCTCTCTCTCTTTCTCTTTACCTCCGCGGTCACTCGTCATTTGTCGCCGTCACCATCGTGGCAGTCTTGCCCTTCTCGTTTTGCACGGCGTCTACAAAACCAAACTCATTGACAGTTCAACCTCACTCCGATTTGGTTCTTTAGGAAATCTCATTCTTTAGTTTCGTCTCACTTAGATGTGGTTGTACAGAAATCAGCAGAGTTAGCTCTGCTGTGGAAGCCATGCTGCTACGGCGGACATCGACCATTCCCGTCACCGCAATGATGTCGATGAGCGGAGATCAAATGCTTATAGGTATAGATCTGCAACGGAGGAACATGAAAGAGAGAACTTGCAGATCATTTATATATATAGTATAGATATGCACGTGTATGCTTATGTTGTTTCATGGGTGTAACACTGTGGATCTACTGAATGTAGGTCTAATTATGATACAAAATTAGTGATTTTGGTAACTTTTTTAAAAAATAGAACTAGATCAATTCTCATGCACTGGTATGTTGTTCTATGGGTGTGACGCTATGGATCTACTGATATATATATATATATATATATTGATTCTCTGTTCTAGCAAAGAAATGTGTATGTGTATGTTATGGTTGTTGATTGACAAATGTTGCATTTAAACAAATAAAAAGAAAATCTGTTGTTTGTTGAACAAATTTGTTCAAAAAATTGAACAAATAATATATAAAAAAATGATGGAATTTCAACAGATAATTTGAATATACATAATTTTTGAAGAGATAAATTTCAACAGATAACTTTTATTTGGACAAAAATTAAACAGATAAAAATTTCAACATATAAGAATTTCAACAGATAGATTCAACGGATAACGACAATTTTCAATAGATAAAAATAATTTGAACTTTACATTGAAAGAATTTGAACAGATAGACAAAAATTTTGAACAAATAGGGAAAAAATTTCAACAGATAGAAAATTTTTTGAACAACTAGGAAAAATTTCAACAAATAGATATAAATTTGAACAGACAGTCAACGAAATGATAAAAAAAGTCAAAAAGTAAAATTAGAAATAAAATGTTCTTTAGGACTTCCTACCAAGTTATTTTTCAAAACGTGGACCTCTCAATAATAAAGAATATTTACTAAACTTAATACCTTAGATAATTGGTAAAGTGAATTTTTCATCAATTTTCCCAAATTGAAATTACCAAAGAAAAGCAAAGTATCCAAAATCTCTGGGCCATGTTTGGACCTACTTGGCCATTGAAGCTTTGGAGTGAAAGGTTCAAGAATTTGAGACCAAACCAAACCAAAAGGAGGCAAACCATCAAATGAACAAAAAAAAACAAAAAAACAAAAAACCATGGTGTGTTTGATTTTAATTTTTTAGATTCAATTTTTGAAAGTTGAGTTTGTTATTTTTCATATATATATATATATATATTTATTTTTAGTGAATATTTTAAAATTTTAAGCAATTTTTTTTTTTTTTTTTTACTTTTTAGATGCACTTTACTTAGATATATCTAAAAAGTAAAATATTTGTAAAAAAATATTTTTAAAATCAATAAATACATATGAATACGAAAAATGTATTAAATTTTTGTATTTTTTTGTATTTTTTATATTTATTGAATTTTCTAAAGATTTTTTTCATAAATATTATAGTTTTAAGAGTATTTATGTAAGATGTATCTAAAAATTAAAAAAAAAAATTGCTTAGAATATTAAAAAAATTCTGTAAAAACAAAAAAACATGAAAAAAAAATAAATAAATTTTGAAAAGTGAATCCTAAAAATTCAAACCAAACAAACTATCATTTTGTTATTTGGCAAATTTATGTGTTTCAATGTGTGAAGAACCAAATTGAATTTTTACAATTTTGCAGCTTGAGATGTTAAGATATTGAAGATCGGTTAATTATCAAACCTAGAAAGCAAAATTTTAGATCATTGTATGAGAGGTCAAGAGTATAGAGGTTTGAGAAAGCCGAGAGAGCCAAATCTCTTCTTAGCCTTTTCAGAAAAAAAAAAAAAAAAAAAATCCCAAAACAAAACAAAACAAAACAACACCGTCTTGGAAGCATTACAAAGTGCACTAACTACTAAGAATCTAAACTTGTGAAATTGTATAGGCAAACTAACAATTTATTGTGTAATTCATTGGTAAAACAAATATTGTTAGGGGAAGTTATACTTTGTACCTTTTAAATTTTATCGTTTTTCCTTTCTTTTCTTTTTTCTTTTTTTAAAAATTTGACTCTTAATATATATCTATACTATTATATATGTGAGTACCTAAATTAGTGTCTTAAAACTTTTTCTCCCTTTATGGTAAGTGTCAAGTTATTTATAAAAAAATTAAAATAAAAAAGAAGAAGTTAGGTAACATGATGAGATAAGACTTGAACTTAAGACCACAAAGTTAATAATAAAAACTCTTATCAAGTGAAGTTACAACCAATACATGTTAAATATTTTATTTTATTTTTATTTATTTAATTTAGAACACGCATTACGTGGATCAATATATATATTACTTTGATCCTCAATGTTTGAAATCTTGCTGAATTTATTCCTAAAACAAACTTTCTTTCAATTTTGGATTAAAAATCCCACCTTGGCAGTCTAGTGGCTCCATGTTGTGACATAAAAATAGATAAATTACATTTTATCCCATTAAATTTTATAATTTTTTACTTTGACCATTAATATTTATAATTTTCATAATTTACTCCCAAAACAAAATATCATCTGATTTTGAATAGAAAAATGCCACTTTGGTGGCCATGTTGCATAAATTAAATCATATTAAAATTTGGCTGAGTTTTCATAACTTATTTTTTACTAAAATGGGTTTTGAATTTTCTTCAATTTTACAATTTGAGTAGTCAACAAGATATTGAAGATCGATTAATTATTTAACCTAGAAGGTAAAATTTTAGATCATTGTGTGAGAGATCAAGAGTAGAGAGGTTTGAGAAAGCCGAGAGAGCCAAATCTCTTCTTAGCCTCTTCACCAAAAAAACAGAAAACAAAACAAAGCGCCATCGTCTTGGAAGCACTATAAAGGGCACTAACTACAAAGGATTTGAACTCGTAAAATTGTATAGGCAAACTAACAATTAACTGTGTAATTCATTGGTAAAACAAATATTGTTTGGGTAAGCTGTACTTTGACCCTTTTAAGTTTTACCATTTTACTTTTCTTTTCTTTTTTTCTTTTTTTATAAATTTTGACTCACAATATATATATATATATATATACTTTGATCCTTAATGTTTGAAATCTTATTGAATTTATTCCTAAAACAAATTTTCTTTCAATTTTGGACTAAAAATACCACATTGGCAAGTGGTGCCACATTGTGACATAAAAATAGATAAATTACCCTATGTCCCCTTAAAAAGTTTAATAATTTTTTATTTTAACCCTTAATACTTATATTTTTCACAATTTACTCTCAAAAAAAAATGTTATCCAATTTTGAATAGAAAAATGCCACTTTGGTGGCCATGTTGCATAAATTATATTATATTAAAATTTGGTTGAATTTTCATAACTTATTTTTTGCTCTCTCTCTCCCTCTCTCTTCTGAATAATTAGAAATAAATTTGTAAAAAGTAAAGAACTATTGTTATAATTTGATCTTATACCACTACCAAAATTTGGCAAAAGCTCATCTCCTTATTTTTCTCATAATGGCCCTCACAAATGACATTTTATATGTGACTTTTTTTTTTTTTTTGTGTGAAGAAAGTAGAAGAACAATATGTTTAGGAACACATATCAACAAATCTTGTAAAAAAATTACATCCATTGGGTTTGATTATATATTTGGTTTATTCATTCCTAATTTCACTGATAAAATAAACGGCATTGGCAGTAGAGTAAAATTATAAATTTTTTAACATTACAACATATCAAAAATTAACTTTGATATTATCATTTTGATGACACCAACCATCTGAATTGCTCTAAATAATTATACTAGGCATCATATATATATATATATATATATATATATATTAATTAATATATCATATTACAATAAATTAAATGAATTACATCACTATAAAAATATAATATATATATATATATTTAAATTAATATATCATATTACAATAAATTAAATGAATTACATCACTATAAAAATATAATACAATATATTATTAAGTTGAAAAAAAATCTCAAAATAGAAGATAAAAATTTTGAACAAATACTTAAAAAAAGGACTGGACTCTCTCTAGTTGGTTTTTTCTAACTAGACGGCCTATTTTGGATACGTCTCAATAATCCAAACTATTCAATATGTAGAGCTCATCGAGTACTTAATTCTTGTAAAAACTGATGTTGATCGGATATCAATAGTCACTTGATCAGATCATATTTATGCAAACAATTTATTTTTAAAATTATATTTAACATTGACACAAATTTAATTTAATCAAGTGGATATCGATATATGATCACCGTAATTTTTTTCAAGAATGGAATACTCGATGAATCCTATATATTGAACAGTTCGAATTATCGATATAGATTCCGTAATAAATCCAAAAAAACCTGACAGACACGCTCCAGTTCGATTTCAAACAATAAAAACAGTTGAGCCCTTAAACAAATAAAACTGACATACATATCACAAAATTCATACTTCTAACAACTTGTTGAGGTGATAGGTTCAAACAATAGGTGTTAAAATGTATATCCATTGAGCCCCCTTAAATTCCATTAGTTAGACCATCTCCAATGGTTCATCAATTTTGTCATTAAATTTAAATTTGATAAAAAAAATAGGGGAAATTATTGGAAACTCCCATTTTGGAGAGTTGTAGACTACTAGGTCCCATTTTAAAATTAATAGACGTCCAAGTCCTATTTTTTTGGTACTGTGATCCAAAGGATCCCATTATGTAATTATGGATTGGTTTTTCTGACCAATGTACCCTTTTTTTTGTGGTTGAAACAGTTTTTGGGAGGGTTTTTGAATTATTTTGATTACACTGATTTCGGTGTCCACTATGGGAAGATCAAGTGTGGCCAGATTTTTAGGGATGACGAGGGTCATGAGAATTTGAATGTTGCCTGGTGGGGGGGAGAGGTTATTGTGTGTCAGTTTTGCGGTGGTGTACTCAGTCGTCTGCTTTGACGTTGTTGGCCGTGCAGACAAGGTAATATTGTTGGGTATTTGTTTTGTGTGTTGAATGCGTTATTTTTGGAGGGTGTAAACGTTGTCATGATGTTTCGCAATGTTGGCGGTCTTTAAACACATGTTTCATTTTCCGATGTTTACATCCCACAAATAATCGATGTGTTCGATTGGTGTTTGCGGGAAACAAGAATAGTTGAATGTTTTTACATTTTCCGATGTTTACATCCCACAACTAATCGATGTATTCGATTGGTGTTTGTGGAAAGCATAATGTTTGTATGTTTGTATAGTTTGTAGTTGTGATATATGTACTGTACTTATAATGTGAAAGCGACGAATGTGATTTTCCATATTTAATCTTCATGTTTCGTTCTGTCTCGATGCAGGAATGGCAGACAACATCATGTTATTGTGTTCATACGGGATTGAAAACGTTGCCATTATGGTCCGTAATGATTTCACGTTTACCATGTTGGTTGATCATATTTCCAGACGTTTTGGTGGGCTGCATACTAATTCGGCGTCCATGTCATTCAAGATTCCTGGGTACAATAATTTCAAGATGGAAAACGATTCCGATTTCGAGAACATGGTATGTCTCGCTAGGTCTTTTCGATTGGATCATATCGACCTCCATGTGGAGGAGCGTGGTGAGTCACGGGGGGTCAAACGTGGCAAGGGTGTGAACAATGTACTCGACGACATAGTTAGTGATGTCGGGGAAATGGCAGCATATGTTGATGAGGAGTCTGATTTGTTACCTAATTTTTGCCTACATTCTGGCAAAGTGTTATTGTCGGCGGATTGGGTATATGGCATAACTAACATCGAACAATGTTTCAAGGGTGGGGCGGATGAATTTCGCAAGGTACTCAGCAAATATGCCATTGAATGTGGATTTCAATTTAAGTTCACCAAAAATGACTTAGTTCGAATTACGGCGGAATGCATGTTTAAGGAGTCAAAGGGATGTCCATGGTCCATCCATGCGAGGGTGTTGAATGCAAATGGATATTTTTACCTAAAAAAATGGCACCGTCAACACACTTGTGGGGTCGCTGTAAGGGGATGTCCATGGTCCATCCATGCGAGGGTGTTGAATGCAAATGGATATTTTTACCTAAAAAAATGGCACCGTCAACACACTTGTGGGGTCATTGTGCGTATTGACCGAAACCCGCGGATGGGGTTTGAACTAGTTGCGGACGTTATTGCAGAACGTTTACACAACAAACCGTTGACTCGCCCAACCGATGTCAAATATGATTTCAAAAAAGAATACGGTTTGCAAATTAGTTACCGCGTAGCTTGGTTGGGGGTCGAAAAGGCGAGAGGACTTTACGGTGATCATTCAATGTCGTTTGACCAACTGCGTTGGTATAGCAATGCTGTTATGGAATATAATCCAGGGAGTTATATTAATCTTGACTTTGATGAACACAACACCCGTCGTTTCAATAGGCTTTTCATATCATTCAAAGCATCTATTGATGGGTTTAAGCACTGTCGGCCGCTACTGTTTTTGGATGGTACCTTTCTGAAAGGGTGATTCAAGGGGCATTTACTTGTGGCAACTGCAAAAGATGGGAACCAAGGTAATATACTCACTGTGCACGTTATCCGTTTTTCGGGCTCATAGATTTTGTTATTTTTTTGCTACCCATTTGGGATTGGATATCAAACGTTTGTAATTATGTGTTTGAACGACTGGTAATTAATTTCTATGTTATGCACACAAGTTTGTTCCCGGTTGCTTTTGCAATTGTTGATTCTGAAAACACGCAGAATTGGGCTTGGTTCTTACAGAACCTAGCTAACGTAGTTGATGGGGATCGGGTTTTAACTTTTGTTTTGGACCGACACGTCTGCATTACAGAATCCCTACCTACTCTCTTTCCAACGGCCAACCACGCTTTTTGCATACAACATTTACAGAGGAATTTGAAAGACAGGATGAAATATGTGAACAAACTATACCGCGTTGGAATGGTAAGTAAGTTGCGTGCTTGTGCATATGCACCGACCGTCACTGCCTTCAATGAAAAAATTGATGCATTCATACAATCAGGTCGGCACATCGCTATAAATTTCTTACAAGATTTAGAGCCACACCGATGGGCCAACGCATACTTCAGGTAAGGGACACCATACAATTGATGCATTTATACAATCATACAATTCGAAGTTCATTCTTGTACACGACCTTTCATCGTGTACGTTTTTCTACTTATGCTATTATGTCACACACCCATTTTCGTCACTCACATTTTCCAGGGGCAAACGTTACGGCGAGATGTGTTCCAACGCCGCTGAATCATTTAACAATTGGATAAAAGAAGCACGCAATTTGCCAATTCACTCGTTTGGTTGACGCAATCAGGACACATATAATGAATCCAATGTCTGAACGTAGGGGAGCGTCAAGTACGTGGACTGGTGCCATATGTCTGGTCATGGAGTCCAAACTGGACAAGGCGTACAAGGATGGAAGGTCGTGGATAGTCAGTCAATCGAATGATGACGTGTTCGAGGTCCACTCACACCTATCAGTGTTGGTGGACATTGGCAGTCGTACATGCTCATGCTTCTAATGGCAAATCAATGGGTTTCCTTGTCAACATGCAATGGTTGCCATCCGCAACAGTGGCAGCGATTTGAATACATTGGTTGAACCTTATTTTCATGTGTCAACCTACTAGTTATCATACTCCCACACCATATATCCAATCCCAACAGTTGAAAAACCACATGCTAATCCAGAAAATTATGTTATTCTACCTCTGGTAGTGCAAGACCACCTGGGAGACCGAAGAAGAAACGGATACCGTCTAAAGGTGAAGAAGTGCAACAGATTCGATGTGGCCGTTGCGGCCGCCTGGGGAATCATAATAGGAAGACATGCAACGAACCAATATAGCGCTAACCATTGTGTGGCCACGTTCATTTTCAAACTATTTCTACATTTTCTAATGTTTTATGTTTGTTTAGTCATATGAAATAAGATATTTCAGCTTTAATTACACACTCCAATAAAGTGTTTAGTTCGTTTTTAATGTTGGCGTTACGTTTCAATATTCATATCATGTTTTTTTTCATTTTGTTTCAAAATGTTGGTCCTTCCACATTTGGTGTTATGTTTTACTTTCAGACTATTTGTGTTTCTGCACAAAAAAAATAACAGGTTCTAAAATTTTTGCCCTTCCACATTAGGTGTTATGTTTGAATTTCAGACCATGCTATTAGTGTTCTGTTAAAAAAAAATTAACAAGTTTCAAACGAACAAACAATGCCTTTTCTTTTGGGGTGTCACATTCAAATTCCCTGACATGCATTCAACGGCAAATTCATTGGACTCATTTAACGCATAACTCAGCGACACCACAACATGACTGTCCAATGCCACAATACCCCCCTCAACGTAACAACCCCAGATTACATACTCAATCCCCACAACCATCAAGACCCAATTTGTAATCAACCTTCACACCACAAACAACACAACAGCTACTCCATATTTCCACCAACAAAAACAAACACAAGGCATTGTACTATTCACAAACCCATGCTAGAATTGTGACGACTACTTTGCATCAAACCAACCTACATAAAATAGTTTCGCTCTTTCGAATTGGCGCCCATAATTCCCAGATGCATTGCGACTGGATGTAGAAAATAACCTGCATTATATTCCGAGAACATCACATTGTATCTTCTAAGTCACTTCAAATAACATATTCAATATAACCAACCAGCAACTAAACACACCATAGTGAACAATTAAACAAAAAGAATGGGAGCATTAATGTGCCAACGCCAGCCACTTGAATTGCATGTCTCCAATGTCAACAATGACACCACATCAATGAGTCCATCACCCAAAAACATGCACCCTAATTATAAAGCAACATTTGTAATTCATTAGCCCTAAATATAACAGACGATGATAGTGCAATCATCCATATTGTTGACAACCACAGCACATACAGAAACAAACATTTTCATACCTAAATGCTGCATGCAACAAACATTTCAGCAAAAAACATTTCACATTCATTAGCCCATCAATATGAGTCCATTATTCAACTTTGGATTACTCAAACATAAAAGCTGCACGCAATGTACCAAGGTCCAAAAAAAGTACTTGCACGACCATACTGTGTCACACAAATCGTACCATCAAAACTACTGTCACTGACTTTATAAACTATTCCAAGCAAAACATAAGTTACCCAACAAAACAGAACCAAAAAAAAAAAAAAAAAAAGGAAATAAACCAAAAACAAAACACTAAAGTGTTGTATTCAGCCATATTCTGCATTTGCTACGTTCTGCAGCCCCCTGGTAGGATCATCCACAAACGCTTCCACCATTGTCGCCCATGCTTTCACGCAGTTCATACCTTCCATTGTTTTCTTGATCCCGTTGTGATGGACATATTACCGCATAACATAACAGACGATGATAGCACAATCAGGCCTATTGTTCACAACAACACCATGTACAGTAACAAACATTTCAGACATAACAAATGGTAATTGTGACAAACAACAAATAACTTAAATTTACAAAGTACACGTACGAATGGATTCTGCGTTAACACCACGTCTGCACCACTGCTTGAAAGCTGCTTCTCTCGTACAAAGTTAACCACATTTCCTTTCTGCCACATTTTAAAAATCACCGTCATCATGTCACATCACATATGCTTACCAAAACAAAGAAAACAAAACTTTGGTAAAACACAAACCACCTGTTAACTTACAACTTCACATCTTCCAACCAAACTTACCAGCAACAACGCCTCGTTGTAGTGTGTCTTCCGACCCGGGTCGCAGCCTAATTGAATTGTAATGCTTCCAACTGCCAACTTTTGTGTCATAAACAACTAAGGTCCAGTGCGATTTGTGGCATATAGGGAAATGCCAGAACCTGCAACCAGCTGATGCACGCATGTTGGCCTCGAGATACCGATCCCTTGTTGTTTTGCTTACGTTATTCACCATACCCTGTGTTTCAAATCATTTCCAATTATGTGTACCAACACCAAACTCCCAAATACCCACATTTACAAATGTGATCTTCCAAAACACTTACCAAACAGATGCTACTGAAGAAGTACGACTTCTCTGCAAAAACCACACCGGCAGACAACACATTCTGCTAACTCACTAGCATCTCTGCACATGCGTCAATAACCTACCATCACCGAAATTAACACATCAGCCAAAGATACAGTTGACAAAGACCTTCCTGGGAACACACGTGTCTAGTGTGTGTGTGTAGGGGGAGGGGTGTTTAGGCAAAACAAATGGAACATGCATTTTAATCGTCTCATATAGCTTGCCACGTACATTGCCCCTTATCACAGATTGTCGTACTATATTTTTGATGTCTGAGAAGTAAACAAATACATCCCTAGTGCTTCCAGTCCACACAACAACCCTGCAAAAGTACCACTCAGTAGTCAAGCTTGGATAAAACACAACATACATACTACAAATGTGACACGTGACTTACTCGTCCCCGTCTCGGTCGTAAGCGTTGCTAAGTTTATGTTTCACTGTTTCATTCACTAATTTCCACACAGCGAGATGATTATTCAACCCAAACCCCGACCTTTTCTTCTCATGCTCGCCAATCCCATCAATATCGACCACATCATCGCACAACATAATATCACAATTGGGGGCATCATCGACTGCAACACGTTGCCCATCATTTGAATCCACCTTACGAAGCCGCCCACGCAACATAGGATATTCAAATTCTGGTAACTTTCTCTCTCGTCTCATTTTCCCTTTTATGTTTCGGACAAATGAATTCTGTAACGAAGTTTCAGTCCGAACCTCGTCTGACAGTCCCCCAACAGTTTGTAAGTCTGGTACGTCTACGTCCTCGTCTCCGCACTTTTCAGCAACCACATTTGCAACCCCAACCACGTCTACCACTCCCGTGGCTTCACTCCCAAAGCTGAATTGTCCAACAGCTTTCTGTGTCACATCGCAAATCACTTCCTCCACATTTTTCTCATCAGCAAATGCAAATGAATCAGAATCGTCCCCTCCAACATCTGCATGCGGACTTCCTCTAACAATACAACCAGCTTTTGCTTTAATTTGCACCTCAAGCCCAGATATTGTTTTCCTCAGGTCGCTAATAACATTTGTCAGCCGTGCAATTTCGCCTTCTTTCAACTTAAGGCAATCATTGAACCCAACAAATAAGGTCGATGCTTGCTGCTTAATTGCCTTCGTTAATTTTGCAACTTGGTCCTCTAATTTGGCGATCACAAAATCTTTTGCTTTCGACTCAGCCTCCAAAACAATGATTCTTCTTTGTGCATTGTCAGTGTTGGAAGTAACGGGTATACCGTCACCACTTGAACAACGTCGTACAGTGCCTTTTGCCATTTCGCCTACCCCATTTGAACTACCACGTTGCTGTTCATATACCAATTGTGCGCCCACACCAACACCATCTCCAACCCCATCACCAAGCAAACCACACTCATCGTTTGCATCTTTCACAATTCCACCAGTTGCCTCACATCCCTCGTTGCCCAATGTATGCACATCATTCAGATCAACAAAGTCGTCGTCACCCATTTCCATCTCGATACATGCACCGATCAGTTTTGACCTCTCATAAGCCGTGACTTGTAATCTACCCGGGCGTCACTGTTCAACCATACCGTAAACACTAAATTACACACCTTTGCATTCATCAACATTTGCGTTCAACTACAGTTCACACAATAACAAATGTGGGACTTAAATAGGGGAAGGGTTACCTGAAATGCATCACCATCTGTCAACGTCACCGTACGCATTTTTGTCAACAGAGCACTAACATTCCATTTCAAGAATCTAGGGAACACATCGAGGTTAGCAGCATCCACTAACGTCGTGTGCTCACGCAGGAAATACTACAACACAACATCACAAATTCAATTAACGCGTTATAACACTACAAACAAACGCAAAGTCGACAAACAATAACGTAAATTTCAACATCACACATACCAGTAGTACAACGACGCATCCAGTTACTTTCTCTGGTGTACGATGGAACTCTTTAATTGACCCCATCAGTGCACTCCATATCGCAGCAGTCCAATTATACAGTTTCATAGAACTCAATTTGTCTATCAGGCGAATAAACGTCCAGCTCACAGATTCGCCCAACATAGAGAAGAAAAGTTTGACACATACGTACAACGTTAATAGCTTCACAGCATCTTCAACATCTAGGGGGGAAGTGCCACGAACTGCGTCAAGGAACAGTGTTTTCACGAGCCTCGAACTAATGCGACTAGACCCACTCCTCCGCTGAATGAAGTCGGAAGCCGGCCGGGGCTCGGATGCCATCACCAACGGCTGGTCACCACATTGCAGCCCAAATATCAATCTGACGTCACTGTCCCTCAGTGTCACCATGCCATTTCCAATCCGAAACGACCCACTGCTCGGCATGTACGTTTCAATCAGCTTGAATACTAAGTTATCGCATTTTCTGAAATCTTGTGGCTTCAGATCATGCTTCATAATGGCTTCAAACAATAGCCAGAATGGTGTTTTCTTCATATGGATACGGTGGGCCTCAGTCAAACCAAACGTGGACACAATCTTCACAATTCCGGCAATGTTTGACCGAATATTTAATCGCATTTTCCGACATTTTGGACTTCCCGCCACACTTCTAACGGGCTTCACCTGTTTGAACAATATTCGTCCTTGGATCCTTGGCCCAATTCTCTTCGATGGTGAACCAGCAACAACATACAGACGCGTCCTGTCTCCTGATCTTGTCCATGGACTCGACGTCCTCACACCTTCTATATTACAAAAACTAGACAACCATCAGATTCCAACACGAAAATGCGTAAAGCAATAATCTTGAACAATCACCAAAATAACGTACAAACACAACAACAACAACAACCTGCGAATGGCATACAAATATTATGCATACGTCACCTGATGAATATTGCGTACATAACACACTCATGTACGACACGGACATTACAACTACAAACCCCCCTCGCCCACAACATATTCACCCCGTACCCACAACATGTCCAACATTGACAGAGCTTGTAACAATAACTCCTACAAACATAAAACACAAACCACCATTGTTCCAATACCATCAAAGCCACAAAACAATCACCCCAAATAAAGCCCAAAGCTTTTCCTCTCCCCCAATGTTTCCAATACCATCAATCACCCACCACCCACATTACTCGGAATGCGAGCCACTCCAACAAGTCCTCACACATTCAAAACCCACATCATAACATCGCCTTAACAGTATGCCGAAAACAAACTAAAACATAAACGTAACATCCCAACCATGGTTGACTACACTGTTTTCAGAAAATCATTTCAAAACACTTTTTCCCCAAAACACATTATCAAACCACATGGCAACATCGCACCACTAGTACCCCCAAAATAAAAACAAACAATATACGACATCACAACACACACAAACACAACACTTATTTCACAAAACGATTTCCAGAATAGAGAAAGCTTACTGTTTCGCGGACTCCTCATCGTTTGTGGGATCTTCACAAGCACAACGCAGTGTATCACATTCGTTGCAACCACGATGGCCACACTTAAATACTAGCAAATATCTACAGCTTATACACCTAACCAAAGAAAACAAATCTACCCACAACCAATTAGGGGTTTGTTTTGCGTTTCGGATTAGGGGGGATTTTGGGGTTTTAATTGCCGTAAATCACTCAAACGGAAACGGTTCTACCCAATATTTACTCCATCGAATGTGGGATATGGTTACGCGAATTACGAAGACAATGCAATCCTTCCAAGTGTGGAAACAAGAAAGTCCGTTTCCAAACCCTACACTACTCTCACCACACCACGCTACCCACCGTATTCCTCAATTGCTGTAGAACACACTTCAGAATGAAGGTCTCAACTTTCAAAGACTGTTTGTAATGTGGGCTTTTAGAGATGGGGCCTTGCTTTTATGATGTGGGCCATCCAAATGTGGTCCACCGAAGTGGCTTTTCTGCAAAATAATGGGTTGTATACAAATATGGGCTTCAAACATCGATGTGGGCCACAAACGTGTGGGTCATAAATAACGATGGGTTGTCTTCAAATGTGGGCACCAAACAACGATGTGGGCCACAAACGTTTGGGTCATAAATAACGTGGGCACCCCTACATACACTACTAAACCCAAAAAAAGCTATAGTAAGCTTTTCACAAACGTTACATACACCCACATCATTCAAACATAATATCACCAGACCCAAAACAGTAAGTTCATGGGCAAAACTGTCCACCCCCAAATAATGGGACCTTTGGGTATACAAAATTAAATATGGGACTGATTAGATTACAATACCACCTTTTAGGATTTATGGGTCAATTCCCCAAAAAAATAATATTTTTTCCTACTCCAAGGGGGTAACTCCCTGAAAATAAATGACAATAAACCATACATCATGTTAATTAAATAACAACACATGATGAAATAATTATCCTCCCTTAATTCCAATTAGTTGTACAAAAGAGTAACATATGCAGATATACATTCACAAGTCTAACCCTGAATCTATAACATATGTTACATGATAAGGAAATAAGGTGAACATAAACAAATAAGAGAACGTCCTAATGGCTACAATTTTTCAATACGATACTTGGTTACAACAAAAGTGGGTTTTAAACTCAATACAGATAAAGCCCTATGCTTGTACAAAAATAATTACAACAAGTAAACAAAATGAAGCTCTTACTCCAAGTCCTCTCAAGCTATTGCCTTGGCGGAGACATATCATCAGCACCTGAAAATGGTTGTCCACATAGGGTGAGTCAAAGCCTAGTAAAGATACTCTAACACAGTATATGGATCTTAACAAAGCCATAAGGTGAATGCATATGCAATACTCATGCAAAACACATTTTATATCTCTTTCCAAAACCATGCAATGCCAAGCTTATATCTCAGTTCATTAATTCATTTCCTTTACAATAGAAAACAAGGCAGTGGATACAATATTGGGAATCTCTAGGACGTGTCTACAAGTAGGCTACAAGCACTACCAACTTGTCATTTTTACTGGTATTAACCAGAAGGCTCGACACCTAACCGCGCGGGTTTTTGGACTTTCACTAAGGACACACAGGCCAACATAATGCCACAACTACACTCCTACCCAGATTTACCAAGGTATTCACCACTTTTTCTCAAAACAATATATATTTTCAATGTGTAGATATGTTACAATGCTCAATGCAAATAAATGACAAAATAGTTTCAATTCACCTAATTCTCATGCATTTTCTACAACATCATAGCTATCCTCCACCAATAGCCCAAAACAGATATCTCTAAACAAATAGATAATTTCCAATACAGATATACTTTCCAAAATCACAAGATGGGAATGATAATACATATCCAACTACCAGTATCATCATCACATCATCATCATCATCATCATCATCCTTCCAATTCCATAAAACCAACATCAATTTTATTCTCTTTATAAAATCCAATATTCACCGTTTAGGGCAAAAACCCCATTTCTTTAAAATCATTTCCCAAGGATAAAATTCATTATTCATCACAACCCAACCATTTTTACAAAGTCACAATCATATACAATAATCCATTTTGAAAACCCCTCTTCTGAATCTTTAAACCAAACCCTAGATTTTTGTTTAAAAACTCCCAAACCACCACATAGCTTAGAAAATCAAATAACTAAGGTAAAAACCATACAAAGTGTCAAAGTAATCTCTACCTCAAAGAAAAAGACCCAAATGAGAGATGGGTAGAACTCAACGGAGCCGAAAACATGAACTTCACCAGTTAAAACGAAGCCCTCGACCTGTTCTCTCTTTTTAACAAAGGGACTAGGTGTAGAAATGGGTGGATCAGGGTGTATTTGGAGCTTAGAGATGATTTCTAGAGAGAGAGAGAGTAGATCTAAGATTTAGAGAGAGAGAGAGAGGTGTGAAAAAGTGACTCAAAAAGTAAACTTTACGACTTGGTAAACGCACAAACCTCTTGAGCGTAGGAATGGTCGCTCGAGCGACCAGACATAATAAGTTGGACCGCTCAAGCGAAGAACACAAAGTCCCAGAAGTTTTGCAGATAGAAGACCACCGCTCGAGCTTAAGAAGTACCGCTCGAGCGCAAGAATGGCAACTCCCCAATATCTTTGTAGGCTTGCAAAAGTATTGAGAGTTCTCAAAGATCGCTCGAGCGTAAGAAGTGTCGCTCGAACAAAGAAGCCAAAATCTGGGTAGGAATCATTTTGAAAAAAACTAACTCTCGACCCGTTCCAAATGCAACCAAGACACTCAAATAACCAAACTCAATGAGGAATAAGGAGAAATAAGACATGAATGATTGTATAAGATAATAAAACTCGGATTTAGAACATCAAATGGGTCAGGCCTAAACTAGAATGGCTATAAATGCTTTCATCAAATAAGTATCGAATCGAGCATATCAAAAATCTTTCACCAAATTGAAGACGCTTGGGAGCTTTCATCAAATCACTGTTCATAGGTGTTTGATTTTCACCACCGAATGTCTCCTGAATATCCCTCGGATGACCACCTCTAGGCAAAAATTTGTAAAAAAAAATACACTAGCCAATTGACCGGCCAAACATTTGCTTGGTCGACCGGTATTTTAATGAAAACTCAAAATCCTCCTTTGAAACACTTATTATCAAATAAAATTTTTACTCAAATTTTTATTCAAATTTAATGAAAAAAAATGTACAATTAGAGATGCTCTTACATACCAATTGGATATCCTTAAAAACCGTTATAGGAATATCTTCTTCGTGATTAGGGATTATATGATCTCGCAGCCAAATTGACCCAGACGATCGAAGCCTTTTCCCTTTCTCTCTCTCTCTCTCTCTCTCCCAATTTCTGCTTCTACGTCGTTCTTTCTGAGATTCTGTTCGAGTAGCTTTGTACTACTATACACACATATTATATATATGTATATATATATAGAGAGAGAGAGAGATCAAAGATGGCGAATCAAGGGGTCATGAAAATGAAAGGAAGAGAACAGTTGTCGCCTGAAGAATCTCCTTCGCTATATCATCTTTTCCAATGTTAGATTCTCACCTTCTTATCATTTCTTCATTTTTCACTCTTTAATTAACTCCACTTTATCGTCAATTTCTTGTTGCTTTTCAATTACTAGAAATATTATGTGTCCATAATGATTGGATTGTTGATGTAGTCCAAATTTCATCCCCAGCACATTAACAATCAATTTTTAATTTGTTTTTCCCCTTCCACTTTCTCAGCTACCAGACAGAGCTCTGTGCTTTTTTAACTAGAATGAAACTGAAATCAGGGATTAATATGATAGTATTTGAGAAGTGAAATTGAAGAACTCAATTCAACCTATATGAAGATTAAATTCTTTTTAAGTACTTTTCCTTTGTCCTGCCTTTTTTCAGCAATCAAACAAAGCTTCAACTTTGTTTTTCTCTCCTTTTTCTGCAAATGAAAAGATATTGAATTAAGTAATGAATTGCAATTATGGGATGGACTACTAAAGAAAAAGTAGTTACAACTTCAAGTTATCTACACTGAATTTTTGAGTTATGATAGTGCTATGTACATGAATTATGTCTCACTTCTTGACTTGTTACTTTTTGGTTTCCTTCAACTTTGATGTTTGTTACTCGGTCTTGTTTTTTGAATCTTGATTTTGTTTTGTAACTGCTTTTAGTTAGATTTTTTGTTCCATTAAATTGATTTACTAGTTAATTGTGGTTGTTGTCAATATAGTCTATTTTAAAATCAATGCACTTTGTTCTCAATCTAAAGTTGTGCTTATCTAGGTTTTTTATCTTGTGGTGAGGGTAGTGATCTTCTATTCTACTTTCAAGTGGAAGCATTGGGTTGGCTTCATGTTGACTTTTTTCGCCTACGTTATCCCCTATCAACAACTTGCCATAATGGCAAAACCTACATATTTTGAAAGTGGGGAGCTTAAAGATGGTGGGTTTGATTTGACTACTGATGGAGTTTGTGGGTATGTTTCACTAATGTTATTTCTGCTTTTGTTTCTTCCAGGTTTCATATTTAATCTTCTCTGGTTTGTTGATATTTTGGTTCCATTTTTATATCTGAACCAAAACCCTTTTGCTTATTTGTAAAATGAAGTTTTTGAAAAGTGCAATGAGTGCAAATCTAAGAATTTGAATAGTGGAGAAGTTGCAATGCTTAGAATAGAAACGATGGTTGAATTGTGGAAGTGATGTTGATCTTCCTACATGGGCTTCTACAAATGAGGATGGAGGAAGAGAATAGAGAAAAGGGAAACAAGAAAGAGGAACGAGAAGTAGTTAAGTAGGAGAACCTACCCCCTCCCTCCCCCCTCCCAAAAAAAAAAAAAGAATGTAGGAGAAGAGTTCTGGGAGGAAAAAGAGTTGGACGAAGAATAGAGTTTTGAGAGATAAGGGTTAAGAGGAAGAGGAAGGGGAAGAGGAAGAGAGGATAAGGGAGATAGAACGAACAAGAGAGATAAGTGAGGGTAGGGTTATGAACGTTGGGAGAAGCAAAGCATGCACACAAGTACATGTGCAAGAACACACACACACAGAGATTTGGTATCTTTGTTCTTTCATATCTTTTTCTTCAAGCTTTAGAAAACCTAAATCTGGAAGGATAATGACGCAACCAAATTACACGGGAATTGGATATTGTTCTAGTAGAAGAAAGAGGCACTCAAATCCACGAGAAAGACATAATCTTAAAACCACAAGAAAGAGAAAATTTGAAATATTATTGATAAATGTTATCTTTGCCCAAGGCTTACGTAGATATTTATATCAATATCAACTAGGGAACCTAATATTTATAATCTATTCCATGCCAAATTGCCAGATTTCTAATAAAATACTAATTCCAAAATACTATTTTTTTTTTTGGGTGAATACAAAATACTAAAATAAAAAAAAACTAAAATAAAGAAACTTGAAAATTTTGTCCTACATCATACTCTCCCTGTATTTTTTTATTTTTTTTTAGAAAAAAAAAAACCCTCATCCTTGAGTTCAATTGTTTGAAGTAATTTGATATGCTTACACTTGTTGCATTAGATTTGTATTCAAGATTAATCTTTCCCTAACTTGATATTCTTGTGACAATCTTCCAAAACTAATACACTATTAATTAGGTAAATTACAAATATACCCCTTAAGGTTTTCTTAAAATACGAATTGTGTCTTATGGTTTGTGCTACATCTTTTGATGTGTAAATTGATTGTCTCATGTTTGTCCCAATTGTGGACTTGTAACATAATCTTTTGTTGCATGTGTTGTTGTGGCATTTGGCGTACTGACAGTTGAGACGTTAGTTGTCTGGATTACATTAAAACTTGTTGATTATCGTCATTAGCAAACTTCCTTTCTTCTCAATCAAATGGATTTCAATGACCTCTTTTTTCATTGTGTATTTATCTAAATCTTCGTATTTTTTAAAACTTGGGAATGCTCGTAACACTTTTTTTCTTCAATATTAGGCTGATCATGACAATTTTGTTGACCTACAAAGCTCGATTAACTCAAACTCGACAAACCTGCTATTTTTTTTCGTCGAATAATATGTATCCACAGTGTATAATTGTTATGAAATTCTAAAAAATATTGGCAAAGTAGCACAAAACGGATACGTGACACGACACAGACACGTTGACACGAAGATTTTCAAAAAATGGAAGGCATCGTATGTCTTGGACACGTTAGCAATTTATATTTTTATAAATTTATTTTATGTCAAATATATCAGTAGTTTATTTTTTTGTAATGAAAAAAATAACATAATACTACTTTAAATTTATAACATGTATATGTATGTCGTATGTATGAGTGCCTTTGTGTAGTTACCTTTTCCAGTCTCTACTGATCAATAAAGATTTGAGTTGACATTAGTTATTTAATGATACCTAAATTCTTGATATCTCAATGTTGAATCCAACTAGAGAGCTGTGTCCAGACTTGTCACTGAGAAAACAATCAGGATATTTTGGTTCTCTGCTGATAGTATGTGTGTTACTTTTTGGTCATATGATAGTTGGTCACTAACGTTGGCAAATGTATTTTTAGTATCCTGATATTGAGATCCTTGCAAAAGTATTAAGTGAACCCGTGTTCTTCCATTAAAAAACTAATATATATCATGCCTCGACTCTTGAGGACTTCAGCAAATGTTATGTTAGTTTCATTCATATTGTAGATGTATTTTCTGGAATCAATATAGGCATTTATTTTTGGTGCTATTGCTGATACTAACAAAAATTATAATGTATTTACTTCCTCAATGATGCTTCCTGAAGAGCATATATGCAGACTTCTTGTTCCTTCTACCTAAAATTAACATTTATGAATATCAATCATTGGGTGAGGTTAGGGATTATGGAAGCTTTTCACCTTTGATGTTATGTTGAAGTAACATACATACGCTTCAGTTTTAGATGATATTTGCAGTTTGGTGGTATTGTTCATTTTGAGTAAGCTTTAAAGTAAAGAAAATGCTTAATATTTTTCAATCTTACTTGTTCAATCTTACTCCACCTGGAAGTCTAGAGCAGAAAAGAGTTCCTTATTGCAAGTCAGTGGTTTTGTAAGTTGTGAATTGATAATAAATGATAATCTTTGTCATTAAAATAAATGGTTTCTAGTTTTGTGGTCATAACATTTTGGAAGAATATCACTTCTTGGTTTGAAATGTGAAATTTGTAATACTTTATGACCCTTCTTTAGGGTTTCCTATTTGATATGAGTTACAAGATTTGTTTATATTGTAGGGAGGTATACATCATTTTCTAGTACATGCATATCGTCCTTCATATTTATAAGATGCTCTGTAGCTACAATTGAATTAACATGTATTTTTTGTTTATAAATGTGATAAAAAGAGTTTTAACTAACCAATGGTTTTATATTGCAGATATTTGCATGATGTAATCTACATTACTGGCTTTGTGCAGCTCACGACTATCATCTCTGAAAAATTTTGGTACATTTATTTAGTGGTAAGATCCATTTCCTGAATTGGTTTGCTACCTGCATGTAAAATCCAAGTTATGTATAGGATACTTTTATGGAATAGATTATTAATTAAATTAATTTATATGGGTCACTTAGTAATATCAAGGAATTAGTTATGAGATGACATTATAATTTCTATTACTTAGATGGGTAATTTTGCAATTTTGGAAAATTAGGTTAATAAGCTCACATGTCAGGCTTTAAGTCCTGGGAAAAACAAAACAGGGGCTGGTGAGGGTTTTGGAGGCAACAAGGGTTTGAAAAAAGTAAAAGAAAAAAAAGAGAGGATTCAAGGGAGCGGCGGTAGGAATTGAGGGGAACATTCTTGATGCTCATTGATTAAGGTACCTTTCTACACCATTGTTTATTGTATGTAAATTGATCAATAGGCAGTCTAAAGGTCATGGAAAAAGAAAATCTGTGGGGACGCCTAATAGATGTATGTGCAACGTGTATAGTGTATTGTGTGGGTTGTGATAACATCAATCTATTATGTAGGTGTAGTTTTGACAGTAGAGTTTGGTATATTAGATAAGGTGTGTTTGGCTATTAAATTCGATGGATTGATTTGGTGTCTCTTGGATTTTAAGCACTGCATATATATATATATATATAATGGGTTCTTGTTGATGTGTGAAAGACATCAAAATATTAATTTATTTGAGGTTCTATTTATTAAGTTTGTGTGATTGAATCGGTGGAGCTGGGTGTTTGGTTAGTGTGGTGGAATATTATTTTAAGCGTGTGAGGTAAGTAACCCTCTATCACTATTGGTATATTTTTATTCCTATTGAATCGTTTAAAATTATAAATATTTATTTATAGCCTTTCTATTCTCTTAAAATAAAATATGGGTCAAGTATAAAACAGTATCGGATATTATTACGAAAATTATTTAAATATTTTGTGAAACTATTCTGAAAATTGTACCAAATGTTTATTCTGAAAATATCAAATATGTTATTTAAAAATTGTGTATTGTTTGAATTCTGAACATCACTCTAGTCTATCTATAATTTGGACCCTAGCCAATAGGGGTTATTTATTGGCACAAAAACTAGTTTCTTTTGGGGCTTTACCACCGGCCTATGTGTGGTTCTGGGCCTTGTCATGGGCTAAGTGACCATAGTCACCAAGACTTGGGTTTTGTGAATCGCATCATTGAACCATTGGTTTGGACAACGAAATTTCTTCGAATTATCTCATTGTCTTTTCAATTAGAATGTGTTGCTACAATGTTTATTTTCAACTATGAAACTATCTTACAAAATAATTGTTTATTTATTGAATTGTAGCAAAAATATATTTATTGGTTATCGACTATTTTTTTGAATACTTGATCTAGCTAACAGTGATGGTTGGTTATTTACTGAGCTGTCTAGCTTACCCTTATTTTATTTTATTTTCAGATTCTGAAGAGTAGAGCTGCATGGGATTTTTACTTGTGGGAGTGTCGAGAATAGGACTATGATTTAAGTACTTGGATTATTATTTTGTTAGTGGATTATCTTAGTGGACTTGGTGGACAATTTCATATTATAAGAATTATTTATTTTTATGGATTTTGGCATTATGATAATTAAAGATTTAATTTGAGTATTTTACATTGTTGGTTTATGTGATTGAACTCTTAGCCTTGCATGCTCACTTAAATGAGTGTGCGGCGTTGTCACGAAGCTTGGGGCGTGACAGTGCATTAGCTGACTTACTTCATAGTGTTGTCAGGCTTTTGAGTTACCGATTAACAAAAGAGGCCAGCTTGTGGTTGCCTGGTGTTTATATATCTAAGTATGCTAGTTAAGATTTGGGATTCTAATGCAATGGTTAATGTTACGGAAATGCCCAAACTATCATAAGGATCAACTTATATGTTTTTGCAGCTTATTCATTCAAAGAAAAATCACTAAATTAATCGATTGAATCGAAACTATGTTCTTCATCTACTTAATATGGTGGCTCTTAAGGACTTGGATTCCCTAATGAACTACCTCATCTTACCACAAAATGAAAAGTAATGCTAGGGATCATGAAAAAAATATCATGAAAATCATGAAAAATTTTCCACCCTTAGATTACACATATAATAAAATACTACAAACTAATCAAAGGATGAAAAATCTTCATGAAGCATTTCATGATATTTTTTTCATGAGCCCTAGTATTATTCCTAAATGAATTTGTTATTATTTGTGCTGCTGTTTTTGTTTTTGTTTTTATACTATTCAATATGTATTGTATGCACTATGCTTCTTGTGTTTCTATCATTTTTATTTGATGCCATTGAAATTTTGAGAGAGGTTTTAAATGAGTACATCTAACTGCAAGATGGTGATAAATAACTGCATCTAGAAAACCTTTTGGGACATTGTAAGGTGGATGATGGAGTTGCTTGACGTTTTTAAATAAAATTCACTTTCATTCAAGAATTTGGCTTGAAAAGGTTTAGGCTAGCACACAAGGTTTGATTTTGGATGTCTGCCAAGCTTTTTGAATAATTCGTTTTATTCTGTAGCTCTTTGAAGGTCACAATCTCAAGAAGAGATTGGTTAGCATGCGATTACTAGTTGAGGTGGTCATAGGTATAAAAGTGCATGATGAAGTCTGCGTCAGTATGAAATTAGAGAAAGGTTGCATTACTTTCAGTGAAACTGTTGTGTGTGGTAAAAAGAATAAAAAATAATTAGGATTTATTACATTGCTGGAATGATCATCTGACCAAATAAAGTAATGGAGAACATTATTATTGAATGTGTTTCCTTTTAAACAGATGTTGCTTGGACCTGTACAATGCTTAAGTTAATCTTCTTTTGGAGTCTGTACATGATATATTTGCAAGATTTTACATTGACTTGACATTTACATTGTAAATTGTCTAGACCGTTGCTTATATAGTGAGGATTGTTTAGGTCTGTATTGGTGAAAGAACCAAATATTGTTGAAGCGAATGCCTAGACCAGATTGTCTTCTGCTTTTGCTTTCCAGATACCAGCGTTTGCAGCATACAAACTCCTTGGTTTTGTGAAAGGATTTATGTCACTTGGTTTAGAGGTATTCTTTCCACCAGATATGTGTTATATCTTTGTAAGCAAATACAAAGCATCTGTAAGAGTTGGTGTGATAAGTTGTTCTCACTAGTATCAAAATAATGTTCAACAGGGACCTAAAGAGGATGAAAAGTCCAAAAAAAAGAGAGAGAAGATGGAGAGGAAAGCTTCAAGACCCAAATTTGCACGGACAACAAATTGATTGTGCACTTCTAAAATGATAGACTAGCTCTTGGTTAGATCTTAATGTCTCTCGAGTATGACAGACTGCTCTGTTATCTCCACGTAATGTGAAATCAAGTTCGGCTGTCTGGTTTTGGATGGGAAGAACTTTAATGTGCTTCTCATTTTGCATGGGAGGAACTTTATGTTCTTGTCATGGATGCGTATTCTAGATCTAATGTGTTTTCATGGTCATGTTTAAGTATTTTTATTGATGTACTTAATTTTCCTGAACTACATGAATCTCTTTTGGTTTATCCTAATGTCGTGTTTGATCTTAGAATTATGGAGAGATTTATTGATAGAAATAAAAAGGATTTGTTGAAAAATGAAAACGTTTTTAATCTTTCCATCATTTTTTTCCCCAGAAATTTCAAATCTGAAAACCCAAAATGAAAAGGGTAGAATGAAAACATAACATCATATGAGGAATTCTAATTCCTATTTTGAGGAAGTTATGAAATCAAACTCTCTATGTCATTCAATGGGTAACTAGAAGCACAAAACAAACAGTGGATGATCGCTAATATCACACATTTAAAATTTTATTCAAAAATATCAATGCGTGGTTTAGTTTTAATCTATACATGAGTGTCATGGTACACTATTTTGAATCTCAACCCTTCACTTTTAAAAGGAGTGGGTGCTCATGAAGTTCCCAATCCCAGTAAATTAAAAGGCTCATCGACAAACCATCATAAAATAAAATAAAATTTTCCAACAAGCCATGATCAATAAAATTCATGTTGTATTTGTATAATGTTCCATACATGTAACCCATGAGCAAATTGCTAGTATATTTATATATATATTTATATTTATATTTATATGAAAAAATAAATAGAAAACAGAGAAATTTCTGGGGTCTTTGGTTTGTCTAATCAAAGTGTAATTCATTCTGAATCAATCAAGACAAAGATTTTTCTTAATTACTGAATTGGAATTGTTTTAAGAAACATTATGATTTATGAAAGCCGAGTAATAATCTGTATTACAATATTTGTATTCTTTTCGGGTTTTGGCTCTGAGGGCAACTAGAGTCTACCAAGTAAAAATATTCATAAAATTTTGGAAAAACTACATGAGACTATAATTCTATGAAGCTCCAAGATATGCAAATTGTTTTCCTCAAACCAAAACACCATCGTCTGGCTTACTGTAAGCATATCCACCATCTTGATGATTCCAGAGACGGAGGCAAGCAAGAGATAGACATGATCCAGCCAAGACAAAAACCGCCATCACAAGGAGAAACCTCTGCTCCATCATCATCATCTCTTTCACCCAAGAAAGACTGCCTAACTCTGTATTTGAATCCTTTCCAATTCTGCTATCATTCTCATTCTTTGTGACCATACTGTCGTACCATGGATATAGAAGGGTCTGGAACGCAGGATCAAAGAAATCCTCCACCCCATGAATGATCACACACGTCTATCATTGTAGATATCCTAATATGTGACCTTGACTCCATTAATGGAAGCGCGATCGCTATGATGGAGTGTTGTAGTAACCACAAGTGGGTGATGGGGAAGGAGAGTATCGAACTTGGATTCGTATGGAACAGTCGACTGAAGAGCCTCCCTATCAAGCTTTAGCCGTGCAACGTGGTACTAGAGGATGGTGAATGGTGGCTGCGGGTACTTGGAAGACAAGAAAGCCTTATCAAGTGGGCAGAATATAGTGATTATGGTATTGTAGGGAGGGTTTGTTCGAGAATTAAGGACATGGCTATGTAACCCTTGTTGGATAGGGCACTTGAGATCATCCCAACATTCAACCCATGATCATAATGGTTTGTTTGCACAGCTGTTGAAATAGTGGGTTATGAAAGGATTAAAACAAAAACAAGAAGAAGAAATGCAAGTGAAAGCTTGGAGACCATGAAGGAAAAACAACAGATTGATGAGGAGAAGTTGAAGAAGAATAGAGAAAGGTGTAAAGCCGCTAAGAGCAATGTTTGTATGGTAGAATGTAATCTGTATAGATTGAGAACCCTAACTGGGACTTATATATAGAAGTATATTGAAACCTTGTCCCATTGGAATTAGAAAACCTAGTTGATCAGAGTATTCAAAAAACAATCACACATTTAGGAACCTACCAACCACTGTCCAATAGATTAAAAAAAAAAAAATTAATAAATGGAAGTGTTTTAATTAATCTGAACTTGTAAGCTTTCTGAATGTTTTCTGTATATTCAACGTGTGCTAATATAAAGATTACAACCAATATATATAGTAATCATAACCTTAATCTGAAATAGAAAATACAATCAATCTAATATTCACAATCAATCTAAAATACACAATTCCATAATTAACATAATATTCTCACACCCCCGCTCAAACTCAAGGTGTTTTAGCAGAAAATACTGAGAGTTTGCCAAGAAGAAACTGGAAGGAAGCAGTGGTGTGAGTTTTCGTAAAGAAATTAGCAAGTTGCAATGCCGAAGAGACGAAATGAAGCGAGATGGAGCCAGACTGCAGATGCTGACGTACAAAATGACAATCAATCTCAATGTGCTTCGTTCGCTCAGGAAAGACAGTGTTATGTGCAATCTGAATAGCACTGCAATTGTCACAGTAAAGGGAAGTCGGAGAAGACTAAGGGGCACCCAACTTAGTCAAGAGACAATGAAGCCAAACAATCTCAGCAGTGGCATAAGCCATAGCACGGTACTCAGCCTCAACAGTGGAACGCGTAACAACAGTCTGTTTCTTTGCCTTCCAAGAGATCAAGGAATCACCAAGAAACATGCAGAAGCCAGAAGTGGACTTGCGATCAGTGACATCACTAGCCCAATCAGAATCAGCATAAGCCACCAAGTCCAAAAAAGAAGTAAAAGACAACAGTAAACCCTGAAATATAGTACCCCGGAGATAGCGAAGAATCTGAACCAAAGCAGTCCAATGGGTAGAGCGAGGAGCAGAGACAAACTGGCTAACCACATAAACAACGTAGGCAAGATCATGAGGAGTAACCGTCAAATAGACTAAACTACCCACGAGCTCGCGATATAAAGTAGGATCATCTAGAAGAATACCATCAGTAGTGGTGAGCTTTACATTAAGCTCAATGGGGGTATCAGAGATCTTAGTATTAGTAAGACCGGCACGATGAATAACCTCATTGGTATACTTGGCTTGAGATAGAAAGTAGCCTTGGGAGAAGAAGCTACCTCAATACCAAGAAAATACCACAATGGGCCCAGATCCTTCATTTCAAAGGTGCGGAAAAGATGCTGCTTGACCTCAAATATAGCGGAAGAGTCAAAACTAGTGATGATCATATCATCCACATTTGCAACCAACCACATTCTTACCAACAGGTAAAGGAACCAACTCCCAAGTACTTAGTTTTCTGTAAAGCAGACAACTCATCCTCCATAGCTTGAACCCAATAAGGAACCCAATAAGATTGAGGTTATGAAAAAGAGTGAATAGCAGACAAAAAAGTATGATAGGAAATAGAAAAAACATGTATTAGACCAACCCAACCTGTTTGGAGGATGACGCACTCGAGTAGGATATCGGTGTACAGGAGGATCAGCAACAGGGAGATCAGCAGCAGGGGTAGAGACAATCGGTAGAAGAGGAGCCTTGCGACGAGAATAAACTAACAACGGAGGAGGAAAAGAAATCGAAAGAGAAGCAGTCAGAGGTGAAGCAGGAAGAGAAGATGGAACAAGCTCAAGGGCAACTGTGGAGATGTACTCATCAGACGAGACCTCAAAAAGAAACGGATCAATATGAACCAAATCCTCTTTGGAAACTGGGGCGGTGAGAGGAGAAAGCTGAAAGTAAGGTAGACGTTCAAGAAAGACAACATGGCAGGAGACATAAAGACGACGGGAAACATGGTCATAACAACGATAACCTTTCTGAGTGAGACTATAATCCAAAAAGACACATAAGACAGACCGGGCACTAAGTTTGGTTCTATCTTTATGGGGTAAAAGGACAAAACAAGTAAACCCAAACACATGAAGGAGAGAGTAATTGAGAAGTTGAGAAAACAGAGCCTCATAAGGAGACCGACCATAAAGAAGGGGTAGGCATACGGTTGAGAAGAAAAGCAGCAGTAAGAACTGCCTCACCCCAAAACGGAGTCGGAACGAAGGCAGAGAGAAGGAGAGATCTAGCTGTCTCAAGGAGATGACGGTGTTTACGCTCAGCTCGACCATGTTGGGCAGGTGTATCAGTACAAGAAGTTTGGTGAATGATACCCAATTTGGCCAAATATTCATAGAACTCAGTTTTAAAGTATTCCCCGCACAAGTCAGACCGCAACAATTTAATAGTAGACCCAAACTGTGTAGTGACCATAAACTGGAAAGTACAGTGTATCTGGTAGAAGTCAGACTTATGAGCCATAAGATAAACCCAAGTGTAACGAGTGCAGTCATCAACAAATGACACATAATAGGTAGAACCCCCTTTGGTGAGAACAGGAGAAGGGCCCCAAACATTAGTATGAACTAAAGAAAATGGTGTATCAGATATATAAGTACTTTTATGAAAATGTAAGACTGTTATTTTGGCAAGTTTACACCCCCGACATTCAGTAAGTTCACTAAGAAAAACTTTACCCAATATACCAGACTAAGCTAAAGACCGTAAGCGATCAGTAGATAAGTGCCCTAATCTAGAATGCCACAAGTAGAAAGGACTAGACAGAGAATCTAATTGAAAAGATGAAAGGGTGAGAGGTTGCCATAGGAAGATGCAAGCTCTCCACTACATAGAGGTCTCCAACTTTATGACCGTTCCCAATCTGCTGCTTAGACATCCGATTCTACGTAGAACAGATAGAAGAAGAAAAGATAACATCATAGCTAGAGACATCAAGCTGACTGATAGATAATAAACTGACAGAGAACTGAGGAAATAAAGGATAGATGGAATAGAGACAAAGACATAGACGATAAAACAAACCCAACAGATATAGATATACCAGACACATTAGCAACATTGACAGTAATAGGAAAGAATGGAGGAATACAATTTTGAAGTAAAAAGAGATGGGGAGTCATATGATGAGAGGTACCAGAGTCAAAAATCCAAACAGATGAAGAAATATCTAAAGAAGACCCAAGCAAATCTGAATGAAGAGATGAAACAATGGAGGCAGACAGGGATGGCTGTGAGGTAGACAATATATACTGAAGCTGACTAATCTGAGCAGTCAATGAAGCCAAGTCAGGATCAGAGCCGGAGCAGATGCAGTATACGCAGCAAGAGGAGCCCGAAATTGGTTCTGAGATCGCTGAAAAGATGCAGGCAAACGTCCCTTCTTAGTACAGTGATACTTTCAATGGCCCCTCTGGTGGCAAAAGACACACTCATCAAAAGCTAGAGACATCATAATAACCAGAAAACTGAGGGTTCCAATGCAATCAAACAAAGTAGCCAAGCTAGAGGTTCAAGTGTAATAATCAAAATCTGAGGGGTCAGACTATAATAATAAGAAACTTGTTTAGTCCAAATAAGAATAAGAGAGAAATGGGTAATTTCAGAACCAGGTGGGTCAACTTTGAACCACAGAGAGAGAGAGAGAGAAAGACAAGAGTCGAAGTAGACTCTGGAGCAGCCGGCACAGAGCAAAGGGTTGAAGTTGAAGCCGATCGAGAGGAACAAGGGCAGACAACTCTTCGATCGTGCGAATCGAAGCAGGAGAGAACCAGCGATGATGATGACTCAACTTCATGAGTCCAGTGAAAGATCACGAACCAGAGGCTATGGTTTTTGCGAATGACCCGTGAGGCAGAGAACCAGAGAAACGAACCAGATGACCAGACGAAGGACAACTCAGGACCTTCGCTCGAACCAGACGAACACAGAAGAAGAAGAGGGAGTCACGACCTGCGACTCAGAGAGATAAAACCAGAGGGTTGATTTCCGAGAGACAATGGACAGCTTCTAGGGTTTTGGTTCATAGTGGCTTTGATACCATGTAAGGTTTCTGAATGTTTTCTGTATATTCAACGTGCACTAATACAAAGATTACAACCAATATATATAGCAATCCTAACTCTAATCTGAAATAGGAAATACAATCAATCTAATATTCATAATCAATCTAAAATACACAATTCCATAATTAACATAATATTCTCACACTTACTATCTTTATATGTCATAAAAACATTCTTTTATTTTATTTCTTGATTTTTAAAAGAATCCTAATTTGTTAGCTCAATTTTTAGGTCCCTTGGGGCATAAGTTTGCACTACAACAATCCATTTTAAATCCATAAACGTGTACTCTTTAGCAAAACCCAATCCAAATAGCATTAGAGATCTATGTAAGTGTGTATATATAAAAAAACTATATAGGTTTAGCCAAGTTGTAGTTTTGTAGTAATAGTGGTAGTTAGCTTGTTGTCTAGTATTGTCTCATTCCTCTCATGGCTTCCAAGCTCACAATCTTCTTTGTTATTCTTGTTCTCTCAAGCTTTCCAGTTACAAGCACAGCCAAAGAAAAAGGCCTTCATGGCTTAGAAGTTTCCAAGATCTCAAGTGCTCTCTCCAACAAGGGTTACATAGCAATGTCGATGATATTAGAGCAAACTCTCCAAACCTTTACACCTTCTGAACTAATAACAACAACAACAACAACAACACTCTCACCATATTCTGCCCTACTGACAACACTTTCTTCTCTCTCAATCTATCCTTGCAGATCCTTCATTATCCACAGTATGACAACGGTGAAGTTGCGAAGAATGAACAGAAGATCAGCAATACTATTAAGGATTTAGTAGATGAAAAGGTTGAACTCAGCATATCATTGAAGTTGTTGATCCTCGTTATGGGATTTATTAAGATCTGCATATTACTACTTCTATAGATTGTTTCTAGATTTGATGGTGGAGAGCTTCATTAGAATGTATGAGATTTTAGGATTGTTTCATGGAAGGAGGAGGCATTTTGGATTGCTTTTTCATGATTGTTTATCTTCTGTTTTCTCAAGTTCTATTTTTCTCCTCCAAAATGGTAGTAGATTGTATATGTAATATTACAAATAAGGAGTTTACACATTTTTTACTATAATATTTATCTGTCTTTATTTCAAAATACTTACAGTTAGTAAATTATAAGAATCTCCATCTCCATATATCACAATACTCAAATATTAATTTAAAGTAAATTTAGGCTAAGTTTGATACAATTTTTACTTATATCGTAAAAACAACTTAAATATGAAAAAGATTATTAAGAAGTTCGGTGAATGATGCTTTTAGGTTCACTTTCTAATTATTAGCATTTAACTTGTGAAAAGTTATACCAAATACGCCTTTAAAATCTTAAAGAACCTAATAAGTAGATGTTTGGCAATTAGTCTAAATAGTTAAAAAGTTTTTTTAAAAAAAAATTAATATAAAAAGTTAATCCATTCTTTTTTATTTTTTTACAGGTCTTTTGATAAGTGTCCAAAAATTTACATCTTTTTATTTTTTTCCCCCCTAAATCGCTGTCCAAGTTTATAAACCAAACAATATATGTATTTTAAGCAAGTCTTAAATGGTATATTTATAATTTATTCTTTTATAAATATGTATTTTAAGTAGATTGAACACGAGAGAGAGAGAGAGAGAGAGAGAGAGAGAGAGAGATGGCGAATCAAGGGGCCAAGAAGCGAAAGGAAGAGAACAGTCGTCGCCTGAAGAACCTCCTTCGCTTTATCATCTTTTCCAATGTTAGTTCTCTCACCTTCTTATCATTTCTCCATATTTCACTCTTCGATTAACTCCTCTTTATCATCAATTTCTTGTTGCTTTTCAATTACTAGAAATATTATGTGTCTATCATGATTGGATTGTTGCTGTAGTCCAAATTTCATCCCTAGCGCATTAACAATCAATTTTCAATTTGTTTTTCCCTTTGCACTTTCTCAGTTACAACTTCAAGTCAACAAGACTGAATTTTTAAGTTATGATAGTGCTATGTACATGAATTATGTCTCACTTCTTGACTTGTTACTTTTTGGCTTCCTTCAACTTTGATGTTTGTTACTCGGTCTTCTTTTTTGAATCTTGATTTTGTTTTGTGACTGTTTTTAGTTTGTTTTTTTGTTCCATTAAATTGATTTACTGGTTAATTGTGCCATTGTCAATATAGTCTATTTTAAAATCAATGCACTTTGTTCTCAATCTAAAGTTGTGCTTATCTAGGTTTTTTATCTTGTGGTGAGGGCGGGGATCTTCCATTCTACTTTCAAGTGGAAGCATTGGGTTGGCTTCATGTTGAATCTTTTCGCCTACGTTATCCCCTATCAACATCTTGCCATGATGGCAAAACCTACATATTCTGAAAGTGGGGAGCTTGAAGATGGTGGGTTTGATTTGACTACTGATGGATTTTGTGGGTATGTTTCATTAATGTTATTTCTGCTTTTGTTTCTTCCAGGTTTCATATTTAATCTTCTATGGTTTGTTGATATTTTGGTTCCATTTTTATATTTGAACCAAAACCCTTTTGCTTATTTGTAAAATGAAGTTTTTGAAAAGTGCAATGAGTGCAAATCTAAGAATTTGAATAGTGGAGAAGTTGCAATGCTTAGAATAGAAACGATGGTTGAATTGTGGAAGTGATGTTGATCTATCCTACGGGCTTCTACAAATGAGAATGGAGGAAGAGAATAGAGAAAAGGAAACAAGAAAGAGGAAAGAGAAGTAATTAATTACGGGAACCTACACCCCCCCCCCCAAAAAAAAAAAAAAAAAAGAATGTAGGAGAAGAGTCCTGGGAGGGAGAAGAGTTGGACGAAGAAAGAGTTTTGAGAGATGAGGATTAAGAGGAAGAGGAAGGTAAGAGAGGATAAGGGAGAAAGAACGAACCAGAGAGATAAGTGAGGGTAGGGTTATGAAGGTTGAGAGAAGCAGAGCATGCACACACGTACGTGTGCAAGAACGCGCACACACAAAGAGAGAAGCTCATTCATATTTTTAGTTTTGGTATCTTTGTTCTTTCATATCTTTTTCTTCAAGCTTTAAAAAACCTAAATCTTGAAGGATAATGACGCAATCAAATATACATGGGAATTGGATATTGTTCTAGTAAAAGAAAGGGACACTCAAATCCATAAGAAAGACATAATCTTAAATCCACAAGAAATATAAATTTTTGAAATATTATTGATAAATGTTGGCTTTGCCCCAAGGCTTACATAGATATTTATATCAACATCAACTAGGGAATCTAATATTTATAATCTATTCAATGCTTCAATGGTGTCGGTGTGATGAAGAATAAACCTTGAAACCACAACGATGAGTGCAAATACTATGGGAAGGAATGAAAATTTGAGGGGGTCATTTTTTGCATAAAACTGTAGAAAAATAAAATGGACTAAAGAGGTTATTGTCTGAACTAGGGCAAAAGCAAAAGAATAACATCCAAAGGCGACAAATGATCGAAGACTATATGTCATGGCTCCCCTTGCCACAGTATTTTCACTCCCAGGACTAGTCCTGGCACTACTTGAGATGATACAAAAAGCACTAAGTTCCAGAAGATGGATGAATTGCAGATTTCTGTGGGTTAATGTTGCTTTTACCCTAATTCAAACAATAACCTCTTTAGTCCATTTTATTTTTCTACAGTTTTATGCAAAAAATGACTCCATCAAATTTTCATTCCTTCCCATAGTATTTGCACTCATCGTTGTGGTTTCAAGGTTTATTCTTCATCACACCGACACCATTGAAGCCCATTTTTCCCATGGCAATCAAACTCATAATGTTGTTGAAGAGAAAGTTGATGGAGAGAACCGTGATCAACTGCACATCAATGCATGAACTTTGCTAAAGAAGTTCTCAGTTCATTTGCCTGACATCTTTACGCTGGGATCCATTTGCCTGACAAGATTTAATGCAAGATTTAAATCCCAGCAATTTATCTTGTATTTATGGGATTTAATGTAAATAAATTTAATGATTAAATTCACAAAAATTCTATAACTATTATTTCATAACGGGTATTATTTCAACAGTTCATTCGTTTCCTTCATCTTATTGTATTTTTTTTTTTTTTTAATCAAGAACCCATCCTAGGCAAGGCCCTTTAGACCCACGTCGAGAAGGTAAAGTTGAGGTTCCAAGGCCACCTTTTAAGCCAATGAACCGGGCAAACTGGAGGGGATTTGAACCCTCATCACTAACATGGGAAGCATACCCATTTTCAAAGTCGTATTGGACTTTATTCTTGATACTCAAACACTGAAGTAAACAAAATAGAGCTTCATCCCAACAATTGGTTTGGCTATTGAATTTTAAGGAGAAGACGAATTTGAGGTTTGAACCCACTCAAGCTAGAAGTGACTTACTGAACAATCCAAAATAGTCCACAGCACCGAGTGGTTTGTCACACAGTTCTTCAAAAGGAAAATATGTGCATCTGTTAGCACCCAATGGAACCTGACAGTGGAAGAAAAATAAAATAAAACAACAACTGCTCTCCCTGTCTTATGACTTAATAAACCAAAGGTGATGTAGAACGGGCACACACCGATTGTTGGTGAAGATTTTATTTATAATTTTACAAATTGTAATATTTATGTTTATTTATTTTTTCTTCTTTAGGCTAATTAGAAATTTTATTAATATTTAGTATTCTAAATGTTGAAACTTTTGCTTAAGAAGGCCAGTTAACTCTTTCCCAACAAAGTAGAAACCTAGCTCAGCCTAAAGTTCAAGTGAAATATAACAAGAAGAATTTATATGAGAAGAAATTACAAAGGTGAAAATGCAAACATGATGTTTTAACGAGTAAAAAAAAAAAAAGAGAGTTAATAATGTTACCGAAGTCATTTTCCAGTAATCTGTTGATGATCCAATCTCATGAACTACACATCTTTCCTACATCAAAATAAATTGCCAAGCTTAACTAAATAAAAAGTAAAATAAAAAAATTTAACAAAGACATGGTCAATGAGGCCTTAAGTTTCTCATCTACAGGCATACCTTCAAAATGAAAATGAACGGTAGAAAAAGATCTCTCTGCAATCCGCCTTCATAAAGGTTGTCTGGAGCACGATTTCAAGTAGCAACAAGAATCTATACTTGCAGACATATACAAGTTTTATTTCTCAGTCAAAAATCCACATGTCGAATGCATAGAGCCTAGAGGGCTGAGAACGTAGAAAAATTAGTAGATCAAACTACTTACCACGCCATTGCTGAATAAATGTCCAAATAAACGGTTTACTATCAATGCATCAGCCACATCAGCCACCTATGAAAAAAACATAGAAAAATGGAACTTAACAACAGGAACAGAGTAAAAGGCTAGTAGATACCATCCATGACGATAAAAAACAGAAATGATGCCGCTATTTTCAAGTTCCGACATACCATAAATTCGTCGAGGCATAACAAAATTGATTCATCAGATATCTCCCCTGCTACAAATTCAAGGGGATCCGGCACACCCTTATGCTTCTGCAATTATACAATACTATAGCATTAAATTTATACTTACACACCACCTATTTCCAAGTAAAGTCGCCAAGAAGAAGATGAAAATTGGTCCAAAAGAAGATATTTTTGACTAAATTTGAAAGTACTTTTCAGGATAGAGCCATAGTCCATGAACTCTAAGATTTAGCTATCTTGACCACCGATTCAATGAAATGAACGGCTAGAGAAGAAGATCACATACCCAAGATTTTTGTTGTATGACATTTAGACAGCAACTCATCTTGGAGACGCTCACTGGCTCATTAAAAACTCTAACCTAATTGTTAGTACTAGTGTCAATTACTTGTGGTGCAAATGACAAGCGGCAAACAAAATAGTCAATTTCTAACAAACTTTCTATCTTGTTTGCAGTTAGAAGAAATATGGATAATTCTTACTTGCAAGTGGCTATCCAACATGAACCCATGAAAATGAATCCTCTTTTTCCTCCAGTAGCTAGGCCTGAAAGTATAAATACAAATTACAAGGAAAAAAAAACAGTGAATAATAATTGCTAGTATTCCCTCGGCATTATGCTTATGATTTGCAATTGATGGTGGGCAGCTCATGTTCTCATATTCAAGTCAATTTTAAGGTCACCTATAAGGCAAATTAATTATGCACATCAAACATACAATTGATCAAAAAACAAGTCCATCAGCATGGTTTTTCCTGTGTCTACTCCTCCATAGAGATAGAGTCCTTTCACAGGTGAGTATGAAGACTGAGGAATGAAACGGGACCACAACCACCTACTCCTAAAAATGAAAGAAACAGTGAATCAATGACAATGAAGTTATAAACTCTGTTAAAAATTGACAACTCCAGTTCATAAAAAATATATATATAGTAAAACTCAAACAACAAGATCATGATATGCCTTATGAGCAAGTGATTCGGGAATCAGGAAACCAAATGAACAATTACCTGCCAGCTTTCTCAGAAGCTGCATACCGATCTAACCGGCATGCTTCAGCTGACTTGGCAAGTTCATCATAGTCTCTGAAGTTCTCTTATGGTGCCTACCTACACAATCACCCAATGCATTTTAACCCCTCACGAAGCAAGGTGTATGTTTCAAGGCATCAAGGCGTAAGCATTTTTTAATTTTAAATTTTTATATAGTACATATAGAAAATATTTTACAATAGTAAAAATAAAAAATGTTAAAAATTAAATATAAAGGTGTGAATACATTTTTCTTCAATACATCGAACATTTCACTACAAATAAAGAAGCTTGCCCTCATCGAAGGTAAAAACAACATTCTTAGTTTTAGTTATCAAGCTTCTCAATTAAGCCTTAGCTTCGTTTTTATTTTTATTTTTATTGGTCATGTAATTGATGTTTTCCCCATGGAATATAATTACAAAAGAGGTTCACTATTATGTTTAAACCATATATTAGATTAAGTTTAACAATAGCCCAAAACAAGTTTTCCTTATACATACTCCTCACATGCTTATGAGTAAAAGGCATACCGGGCGTATGTGAAGTGCACGCCTCAAACTGTGATGCACAAGCCTTTGGGGAGTGTAGCCTATACATGACTCGATGCAACCTTCATAGCACTTTTAAACCAAACAAATTAGATAATACATGTGGATTAATAAATCACTCTCACAATTTAGACATCCTCTGTGTAACCATTTAAAAGTACTTTTTCCCATCCAAGAACCAAAGTTGCATTAATTCTAGGTCTTAAAAGCAAATCAAAAGATACCTAGCAAATGCACATTAATTCTAACTACTACCCCACCAACAACCAAACTAATTAATGCTAACAAATACAAGCCATCTAAGGGAGTGAGAGCATAATTTTCAAACATTTACAAACTAAAGAAAATTCCAATCGAAGATGAGAAACTTAACCTTCTGGGCTGGAGAAAATTCGGAAGAGACATACAAACTACTGAAACTTATAATCAACCATGAAGAGTGAATTGATCGCAGTACCTGACAATTATGCCCATCCACAAGATCACCCGCTTCAATTCTTCACTCATACTCAACCAGAGGTCCTGCTTCGCTTACTTCTACAATCAAATCAAATTAAAACCCAAATCAAAATGTGAACATCATGCTAAAGATTATTTAACAAAATTGAAAAGGATAAAAAGGCAACCTCCATTAGCTACTTTAGCAGCATCAGCAAACAGAGCTCTTGAGATCATATATGGATATGAATATCTACAAATTTCAGCATTGTAGGAGAATCTGTAGACAGAGCAAGTACTAGCCAAATAATTTTGTTTTCATGATAACCCACTTAAGATAGTATATCCTCGACACCGAAAAACTGATTGAAATTGTCGAACAGATCGAACAATTGTTCTCATCTTCAATCAGAACGAACCAATCCTCCAATGTTGAAGTGCTTCAGGAGTAATTCACAAGAACCGAAAGGTAAAAAAGTTCTGAAACAAATAGGACTCAAATATTATATTTTGTTATCATATTAATAGAATAGAATATATTCCCACAACTATACACAATTATTAACCCTTTAGACAGTTATGCAACTCAGAAAAGAACTATTAAAAAGTAATATCACACTGAAAAAGTCACAAATCTTAAAAATAAATAAATGTAAAACAGCGGATAGATAAGAAAAAATTACATAAGAAAAACAAGTTAAATTTGAACATTCACGTCACCAAAGAAGATAATAAAAATAAAAAAAATAAAAAATAAAAAAAACCTAGATTATAGTAATCTAACTTCAAGATTACAAAAATCCAATTGTAATTTCGAAAAATATCACACACACACATACACAAAATATCAAAGAATGATTATTGATTTTTTTTACTGTTTCCAATCAAAAGTAAAACCAATATTTTCACCAGAAAATAAAGCATTTTTTAAAGAACTAATGAAATTTACAGTAATACAGGAATTGAGAGAAATGAACGTACAGATCTTTGCTTTAGCTGAATTAGGAGAAGAACCCTAAAAAATTGAAACACCCAGACGTGCTGAACTTGAAAAAGAAAAAAACTGATCTTTCACAGATTGAACAATCCTATAATGAATGAATGAATTTATTGTAGAGACATGGCTATAAATTTATGTATATGTATGCACTGGATTTGGAAGCAACAAAAACAGAGAAACCTAAATCTCGGTAAGTGACTCGATCAAAGAGGAGAGAGACAGAGACAGTGGTGTGGGAAGTCCTCCATCTATAGTTCCATATTTTCTTCTGCAAAATGTTTGGACCCCACACCCCAGTAATTCTCGCCCTATATATATGTGAGGTGTATTTATGTATTTATGTGTGGAATTCATATTATATTATGAGTGGTCTAAATTTATGAAGGGGTGAAATCGGTTTTTTTTCAATTTTTTTCAATATATGTGAGGTGTTCAGCCATTTTTTTTCAATTTTTGAACTGAATCAGTTCATTCGGTTCTATACTTTTAATTCAATCCAACGGTTCAAAATTCAGCAAAATCAATAGGTTTTCAAAAAGGTTTAAAAGATTAGGGTTTTCAACAAGGTTCAAAAGATTAGGGTGTTCAAAATAAAAAATAGGGTTTTCAAAATAAAAAACAAGGACTTCAAAAATACCTTAGTTTGGAGTCGAAATTGCTATAGCAACAAGAAGATCATTGCAATGAGAGTGAAGACGAAGGAGTGCAATAGATCGCCTGCGTCCATGCTTCAGATGTAAAGATGAAGAGTGTGACAGATCGTCATAGATGAGAATGGTGATGGATGAGAAACGAGGCTGTGAGAAGTTGAAGACGGAGAGAGAGAGAGAGAGAGAGAGAGAGACTGTGCTTGTTTACCCACTATTGCATCTATGTGAAAAAAGAGGGTTTTTTTTTGGTTATATAATATAAGTGAGGCACATCAATGGCTGTGATTGTGCCACGTGGACAACTAAGGTGATTAGGGATATTCGGTCAGTGCAGTGCGGCGCGGTTCGACCCTATTTTCTGCAAAACTAAAACCGAAACCGAAAATCGCAAAAAATAAAAAATACTTCGACTGTTGTAGCTAGAGGAAAAAAAAAAAAAGAAAAGTAAACCGAAAACCATGCGGTTCAGTCAGTTCAACCGGTTGGTTTGGTTTATGTGGTTAATTTTTCAGCCCTTTGAAAATTTTGTGAGAGTCACGTGGGAAGGGGTCTCAATTCTTACTGCTTTCTTTTTTTTTTTTTTTTGGTCTTTTGTATTTAAGATGAGCTTATAAAAAAAAAATTAAAATTTTAAAAAATATATGTACTGTATGTTGCAAGAATTTGGCTAACAAACCGACTAGTTGGTTCTAGAAATAGGTATTGAAACTACTTTTTTTCTTTAATTACGAGGTTTAAGGAGAGATTTAAAAAGAAAAATAAATATAATAGATAAAATATGAATAAAATATATATATATTTCATCTGATTTCATATATTTTATTCCTTTCATTTTTTTAATTCCTTCCTAAATCTTTTAATCAAGTACAGCGTAAAAAAATTAATTTGTGAAAAAACCCAAAACAGTTTTATAATATGAAAAGGGACACTAGAATATATTTTAATTGTTAAGGTCACCTAGTTCAATTTTTACAACAAATGCATGTGAGTGAATATTGAGTGAAGATCCTCTCTAGTGATAGTTTTGTGGTGTAATTTGTGCTTTTAGTGAGAGTGCCACACGTCAAAATGAAAGGAATGGACGGTTGAGATTGTGTCTTACTAATCCACGTCGATTTAGATTTTTTAATTTTTCAATTTTTTATTATTTATTTATTTGTGGGTGGAGATGTGTTGTGGCTCATTTTTCTGCTTCTGCTTATTCTTTCATTCACTTATTTTTAAGTGATTTGTGAGGTGTGACATAAAAATTGAGAGGGCACTCGGTTAAAAAGTCTAATTTTAAAATTTTTTTTATTAAAGATTCACAATTTAAATTATTTTGTCTATAAAGATAAATTCATACAAAATGACCAAACTAGCTTAGCTATATATATTCAATTATACACCGTTAAAATATCATCAAAACACTCTTTTACTACACACACACACTCTCTCTCTCTTTCTCTCTACCTCTGCGGTCACTCGTCACTTGTTGCCATCAGCATCGTAGCAGTCTTGCCCTCCTCGCTTTGCACGGCGTCTACAAAACCAAACTCATTGACGGTTCAACCTCACTCAGATTTGGTTCTTCGGCAAATCTCATTCTTCAGTTTCGTTTCACTTAGATCTGGTTGTACAGAAATCAACGGAGTTAGCTCTGCTGTGGGAGCCATGCTGCTACGCGGACATCGACCATCCCCATCGCCGTAGTAATGTTGATGAGCGGAAATCAAATGCTTATAGGTATAGATTTGCAACGGAGGAACATGAAAAAGAGAACTTGCAGATCATTTATATATATAGGTATAGATATGCACGTGTATGCTTATGTTGTTTCATAGGTGTAACACTATGGATCTACTGATGTAGGTCTAATTATGATACAAAATTAGTGATTTTGGTAACTTTTTTTAAAAAATAGAACTAGATCAAATTCTCACTGCACTGGTATGAGTGTGACGCTATGGATCTACTGATGTATATATATATATATATTGATTCTCTGTTCTAGCAAAGAAATGTGTATGTGTATGTTGTGATTGTTGATTGACAAATGTTGCATTTAAACAAATAAAAAGAAAATCTGTTGTTTGTTGAACAAATTTGTTCAAAAAATTGAACAAATAATATATAAAAAAATGATGGAATTTCAACAGATAATTTGAATATACATAATTTTTGAAGAGATAAATTTCAACAGATAACTTTTATTTGGACAAAAATTAAATAGATAAAAACTTCAACATATAAGAATTTCAACAGATAGATTCAACGGATAACGACAATTTTCAATAGATAAAAATAATTTGAACTTTACATTGAAATTTTTGAACAGATAGACAAAAATTTTGAACAAATAGGGAAAAAATTTCAACATATAGGAAATTTTTTGAACAAATAGGAAAAATTTCAACAAATAGATATAAATTTGAACAGATAGTCAACGAAATGATAAAAAAAAGTCAAAAAGTAAAATTGGAAATAAAATGTTCTTCAGGACTTCCTACCAAGTTATTTTTCAAAACGCGGACCTCTCAATAATGAAGAATATTTACTAAACCTAATACCTTAGATAATTGTTAAAGTGAATTTTTCATCAATTTTCCAAATTGAAATTACCAAAAAAAAGCAAAGTATCCAAAATCTCCGGACCATGTTTGGACCCACTTGTACTCTTTAGCAAAACCCAATCCAAATAGCATTAGAGATCTATGTAAGTGTGTATATATAAAAAAACTATATAGGTTTAGCCAAGTTGTAGTTTTGTAGTAATAGTGGTAGTTAGCTTGTTGTCTAGTATTGTCTCATTCCTCTCATGGCTTCCAAGCTCACAATCTTCTTTGTTATTCTTGTTCTCTCAAGCTTTCCAGTTACAAGCACAGCCAAAGAAAAAGGCCTTCATGGCTTAGAAGTTTCCAAGATCTCAAGTGCTCTCTCCAACAAGGGTTACATAGCAATGTCGATGATATTAGAGCAAACTCTCCAAACCTTTACACCTTCTGAACTAATCAACAACAACAACACTCTCACCATATTCTGCCCTACTGACAACACTTTCTTCTCTCTCAATCTATCCTTGCAGATCCTTCATTATCCACAGTATGACAAAGTGAAGTTGCGAAGAATGAACAGAAGATCAGCAATACTATTAAGGATTTAGTAGATGAAAAGGTTGAACTCAGCATATCATTGAAGTTGTTGATCCTCGTTATGGGATTTATTAAGATCTGCATATTACTACTTCCATAGATTGTTTCTAGATTTGATGGTGGAGAGCTTCATTAGAATTAGGTATGAGATTTTAGGATTGTTTCATGGAAGGAGGAGGCATTTTGGATTGCTTTTTCATGATTGTTTATCTTCTGTTTTCTCAAGTTCTATTTTTCTCCTCCAAAATGTAGTAGATTGTATATGTAATATTACAAATAAGGAGTTTACACATTTTTTACTATAATATTTATCTGTCTTCTTATTTCAAAATACTTACAGTTAGTAAATTATAAGAATCTCCATCTCCCTATATCACAATACTCAAATATTAATTTAAAGTAAATTTAGGCTAAGTTTGATACAATTTTTACTTATATCGTAAAAACAACTTAAATATGAAAAAGATTATTAAGAAGTTCGTGAATGATGCTTTTAGGTTCACTTTCTAATTATTAGCATTTAACTTGTGAAAAGTTATCCAAATACGCCTTTAAAATCTTAAAGAACCTAATAAGTAGATGTTTGGCAATTAGTCTAAATAGTTAAAAAGTTTTTTTAAAAAAAAATTAATATAAAAAGTTAATCCATTCTTTTTTATTTTTTTACAGGTCTTTTGATAAGTGTCCAAAAATTTATATCTTTTTTATTTTTTCCCCCCTAAATCACTGTCCAAGTAATAAACCAAACAATATATGTATTTTAAGCAAGTCTTAAATGGTATATTTATAATTTATTCTTTTATAAATATGTATTTTAAGTAGATTGAACACGAGAGAGAGAGAGAGAGAGAGAGAGAGAGAGAGAGAGAGAGAGATCAAAGACGGCGAATCAAGGGGCCAAGAAGCGAAAGGAAGAGAACAGTCATCGCCTGAAGAACCTCCTTCGCTTTATCATCTTTTCCAATGTTAGTTCTCTCACCTTCTTATCATTTCTCCATATTTCACTCTTCGATTAACTCCTCTTTATCATCAATTTCTTGTTGCTTTTCAATTACTAGAAATATTAGTGTCTATCATGATTGGATTGTTGCTGTAGTCCAAATTTCATCCCCAGCGCATTAACAATCAATTTTCAATTTGTTTTTCCCTTTGCACTTTCTCAATTACAACTTCAAGTCAACAAGACTGAATTTTTAAGTTATGATAGTGCTATGTACATGAATTATGTCTCACTTCTTGACTTGTTACTTTTTGGCTTCCTTCAACTTTGATGTTTGTTACTCGGTCTTCTTTTTTGAATCTTGATTTTGTTTTGTGACTGTTTTTGTTTGTTTTTTTGTTCCATTAAATTGATTTACTGGTTAATTGTGCCATTGTCAATATAGTCTATTTTAAAATCAATGCACTTTGTTCTCAATCTAAAGTTGTGCTTATCTAGGTTTTTTATCTTGTGGTGAGGGCAGGGATCTTCCATTCTACTTTCAAGTGGAAGCATTGGGTTGGCTTCATGTTGAATCTTTTCGCCCACGTATCCCCTATCAACATCTTGCCATGATGGCAAAACCTACATATTCTGAAAGTGGGGAGCTTGAAGATGGTGGGTTTGATTTGACTACTGATGGATTTTGTGAGTATGTTTCATTAATGTTATTTTTGCTTTTGTTTCTTCCAGGTTTCATATTTAATCTTCTCTGGTTTGTTAATATTTTGGTTCCATTTTTATATTTGAACCAAAACCCTTTTGCTTATTTGTAAAATGAAGTTTTTGAAAAGTGCAATGAGTGCAAATTAAGAATTTGAATAGTGGAGAAGTTGCATGCTTAGAATAGAAACGATGGTTGAATTGTGTGAATTGTGGAAATGATGTTGATCTATCCTACATGGGCTTCTACAAATGAGAATGGAGGAAGAGAATAGAGAAAAGGGAAACAAGAAAGGGGAAATAGAAGAAAGAGTTTTGAGAGATGAGGATTAAGAGGAAGAGGAATAGGAAGAGGAAGGTAAGAGAGGATAAGGGAGAAAGAACGAACAAGAGAGATAAGTGAGGGTAGGGTTAGAAGGTTGAGAGAAGCAGAGCATGCACACACCTACGTGTGCAAGAACCGCACACACAAAGAGAGAAGCTCATTCATATTTTTAGTTTTGGTATCTTTGTTCTTTCATATCTTTTTCTTCAAGCTTTAGAAAACCTAAATCTTGAAGGATAATGACGCAATCAAACATACAATGGATAATCTTAAATCTACAAGAAAAAGAAAATTTTGAAATATTATTGATAAATGTTGGCTTTGCCCCAAGGCTTACATAGATATTTATATCAACATCAACTAGGAAATCTAATATTTATAATCTATTCAATGCTTCAATGGTGTCGGTGTGATAAAGAATAAACCTTGAAACCACAACGATGAGTGCAAATACTATGGGAAGGAATGAAAATTTGAGGGGGTCATTTTTTGCATAAAACTGTAGAAAAATAAAATGAACTAAAGAGGCTATTGTCTAACTAGGGCAAAAGCAAAAGAATAACATCCAAAGGCGACAAATGATCGAAGACTATATGTCATGGCTCCCCTTGCCACAGTATTTTCACTCCCAGGAATAGTCCTGGCACTACTTGAGATGATACAAAAAGCACTGAGTTCCAGAATGTGGGTTAATGTTGCTTTTGCCCTAGTTCAAACAATAACATCTTTAGTCCATTTTATTTTTCTACAGTTTTATGCAAAAAATGACTCCATCAAATTTTCATTCTCCCATAGTATTTGCACTCATCGTTGTGGTTTCAAGGTTTATTCTTCATCACACGACACCATTGAAGCCTTTTCCCATGGCAATCAAACTCATAATGCTGTTGAAGAGAAAGTTGATGGAGAGAACCGCGATCAACTGCACATCAATGCATGAACTTTGCTAAAGAAGTTCTCAGTTCATTTGCCTGACATCTTTACGCTGGGATCCATTTGCCTGGCAAGATTTAATGCAAGATTTAAATCCCAGCAATTTATCTTGTATTTATGGATTTAATGTAAATAAATTTAATGATTAAATTCACAAAAATTCTATAACTATTATTTCATAACGGGTATTATTTCAACAGTTCATTTGTTTCCTTCATCTTATTGTATTTTTTTTTTTTAATCAAGAACCCATCCTAGGCAAGGCCCTTTAGACCCACGTCGAGAAGGTAAAGTTGAGGTTCAAAGGCCACCTTCTAAGCCAATGAACCGGGCAAACTGGAGGGGATTTGAACCCTCATCACTAACATGGGAAGCATACTCATTTTCAAAGTCCTATTGGACTTTATTCTTGATACTCAAACACTGAAGTAAACAAAATAGAGCTTCATCCCAACAATTTGGTTTGGGTATTGAATTTTAAGGAGAAGACGAATTTGAGGTTTGAACCCACTCAAGCTAGAAGTGACTTACTGAACAATCCAAAATAGTCCACAGCACCAAGTGGTTTGTCACACAGTTCTTCAAAAGGAAAATATGCGCATCTGTTAGCACCCAATGGAACCTGACAGTGGAAGAAAAATAAAATAAAACAACTACTGCTCTCCCTGTCTTATGACTTAATAAACCAAAGGTGATGTAGAACGGGCACACACCGATTGTTGGTGAAGATTTTATTTATAATTTTACAAATTGTAATATTTATGTTTATTTATTTTTTCTTCTTTAGGCTAATCAGAAATTTTATTAATATTTAGTATTCTAAATGTTGACTAGCTCAGCCTAAAGTTCAAGTGAAATATAACAAGAAGAATTTATATGAGAAGAAATTACAAAGGTGAAAATGCAAACATGATGTTTTAACGAGTAAAAAAAAAAAAAAAGAGTTAATAATGTTACCGAAGTCATTTTCCAGTAATCTGTTGATGATCCAATCTCATGAACTACACATCTTTCCTACATCAAAATAAATTGCCAAGCTTAACTAAATAAAAAGTAAAATAAAAAAATTTAACAAAGACATGGCCAATGAGGCCTTAAGTTTCTCATCTACAGGCATACCTTCAAAATGAAAATGAACGGTAGAAAAAGATCTCTCTGCAATCCGCCTTCATAAAGGTTGTCTGGAGCACGATTTCAAGTAGCAACAAGAATCTATACTTGCAGACATATACAAGTTTTATTTCTCAGTCAAAAATCCACATGTCGAATGCATAGAGCCTAGAGGGCTGAGAACGTAGAAAAATTAGTAGATCAAACTACTTACCACGCCATTGCTGAATAAATGTCCAAATAAACGGTTTAATATCAATGCATCAGCCACCTATGAAAAAAACATAGAAAAATGGAACTTAACAACAGGAACAGAGTAAAAGGCTAGTAGATACCATCCATGATGATAAAAAACAGAAATGATGCCGCTATTTTCAAGTTCCGACATACCATAAATTCATCGAGGCATAACAAAATTGATTCATCGATATCTCCCCTGCTACAAATTCAAGGGGATCCGGCACACCCTTATGCTTCTCAATTATACAATACTATAGCATTAAATTTATACTTACACACCACCTATTTCCAAGTAAAGTGCCAAGAAGAAGATGAAAATTGGTCCAAAAGAAGATATTTTTGACTAAATTTGAAAGTTTCAGGATAGAGCCATAGTCCATGAACTCTAAGATTTAGCTATCTTGATCACCGATTCAATGAAATGAACGGCTAGAGAAGAAGATCACATACCCAAGATTTTTGTTGTATGACATTTAGCCAGCAACTCATCTTGGAGACGCTCACTGGCTCATTAAAAACTCTAACCTAATTGTTAGTACTAGTGTCAATTACTTGTGGTGCAAATGACAAGCGGCAAACAAAATAGTCAATTCGTAACAAACTTTCTATCTTGTTTGCAGTTAGAAGAAATATGGATAATTCTTACTTGCAAGTGGCTATCCAACATGAAACCATGAAAATGAATCCTCTTTTTCCTCCAGTAGCTAGGCCTGAAAGTATAAATACAAATTACGAGGAAAAAAAACAGTGAATAATAATTGCTTAGTATTCCCTCGGCATTATGCTTATGATTTGCAATTGATGGTGGGCAGCTCATGTTCTCATATTCAAGTCAATTTTAAGGTCACCTATAAGGCAAATTAATTATGCACATCAAACATACAATTGATCAAAAAACAAGTCCATCAGCATGGTTTTTCCTGTGTCTACTCCTCCATAGAGATAGAGTCCTTTCACTTGAAGACTGGAATAAACACCTACTCTAAAAATGAAAGAAACTCAATGACAAATAAAGTAAAAAGAAACTCCAGATAGAAATACCTTATGCCTGATCAGGAATCAGGAAACCAAATGAACAATTACCTGCCAGCTTTCTCAGAAGCTGCATACCGATCTAACCGGCATGCTTCAGCTGACTTGGCAAGTTCATCATAGTCTCTGAAGTTCTCTTATGGTGCACCTACACAATCACCCAATGCATATTAACCCCTCACGAAGCAAGGTGTATGTTTCAAGGCATCAAGGCGTAAGCATTTTTTAATTTTAAATTTTATATAGTACATATAGAAAATATTTTACATAGAAAAATAAAAATGTTAAAAATTAAATATAAAGGTGTGAACTTTACATCGAACATCACTACAAATAGAAGTTCTCATCGAGGAAACAACACATTATAGATTAAGATTATTTATTTATTTTAGGTCTAATTGATGTTTTCCCCATGGAATATAATTACAAAAGAGTCACTATTATGTTTAAACCAATTAGTAAGTTTAACAATAGCCCACAAGTTTTCCTTATACATACCCTCAAGCTTATGAGTAAAAGCATACGGGCGTATGTAAGTGCACGCCTCAAACGATGCACAAATTGGGAGTACCTAATGACGAAAATTAGCTACAACAAATTAAATACATGTGGATTAATAAATCACTCTCACAATTTAGACATCCTCTGTGTAACCATTTAAAAGTACTTTTTCCCATCCAAGAACCAAAGTTGCATTAATTCTAGGTCTTAAAAGCAAATCAAAAGATACCTAGCAAATGCACATTAATTCTAACTACTACCCCACCAACAACCAAACTAATTAATGCTAACAAATACAAGCCATCTAAGGGAGTGAGAGCATAATTTTCAAACATTTACAAACTAAAGAAATTCCAATCGAAGATGAGAAACTTAACCTTCTGGGCTGGAGAAAATCGGAAGAGACATACAAAACTACTACTTTGAAACTTATAATCAACATGAAGAGTGAATTGATTGCAATACCTGACAATTATGCCCATCCACAAGATCACCCGCTTCAATTCTTCCCCATACTCAACCAGAGGTCCTGCTTGCTTACTTCTACAATCAAATCAAATTAAAACCCAAATCGAAATGTGAACATCATGCTAAAGATTATTTAACAAAATTGAAAAGGATAAAAGGCAACCTCCATTAGCTACTTTAGCAGCATCAGCAAACAGAGCTCTTGAGATCATATATGGATATGAATATCTACAAATTTAGCATTGTAGGAGAATCTGTAGACAGAGCAAGTACTAGCCAAATAATTTTGTTTTCTGATAACCCACTAAGATAGTATATCCTCGACCCGAAAAACTGATTGAAATTGTCGAACAGATCGAACAATTGTTCTCATCTTCAATCAGAACGAACCAATCCTCCAATGTTGAAGTGCTTCAGAGTAATTCACAAGAACCGAAAGTAAAAAAGTTCTGAAACAAATAGGACTCAAATATTATATTTTGTTATCATATTAATAGAATAGAATATATTCCCACAACATACACAATTATTAACCCTTTAGACAGTTATGCAACTCAGAAAAGAACTACTAAAAAGTAATATCACACTGAAAAAGTCACAAATCTTAAAAAATAAATAAATGTAAAACAGCGGATAGATAAGAATCAAAAATTACATAAGAAAAACAAGTTAAATTTGAACATTCACGTCACCAAAGAAGATAAAATAATAAATAATAAATAATAAAAAAACCTAGATTATAGTAATCTAACTTAAGATTACAAAAACCCAATTGTAATTTCGAAAAATATCACACACACACATACACAAAATATCAAAGAATGATTATTGATTTTCTTTACTGTTTCCAATCAAAAGTAAAACCAATATTTTCACCAGAAAATAAAGATTTTTTAAAGAACTAATGAAATTTACAGTAATACAGGAATTGAGAGAAATGACGTACAGATCTTTGCTTTAGCTGAATTAGGAGAAGAACCCTAAAAAATTGAAACACCCAGAACTGTGCTGAACTTGAAAAAGAAAAAAACTGATCTTTCACAGATTGAACAATCCTATAATGAATGAATGAATTTATTGTAGAGACATGGCTATAAATTTATGTATATGTATGCATGGATTTGGAAGCAACAAAAACAGAGAAACCTAAATCTCGGTAAGTGACTCGATCAAAGAGGAGAGAGACAGAGACAGTGGTGTGGGAAGTCCTCCATCTATATTTCCATATTTTCTTCTGCAAAATGTTTGGACTCCCTTTGGATGACCCCACCCCAAGTAATTCTCGCCCTATATATATATATATATATATATGTGAGGTGTATTTATGTATTTATGTGTGGAATCTATATTATATTATGAGTGGTCTAAATTTATGAAGGGGTGAAATCGGTTCGGTTCAGCCATTTTTTTTCAATTTTTGAACTGAATCAGTTCATTCGGTTCTATACTTTAATTCAATCCAACGGTTCAAAATTCAGCAAAATCAATAGGTTTTCAAAAAGGTTTAAAAGATTAGGGTTTTCAAAAGGTTAAAAGATTAGGGTGTTCAAAATAAAAATAGGGTTTTCAAAATAAAAAACAAGGACTTCAAAAATACCTTAGTTTGGAGTCGAAATTGCTATAGCAACAAGAAGATCATTGCAATGAGAGTGAAGACGAAGGAGTGCAATAGATCGCCTGCGTCCATGCTTCAGATGTAAAGATGAAGAGTGTGACAGATCGTCATAGATGAGAATGGTGATGGATGAGAAACGAGGCTGTACTATAATCCAAAAAGACACATAAGACAGACCGGGCACTAAGTTTGGTTCTATCTTTATGGGGTAAAAGGATAAAACAAGTAGACCCAAACACATGAAGGAGAGAGTAATTGAGAAGTTGAGAAAACAGAGCCTCATAAGGAGACCGACCATAAAGAAGGGGGTAGGCATACGGTTGAGAAGAAAAGCAGCAGTAAGAACTGCCTCACCCCAAAACGGAGTCGGAACGAAGGCAGAGAGAAGGAGAGATCTAGTTGTCTCAAGGAGATGACGGTGTTTACGCTCAGCTCGACCATTTTGGACAGGTGTATCAGTACAAGAAGTTTGGTGAATGATACCCAATTTGGCCAAATATTCATAGAACTCAGTTTTAAAGTATTCCCCGCACAAGTCAGACCGCAACAATTTAATAGTAGACCCAAACTGTATAGTGACCATAAACTGGAAAGTACAGTGTATCTGGTAGAAGTCAGACTTATGAGCCATAAGATAAACTCAAGTGTAACGAGTGCAGTCATCAACAAATGACACATAATAGGTAGAACCCCCTTTGGTGAGAACAGGAGAAGGGCCCCAAACATCAGTATGAACTAAAGAAAATGGTGTATCAGATATAGAAGTACTTTTATGAAAATGTAAGACTGTTATTTTGGCAAATTTACACCCCCGACATTCAGTAAGTTCACTAAGAAAAACTTTACCCAATAACTAAAGAAAATGGTGTATCAGATATAGAAATACTTTTATGAAAATGTAAGACTGTTATTTTGGCAAGTTTACACCCCCGATATTCAATAAGTTCACTAAGAAAAACTTTACCCAATATACTAGACTAAGCTAAAGACCGTAAGCGATCAGTAGATAAGTGCCCTAATCTAGAATGCCACAAGTAGAAAGGACTAGACAGAGAATCTAATTGAAAAGATGAAAAGGAGAGAGGTTGCCATAAGAAGATGCAAGCTCTCCACTACATAGAGGTCTCCAACTTTATGACCGTTCCCAATCTGCTGCTTAGACATCCGATCCTGCGTAGAACAGATAGAAGAAGAAAAGATAACATCAAAGCTAGAGGCATCAAGCTGATTGATAGATAATAAACTGACAGAGAACTGAGGAACATAAAGGATAGATGGAATAGAGACAATAGACATAGCAGACGATAAAACAGACCCAACAGATATAATAGATATACCAGACACATTAGCAACATTGACAGTAATAGGAAAGAATGGAGGAATACAATTTTGAAGTAAAAAGAGATGGGGAGTCATATGATGAGAGGTACCAGAGTCAAAAATCCAGACAGACGAAGAAATATCTGAAGAAGACCCAAGCAAATCTGAATGAAGAGATGAAACAATGGAGGCAGACAGGAATGGCTGTAAGGTAGACAATATATATTGAAGCTGACTAATCTAAGCAGTCAATGAAGCCAAGTCAGGATCAGGAGCCAGAGCAGATGCAGTATACGCAGCAAGAGGAGCCCGAAATTGGTTCTGAGATCGCTGAAAAAATGAGGTAGTAAACGTCCCTTCTTAGTACAGTGTACTTTCAATGGCCCCTCTGTGTGCAAAAGACACACTCATCAAAAGCTAGAGACATCATAATAACCAGAAAACTGAGGGTTCCAGTGCAATCAAACAAAGTAGCCAAACTAGGTTCAAGTGTAATAATCAAAATCTGAGGGGTCAAACTATAAATAATAAGAAACTTGTTTCAGTCCAAATAAGAAAAGAGAGAAATGGGTAATTTCAGAACTAGATGGTCAACTTTGAACCATAGAGAGAGAGAGAAAGACAAGAGTCGAAGTAGACTCTGGGGCAGCGGCACAGAGCAAAGGGTTGAAGTTGAAGCCGATCGAGAGGAACAAGGGCAGACAAACTCTTTCGATCGTGCGAATCGAAGCAGGAGAGAACCAACGATGATGATGACTCAACTTCATGAGTCCAATGAACGATCACGAACCAGGCTATGGTTTTGCGAATGACCCGTGAGCAGAGAACCAGAGAAAACGAACCAGATGACCAGACGAAGGACAACTTAGGACCTTCGCTCGAAACCAGACGAACACAGAAGAAGAAGAGGGAGTCACGACCTGTGACTCAGAGAGAAAAAACCAGAGGGTTGATTTCCAGAACAATGGACAGTTCTAGGTTTCGTTCAGAGTGGCTTTGATACCATGTAAGGTTTCTGAATGTTTTCTGTATATCAATGTATGCTAATACAAAGATTACAACCAATATATATAGCAATCCTAACTCCAATCTGAAATAGGAAATACAATCAATCTAATATTCACAATCAATCTAAAATACACAATCCATAATTAACATAATATTCTCACACTTTACTATCTTTATATGTCATAAAAACATTCTTTTATTTTATTTCTTGATTTTTAAAAGAATCCTAATTTGTTAGCTCAATTTTTAGGTCCCTGGGGCATAAGTGTGCACACAAACAATCCATTTTAAATCCATAAACGTTGTTACTTTAGCAAAACCCAATCCCAAAATAGCATTAGAGATCTATGTAAGTGTGTATATATAAAAAAACTATATAGTTAGCCAAGTGTAGTTTTGTAGTAATAGTGGTAGTTAGCTTGTTGTCTAGTATGTCTCATTCCTCTCATGGCTTCCAAGCTCACAATCTTCTTGTTATTCTTCCTCAAGCTTTCCAGTTTCAAGCACAGCCAAAGAAAAAGGCCTTCATGGCTTAGAAGTTTCCAAGATCTCAAGTGCTCTCTCCAACAAGGGTTACATAGCAATGTCGATGATATTAGAGCAAACTCTCCAAACCTTTACACCTTCTGAACTAATCAACAACAACGACACTCTCACCATATTCTGCCCTACTGACAACACTTTCTTCTCTCTCAATCTATCCTTGTAGATCCTTCATTATCCACAGTATGACAACGGTGAAGTTGCGAAGAATGAACAGAAGATCAGCAAATACTATTAAGGATTTAGTAGATGAAAAGGTTAAAACTAGCATATCATTAAAGTTGTTGATCCTCGTTATGGGATTTATTAAGATCTGCATATTACTACTTCTATAGATTTTTCTAGATTTGATGGTGGAGAGCTTCATTAGAATTAGGTATGAGATTTTAGGATTGTTTCATGGAAGGAAGGCATTTTGATTGCTTTTTCATGATTGTTTATCTTCTGTTTTCTCAAGTTCTATTTTTCTCCTCCAAAATGGTAGTAGATTGTATATGTAATATTACAAATAAGGAGTTTACACATTTTTTACTATAATATTTATCTGTCTTCTTATTTCAAAATACTTACAGTTAGTAAATTATAAGAATCTCCATCTCCAATATCACAATACTCAAATATTAATTTAAAGTAAATTTAGGCTAAGTTTGATACAATTTTTACTTATATCGTAAAAAACAACTTAAATATGAAAAAGATTATTAAGAAGTTCGGTGAATGATGCTTTTAGGTTCACTTTCTAATTATTAGCATTTAACTTGTGAAAAGTTTACCAAATACGCCTTTAAAAATTAAAGAACCTAATAAGTAGATGTTTGCAATTAGTCTAAATAGTAAAAAGTTTTTTTAAAAAAATTAATATAAAAAGTTAATCCTTTTTATTTTTTTACAGTCTTTTGATAAGTGTCCAAAAATTTATATCTTTTTTATTTTTTCCCCCCTAAATCACTGTCCAAGTTAATAAACCAAACAATATATGTATTTTAAGCAAGTCTTAAATGGTATATTTATAATTTATTCTTTTATAAATATGTATTTTAAGTAGATTGAACACGAGAGAGAGGAGAGAGAGAGAGAGAGAGAGAGAGAGAGATCAAAGACGGCGAATCAAGGGGCCAAGAAGCGAAAGGAAGAGAACAGTCATCGCCTGAAGAACCTCCTTCGCTTTATCATCTTTTCCAATGTTAGTTCTCTCACCTTCTTATCATTTCTCCATATTTCACTCTTCGATTAACTCCTCTTTATCATCAATTTCTTGTTGCTTTTCAATTACTAGAAATATTATGTGTCTATCATGATTGGATTGTTGCTGTAGTCCAAATTTCATCCCCAGCGCATTAACAATCAATTTTCAATTTGTTTTTCCCTTTGCACTTTCTCAATTACAACTTCAAGTCAACAAGACTGAATTTTTAAGTTATGATAGTGCTATGTACATGAATTATGTCTCACTTCTTGACTAGTTACTTTTTGGCTTCCTTCAACTTTGATGTTTGTTACTCGGTCTTCTTTTTTGAATCTCGATTTTGTTTTGTAACTGTTTTTTGTTTGTTTTTTTGTTCCATTAAATTGATTTAAGAGTTAATTGTGCCATTGTCAATATAGTCTATTTTAAAATCAATGCACTTTGTTCTCAATCTAAAGTTGTGCTTATCTAGGTTTTTTATCTTGTGGTGAGGGCAGGGATCTTCCATTCTACTTTCAAGTGGAAGCATTCGGTTGGCTTCATGTTGAATCTTTTCGCCTACGTTATCCCCTATCAACATCTTGCCATGATGGCAAAACCTACATATTCTGAAAGTGGAGAGCTTGCAGATGGTGGGTTTGATTACTGATGGATTTTGTGAGTATGTTTCATTAATGTTATTTTTGCTTTTGTTTCTTCCAGGTTTCATATTTAATCTTCTCTGGTTTGTTGATATTTTGGTTCCATTTTTATATTTGAACCAAAACCCTTTTGCTTATTTGTAAAATGAAGTTTTTGAAAAGTGCAATGAGTGCAAATCTAAGAATTTGAATAGTGGAGAAGTTGCAATGCTTAGAATAGAAACGATGGTTGAATTGTGGAAATGATGTTGATCTATCCTACATGGGCTTCTACAAATGAGAATGGAGGAAGAGAATAGAGAAAAGGGAAACAAGAAAGGGGAAATAGAAGAAAGAGTTTTGAGAGATGAGGATTAAGAGGAAGAGGAATAGGAAGAGGAAGGTAAGAGAGGATAAGGGAGAAAGAACGAACAAGAGAGATAAGTGAGGGTAGGGTTATGAAGGTTGAGAGAAGCAGAGCATGCACACACCTACGTGTGCAAGAACGCGCACACACAAAGAGAGAAGCTCATTCATATTTTTAGTTTTGGTATCTTTGTTCTTTCATATCTTTTTCTTCAAGCTTTAGAAAACCTAAATCTTGAAGGATAATGACGCAATCAAATATACATGAGAATTGGATATTGTTCTAGTAAAAGAAAGGGGCACTTAAATCGATGAGAAAGACATAATCTTAAATCCACAAGAAAAAGAAATTTTTGAAATATTATTGATCAATGTTGGCTTTGCCCCAAGGCTTACATAGATATTTATATCAACATCAACTAGGAAATCTAATATTTATAATCTATTCAATGTTTCAATGGTGTCGGTGTGATGAAGAATAAACCTTGAAACCACAACGATGAGTGCAAATACTATGGGAAGGAATGAAAATTTGAGGGGGTCATTTTTTGCATAAAACTGTAGAAAAATAAAATGAACTAAAGAGGCTATTGTCTAAAATAGGGCAAAAGCAAGGAATAGTCCTGGCACTACTTGAGATGATACAAAAAGCACCGAGTTCCAGATTGTGGGTTAATGTTGCTTTTGCCCTAGTTCAAACAATAACCTCTTTAGTCCATTTTATTTTTCTACAGTTTTATGCAAAAAATGACTCCATCAAATTTTCATTCCTTCCCATAGTATTTGCACTCATCGTTGTGGTTTCAAGATTTATTCTTCATCACACCGACACCATTGAAGCCCATTTTTCCCATGACAATCAAACTCATAATGCTGTTGAAGAGAAAGTTGGAGAGAACCGCGATCAACTGCACATCAATGCATGAGCTTTGCTAAAGAAGTTCTCAGTTCATTTGCCTGACATCTTTACGCTGGGATCCATTTGCCTGACAAGATTTAATGCAAGATTTAAATCCCAGCAATTTATCTTGTATTTATGGGATTTAATGTAAATAAATTTAATGATTTAATGTAAATAAATTTCAACAGTTCATTCGTTTCCTTCATCTTATTGTATTTTTTTTTTAATCAAGAACCCATCCTAGGCAAGGCCCTTTAGACCCACGTCGAGAAGGTAAAGTCGAGGTTCAAAGGCCACCTTCTAAGCCAATGCACCGGGCAAACTAGAGGGGATTTGAACCCTCATCACTAACATGGGAAGCATACTCATTTTCAAAGTCCTATTGGACTTTATTCTTGATACTCAAACACTGAAGTAAACAAAATAGAGCTTCATCCCAACAATTTGGTTTGGGTATTGAATTTTAAGGAGAAGACGAATTTGAGGTTTGAACCCACTCAAGCTAGAAGTGACTTACTGAACAATCCAAAATAGTCCACAGCACCAAGTGGTTTGTCACACAGTTCTTCAAAAGGAAAATATGCGCATCTGTTAGCACCCAATGGAACCTGACAGTGGAAGAAAAATAAAATAAAACAACTACTGCTCTCCCTGTCTTATGACTTAATAAACCAAAGGTGATGTAGAACGGGCACACACCGATTGTTGGTGAAGATTTTATTTATAATTTTACAAATTGTAATATTTATGTTTATTTATTTTTTCTTCTTTAGGCTAATCAGAAATTTTATTAATATTTAGTATTCTAAATGTTGACTAGCTCAGCCTAAAGTTCAAGTGAAATATAACAAGAAGAATTTATATGAGAAGAAATTACAAAGGTGAAAATGCAAACATGATGTTTTAACGAGTAAAAAAAAAGAGTTAATAATGTTACCGAAGTCATTTTCCAGTAATCTGTTGATGATCCAATCTCATGAACTACACATCTTTCCTACATCAAAATAAATTGCCAAGCTTAACTAAATAAAAAGTAAAATAAAAAAATTTAACAAAGACATGGCCAATGAGGCCTTAAGTTTCTCATCTACAGGCATACCTTCAAAATGAAAATGAACGGTAGAAAAAGATCTCTCTGCAATCCGCCTTCATAAAGGTTGTCTGGAGCACGATTTCAAGTAGCAACAAGAATCTATACTTGCAGACATATACAAGTTTTATTTCTCAGTCAAAAATCCACATGTCGAATGCATAGAGCCTAGAGGGCTGAGAACGTAGAAAAATTAGTAGATCAAACTACTTACCACGCCATTGCTGAATAAATGTCCAAATAAACGGTTTAATATCAATGCATCAGCCACCTATGAAAAAAACATAGAAAAATGGAACTTAACAACAGGAACAGAGTAAAAGGCTAGTAGATACCATCCATGATGATAAAAAACAGAAATGATGCCGCTATTTTCAAGTTCCGACATACCATAAATTCATCGAGGCATAACAAAATTGATTCATCAGACATCTCCCCTGCTACAAATTCAAGGGGATCCGGCACACCCTTATGCTTCTGCAATTATACAATACTATAGCATTAAATTTATACTTACACACCACCTATTTCCAAGTAAAGTCGCCAAGAAGAAGATGAAAATTGGTCCAAAAGAAGATATTTTTGACTAAATTTGAAAAGAACTACTAAAAAGTAATATCACACTGAAAAAGTCACAAATCTTAAAAAATAAATAAATGTAAAACAGCGGATAGATAAGAATCAAAAATTACATAAGAAAAACTACTGAAACTTATAATCAACCATGAAGAGTGAATTGATTGCAGTACCTGACAATTATGCCCATCCACAAGATCACCCGCTTCAATTCTTCACTCATACTCAACCAGAGGTCCTGCTTCGCTTATACTTCTACAATCAAATCAAATTAAAACCCAAATCGAAATGTGAACATCATGCTAAAGATTATTTAACAAAATTGAAAAGGATAAAAAGGCAACCTCCATTAGCTACTTTAGCAGCATCAGCAAACAGAGCTCTTGAGATCATATATGGATATGAATATCTACAAATTTCAGCATTGTAGGAGAATCTGTAGACAGAGCAAGTACTAGCCAAATAATTTTGTTTTCATGATAACCCACTTAAGATAGTATATCCTCGACGCCGAAAAACTGATTGAAATTGTCGAACAGATCGAACAATTGTTCTCATCTTCAATCAGAACGAACCAATCCTCCAATGTTGAAGTGCTTCAGGAGTAATTCACAAGAACCGAAATGTAAAAAAGTTCTGAAACAAATAGGACTCAAATATTATATTTTGTTATCATATTAATAGAATAGAATATATTCCCACAACCATACACAATTATTAACCCTTTAGACAGTTATGCAACTCAGAAAAGAACTACTAAAAAGTAATATCACACTGAAAAAGTCACAAATCTTAAAAAATAAATAAATGTAAAACAGCGGATAGATAAGAATCAAAAATTACATAAGAAAAACAAGTTAAATTTGAACATTCACGTCACCAAAGAAGATAAAATAATAAAATAATAAATAATAAAAAAACCTAGATTATAGTAATCTAACTTCAAGATTACAAAAACCCAATTATAATTTCGAAAAATATCACACACACACATACACAAAATATCAAAGAAAGATTATTGATTTTCTTTACTGTTTCCAATCAAAAGTAAAACCAATATTTTCACCAGAAAATAAAGCATTTTTTAAAGAACTAATGAAATTTACAGTAATACAGGAATTGAGAGAAATGAATGTACAGATCTTTGCTTTAGCTGCATTAGGAGCAGAACCCTAAAAAATTGAAACACCCAGAACTGTGCTGAACTTGAAAAAGAAAAAAACTGATCTTTCACAGATTGAACAATCCTATAATGAATGAATGAATTTATTGTAGAGACATGGCTATACATTTATGTATATGTATGCAATGGATTTGGAAGCAACAAAAACAGAGAAACCTAAATCTCGGTAAGTGACTTGATCAAAGAGGAGAGAGAGTGTGAGTGAGAGAGAGAAAAATACAGAGACAGTGGTGTGGGAAGTCCTCAATGAGAGTGAAGACGAAGGACTGCGATAGATCGAAATTGCTATAGCAACAAGAAGATCATTGCAATGAGAGTGAAGACGAAGGAGTGCGATAGATCGCCTGCGTCCATGCTTCAGATGTAAAGATGAAGAGTGTGACAGATCGTCATGGATGAGAATGGTGATGAATGAGAAACCCTGAGGCTGTGAGAAGTGGAAGACGGAGAGAGAGAGAGAGAGACTGTGTTTGTTTACCCACTTTTGCATCTATGTGAAAAAAGAGGGTTTTTTTTGGTTATATAATATAAGTGAGGCACATCAATGGCTGTGATTGTGCCACGTGGACAACTAAGGTGATTAGGGATATTCGGTCAGTGCAGTGCGACGCCGTTCGACCTTATTTTCTGCAAAACTAAAACCGAAACCAAAATTCGCAAAAAATAAAAAATACTTCGACTGATTGTAGCGGGAGCTTCTATATACACACACCCTTTCCTCTCTATACAAATCGTTCTCAATACACATATTAAAAAAATAAACCCTAATGTATTTGACTCACTACACACACCTCTAATTACAAATATACCCCTAAATGTAAATTTCACACACACACCCCCCTCACACACACACACCCGTGAGACCCCTCTCTCACACAGAACCCTCTCACACACACACCCATCTCTCCACCGTTCCTCCCCAATCTTCAATCTTCAATCTGAAGGGCAGCGTATTGCAACTTCAATCTATGGGCATTGAACTCTTCACATTCGGAAGTATTGGCATTGAAGGACAAAGGGCATTGAAATCTTCACATTTTAGGTTAGTTTACACAGATTTGAATCTTCTCAATCCTATTTTATTTGTAATGTGGGTTAATTTTTACCATTTTCGAATTTTTCCGTTGTGGTTGCTGTGTTTCCTCATTCGGAACTGGTAATCCGAAATTTTTGTTCTTATTCGGAAATCTACTTCCGAATTTTATGGTTCTATTCGGCACTATAGTTCCGAAAATATGTATTTGGTTCGGATTTCAACTTCCGAAAATAATGGTTTTGTTCGGTTTTCAACTTCCGAATGGTAGTTTAAATTTCGGACAACAACTTCCGAACAGTATAGATATTTTCGGTTCTGAACTTCCGAACAGGTTTTTTTTTTTTTTTTTTTTTTTTTTTCCTTCTTAATTATAACACTTCATTATAACGCTTAATTATAACACTTAATTATAACACTCATTATAATTTAAAACACTTATTCTTTAGGCACACTTATTCTTTATTTACACACACACTTAGTATTTTTTGCAGCTAATATGGATTCTGAATATCAACAACGTGTCCCACCTACTGCTTCAAATAGACGACGTCGTCAATTGGATGTAGACCATGAACGGGGACGAGGGCGTGGGCGCGGACGAGGTCAAGGTCGTGATCCAGTTGAGGTAGAATATGATATTCCAAGTGGCAGTCAAAGTGGGGGCCGAAGCCAAAGACGATTTGAAGGTTATGATATGCCTGACATTGCTATGGAGGATACCACTTTACCTGATTCTCCTCCTGTCCAGGAAGAGTACCTTACTCATGCTTTTCCAGGTGGACCGACTGATCCGTCAATACTGCGGAGTTTCAATAGTCATGTGGCTGCAGCTATTTGGCACGGGGAGGTAAACATTCCTCAGTAAAACTGAAATTCATTTGTATATGAGTTTTTTTTTTTTTTTTGTATTGTATGGTAGTTTGTAATGAGATATCATTTGTGTTGTAGGAACGAGGGCCCCTAAAGTGTCATAATCACTCTTCCAAGATCCTTGCATGGCCATGGTGGTTAGTAGAGAACAACACCAGATTCAAAGCCATTATTGAGCAGTCTGGACTGTCACAGTTAGCTCGTTGCACTTATCGGTTCGTCAACAAGCTTCTAATCTCCAGTTTTGTTGAGAGATGGCAACCTGAGACGAACACATTTCACATGACAGTTGGTGAGATGACCATGACCCTGGATGATGTTGGCACTATTCTTGGGCTTCCCATTGTAGGCAAATCAGTCAGCATACCAGATGTGACAGATCATCATGGAGTTACATTACTCGTTTATGGCTTGGGGATTAGTGAACGTGCAGCATATGAAGAGGTTTCTTCTGCTGGTGGCAATTCAGTCAGGCTTGAATGGTTGCGAAGTCATTTGCTAGTGTGACAGATTCAGACCCCGAGGAGGCTATACAGTGCGCTGCAAGAGCTTATTTGTTGTTCCTGTTGGGATGTACACTCTTCAGTGACAAGAGTGGCGGCAGGGTTCCCGTTGTTTACCTCGGCTTGTTGATGGATTTGGGATCCATACATACTTATGCCTGGGGTGCTGCTGCATTAGCATTTTTATATAGACAGTTGGGGTTTGCTAGCCGGTCTGGGGTTAGGCAGATGGGTGGTTATATGACTCTTTTGGAGGCGTGGATTTATGAGCACTTCCGAGCATTCCGACCTCATCAGAACATGGGCTACAATGAAGACATGCCACATGTGTACCATTGGGCATGTAGGAGAGAGGCGGGTTCCTCCATTGAGCATTTGAAATCTTTTCGAGCCAACCTTGACAGTTTAGTAGCTACTGATGTAAGTTTACTCATCTTGCGATAATTTTAACACTTCCATTTATCTTACCGTTTATGTACTTTAATGCAAAAACACTTTACGTTTACAGGTTATTTGGGATCCATACCACAGCTGCAGAGATCGACATCCATGTAACCCGGTTACATTCTACCATGGATGCTTAAAGTGCTTAGACGTTGTCGAACCCTATCATCCAGATAGAGTTTTGAGGCAGTTTGGCAGGGTTCAAACCATCCCAGATGCACCGCTAGCTCCCACTCGTGGTGCGCGAGGCAACATATCTGCGCGATATACAGTCATGTACAGATACTTGGATAGGATCTGGGAGGCTTGGGATAACCACGTGTTATCTGAGCAACGGAGGAGCACACCAGTTCGTCAGCCTTGGCAATGTGTACCGGGTTACATGGATTGGTATAAGAATATCACGCACCTCTATGTCGAGCACACTGATGAACCGCGTGTCCATGACCATCAGGATTTCAGCGAACATGCGGATGTAATCTATTATCCTTTCTTATGCATATGTAACTTACTTGTTTTTTTTCTTATATGTTTCCTAAAATGTGATATTCTTTTCAACTGCAGCGTATTGCACATGCACTGCAGATTTCACATCCTATTATTGACGCTGGTTATCAGGAGGGGATTCGCCATCCTTATCGACTTTACCAGGCTATCGAGAGTATGACACATGTTCTTGAAGGTCAGCACATTGACGAAGCTGGACCTAGTTCTGGTGGAGGTCGCTTTCCATCTTCGACATTGACATACAGTCGTAGGCCTAGGCGTAGGCATACATCTGATTCGTGACATGTTCTCTTGTTACATGTTATTTTGTTAGTTGATGGTAGCATTGTTGTAAGATGACATTGTTGTAATGGCCGTGTTTTTTGGTGTTTTTGTAAGATGACATTTTTTTTTTGTGTTTTTCTTATTTGAATGGAATGGGGACAATGGTATTGTAATGACATTGTAATGACATTTTATTTTTAGAATGGAATGGTAACAATGGTCGTTGATTTTGTAAATGATACTTTCTTATTACAATGGTCGATAACATTCAATCCACATTGCAAAACATAACACAACATCAAAAACACATCCATTAATTTCTTCCATAATTCTAACATTGTCAAATGCATACATGTGTCATGCGACATCAACAACATCAAAAGTCTCTCGCGTAGCTACATTATCATGAATAATGTCCTTGAAATGTTGAATGCGACGCACATATGCATCATCCCAGTCCACAGCGCAAGGGTGACGGTATTTCCTCCAATTAGTGGCAATAGGAGGAACTGGATGGCCTGGCTGCAACAAAACCTGCACCAAATATCAATTGACTTAGTGGTCATACCTCATAACTTCTTGTACATGCACAAACCGAATTGATAAGTTTCTGTTATACCTGGACGAAATGATTTCCGTTGACAAACCCAATGGCAATCTCACGTCTATCAAGTTGAGGTACTGGCACTGTTCTAAGAGGTAAAAAGGTGAGACATTGCTGTAAAGACAAGTGGTATAACACAAGATTGTAGCACGATGCAACAAGATGCCCCATGTCTGGCATAGTCATCCAATGTGAGTATCCAGGACTGTCTTCAAAGTATGACAATATGCTTGTCAATTCTTCAAACCTTTCATAGGACCCATAAAGTGTAATATATTCCTCTTTGTGTGTGTGCAGCTCACCCAATAGGTCACGCCTAACCTCAGCCCAATCATCTTCTGTATGACCAATTGAAGCAGCTATAGCCCGGAAACCACAATTCCCATCTGCAGCTACATCCTTGACAAACTTAATGTATGGTTTTAACCCAGCAGGGAAAGCATCAACATACGCACCAGGTTTCACTGTTCTAGTAATGTATGCCTTCCCTTTCGGGTTCACCTTCTCCTTTCCCTTAACAGGTCGCTTCTTCTTGGTTTGCAGAGTAGAAGCTAATGTAGTGATTTGAGTGTCCCTAGGTGAGAAGGAATCATGTCCAGATTGCACTAACTCAAATGCACACGGGTCACGACGGGTAGAAACATTGATCTTCTTATGATCCCGAGGACGTGTTTTGGGCTTCACCTCCGGCTCAACAAGAAAACTGCTTCCCGGATATACAATCTCTTTCAACTTCTTCAAAAGCTCCAATCGCATGGTTCTATCACTTTCATTAAACTTGTTCACAAACAACTCTACTTCTGCATGACAAGTCACCTCGGTTTCCTCTTCTTTCTTGCATATGGAGATATGAAGTTGCCTCCACTGTGAGTGTATGGTAGCAAGTGGTATAGGACGATCTTGTCTGATGTAGTCTGAATCTCATGAGCGCAAGGTAAACCATGAGTGTGGCGAAGGACGCATCCACAAGCTTCAACATCAATACCAATGAATTGGCTCTCTTACTCTCGACAAGCAAATACTCTAAGGCAGAGATAGACACATTACCCCGTAGCTCCCTGAATTGAGAAGGTTTAAATTGATGTTGCACAACAGTTAGACTTTTCTCAAATGAAGCCTTGATATCAGTGTGTTGCAACTCAAGCAGACTGTGTATTTTCTCAAATGATACCTGAAATGAGACTTGACATGAACCCAATTGTCTTTTAAGTTTTGCATGTGCACTCTCAGCCCTGTTCAATTCAATGAAAGTCAAGTTAAATCAAGTACATGGCACTTATTAATAACATATTGAAGAAAAGTAATCTTACCGGTTCGTTGTAACATTGCCAAATGCATACACGTGTCTGTCCATGCCGCCACAAATTTGTCCTTGTAAGGAACCAACCAAGTATCCATGATGTATTTGATTGCATCAGGATAACTACTGAATTCCTTAAGTAATGATGAAGACGCTCCTCGTATTGAATTTCAGAAGATGAATACACTACAGAGTTCCACTCATGGTTGAACTTTTCCATTTTTGCTGTGTCTTAAACATTTTCTTGCATTTGGTCAAACACATTTCTTACTGATATGCCACGACATAATAAATCTGCGCACTCGGAATATCTTCTGTATGGCATTCATCCAAGCTAGCTCTCTATCAGTAACAATAACTGTTGGCACAACAAACCCATCCATGACATCACGCAATGTAGCTAACACCCACGAATAGTTATCGACCCTCTTCCATACTGTAAGTATGCAAAAGCTACAGAGAATGTCATTTCAGTTGATGTCACTCCCACAATTCAAGAAGAGGAAGCCGATATCTGTTTGTTTTATATGTGCAATCCATAATTAATATACGTGGGAAAGACCGGAATAAGTCCAAACTGGTAGGATGTGCCCAAAACAAGTCTGTCACAGTCATCGTGGACTCTTCAGACCGATGGCGCTCAATGTAATTTATACTTGGCCAATTCACCCAATAAGTATGCATCTGTGATCTTCCAGCTCTCCTGTACCACCCTGCTTCGATGGCGTACATTGTAAATGGTTTTAAGTGTGCTTACATTGAGGGCATCTCGCTGTTTCAAGGTTACTAGGATTTCTTTTGGCCGAACCATTGCTCTTGACATATCTATTAACAATGCTTTCTCATCTTCTGATAGCCTCCCCGCATATGAATGTCCCTCGAGGTGCTCCGCAGGTGGATGATTATGCAATCCGCATACTACAGTCAATGTCCATTCATCATGGTGGTATACCTGTGAGCCCTCATATCAAAAGGACAACCACACTTCTTCGTGCCAGTTTTACTCTTGATGTATTGTTGCCATCAGGTTTTAACTTCTTTGTTGCTCTATATTGGCCACTCCTCTCACAAGCAAGATACATCCTGGGTCTTTTTTCCCTCCACCATAGTCTGATGTTTTGATTACAAAACCAAACCATTTCTCTTTCCAACTTCACGTACCCAGTTGAGCAATTCATCCTTACTTTTGAATACCTACAACGTTAAATAAATATTATCAAACATTTACATTTGGTGAGCAATTCGAAAACATAATCGTTATTAATTTCGTAAACTGAACCTGTTCAGTTGTGAATGAGTGTGTAATCTAACAAAAATCCGCGCAAACCTGACTTCCTTGAGTTGACACATATTCCTGCATGTTTTGTATAACATTACAAATTTTTAATGGTATTATAATGATTAATTTGCAATTTGAAACTGTAAATTTGTATGCAGTTTGCAAATTTGGAATATAAAATGGAAAAAAAATTTCACTTCATTCGGAAGTAGTTGTCCGAATTTTGTTTTAAAATTTCGGAAGTTGATTGTTGTATAAGTCAACTTTGTTCGGAAAACAACTTCCGAATTGAAATAATTTTTCGGACAACAACCTCCGAAAGTTTTTATTTTATTCGGAAATCAACTTCCGAAAGTAGCTAATTATTTCGGCAGTATACTTCCGAACCAAAGAACACATTTCGGCTCTGGTTATCCGAACGACGCCGAGAAAAAAAAAAAAAAATTAAACTCACATTTCCTTCACTCTGCTTCACATGAACACTTAATGGCTGATTCTCTGAAGGCAAATCCTCCATCAAAATGGAGAAAAACTCGCTTTTGTTGGGATTTAGTGTGTAAACTATTGAAAAATGAAATGAAGGATGGAAGAATGAGGAAGACAGCTTGTGGAAGGAGTCTTGGAGCTTGTGCAAGGAGTGTACACTAATGAAGAATGGAGTAACTTTGGAGCTCTGGAGTAACGTCGTGTGGCTGTGTGTGTGGCTCATTTAGCAAAATGAAGAAGCAGACAACGTGTGTGTGTATTGAGAGGGTGTCTGTTTCTTTGAATTGAATTGTGGATGTCTATAATGGTAATTTTATTTAGGGATAAAATTGTAATAAAAATAAAATTCATTAAGTGTGTGCAAAGAGTGCAATTGGTGTGTGTAAATAGAGGCTCCCGATTGTAGCTAGACGAAAAAAAAAAAAAAAAGTAGATGGAAAACCATGCGGTTCAGTCAGTTCAACCGGTTGGTTCGGTTTATGTGGTTATTGAAAATTTTGTGAGAATCATGTGGGAAGGGGTCTCAATTTATTTATTTATTTTTTTTTTTTTTTTTTCGTCTTTTGTATTTAGGAAGAGCTTATAAAAAAAATTAAAAATTTAAAAAAATATATGTATTGTATGATGCAAGAATTTGGCTAACAAACGGACTAGTTGGTTATAGAAATAGGTATTGAAACTACTTTTTCTCTTTAATTAGGAGATTTAAGAAGAGATTTAAAAAGAGAAATAAAAATAATAGATAAAATATGAATAAAATATATCTACATTTTACCTGATTTCATATATTTTATTCCTTTTATTTTTCAAATTCCTTCCTAAATCTTTTAACCAAGTACAACGTAAAAAAATTAATTTGTGAAAAAACCCAAAACAGTTTTATAATATGAAAAGGGACACTAGAATTTATTTTAATTGTTAAGGTCACCTAGTTCAATTTTTACAACAAATTCATGTGAGTGAAGATCCTCCCTAGTAGATAGTTTTGTGGTGTAATTTGTGCTTTTAGTGAGAGCGCCACACGTCAAAATGAAAGGAGTGGAAGGTTGAGATTGTGTCTTACTAATCCACGTCGATTTAGATTTTTTAATTTTTCAGTTTATTATTATTTATTTATTTGTGGATGGAGAAGTGTTGTGGCTCATTTTTCTGCTTCTGCTTATTCTTTCATTCACTTATTTTTAAGTGATTTGTGAGGTGTGACATAAAAATTGAGAGGGCACTCGATTAAAAAGTCTAATTTAAATTTTTTTTTAATTAAAGATTCACAATTTAAATTATTTTGTCTATAAAGATAAATTCATACAAAATGACCAAACTAGCTTAGTTATATATATTCAATTATACACCGTTAAAATATCATCAAAACACTCTTCTACTACACACACACAGACACACACACACACACTCTCTCTCTCTCTCTCTCTACCTCCGCGGTCATTCGTTACTTGTCGTCGTCACCATCGCGGCAGTCTTGCCTTCCTCGCTTTGCATAGTGTCTGCAAAACCAGACTCATTGACGGTTCAACCTCACTCAGATTTAGTTCTTCGGCAAATCTCGTTCTTCAGTTTCATCTCACTTAGATCTGGTTGTACAGAAATCAATGGAGTTAGCTCTACTGTGGGAGCCATGCTGCTACGGCGGACATTGACTGTCCCCGTCGCCGTAGTAATGCTGATGAGTGAAGATCAAATGCTTATAGGTATAGATCTGCAACGGAGGAACATAGAAGAGAGAACTTGCAGATCATTTATATATATAGGTATAGATATACACATGTATGCTTATGTTGTTTTATGGGTGTAACACTGTGGATCTACTGATGTAGGTCTAATTATGGTACAAAATTAGTGATTTTGGTAACTGTTTTTAAAAAATAGAACTAGATCAGATTCTCACTGCACTGGTATGTTGTTCCATGGGTGTGACGCTATGGATCTACTGATATATATATATATATATATATTGATTCTCTGTTCTAGCAAAGAAATGTGTATGTGTATGTTGTGGTTGTGGTTGTTGATTGACAAATGTTGCATTTAAACAAATAAAAAGAAAATCTGTTGTTTGTTGAACAAATTTGTTCAAAAAATTGAACAAATAATATATAAAAAAAAATGATGGAATTTCAACAGATAATTTGAATATACATAATTTTTGAAAAGATAAATTTCAACAGATAACTTTTATTTGGACAAAAATTAAACAGATAAAAATTTCAACAGATAGATTCAACAGATAACGACAATTTTCAATAGATAAAAATAATTTGAACTTTACATTGAAAAAATTTGAACAGATAGACAAAAATTTTAAACAAATAGAGAAAAATTTCAACAGATAGGAAATTTTTTGAACAAATAGGAAAAATTTTAACAAATAGATATAAATTTGAACAGATAGTCAACGAAATGATAAAAAAAGTCAAAAGGTAAAATTGGAAATAAAATGTTCTTCAGGACTTCCTACCAAGTTATTTTTCAAAACGTGGACCTCTCAATAATAAAGAATATTTACTAAACCTAATACCTTAGATAATTGTTAAAGTGAATTTTTCATTACTTTTCCCAAATTGAAATTACCAAAGAAAAGCAAAGTATCCAAAATCTCCGGACCATGTTTCGACCCACTTGGCCATTGAAGTTGTGGAGTGAAAGGTTCAAGAATTTGAGACCAAACCAAACCAAACCAAACCAAAAGGAGGCAAACCATCAAAAAAAAAAAAAAAAAAACAATGGTGTGTTTGATTTTAATTTTTTAGATTCAATTTTTTGAAAGTTGAGTTTGTTATTTTTCATATATATTTTTATTATTTTTAGTGAATATTTTTAAAATTTTAAGCAATTTTTTTTTTTTTACTTTTTTAGATGCACTTTACTTAGATATATCTAAAAAGTAAAATATTTGTAAAAAAAATATTTTTAAAATCAATAAATACATAAGAATACGAAAAATGTATTAAATTTTCATATTTTTTTGTATTTTTTATATTTAGTGAATTTTCTAAAGATTTTTTTCATAAATATTATACTTTTAAGAGTATTTATGTTAGATGTATCTAAAAATTAAAAAAAAAAAATTACTTAGAATATTAAAAAAATTCTGTAAAAACAGAAAAACATGAAAAAAAAAAATTTTTAAAAGTGAATCCTAAAAATTCAAACCAAACAAACTATCATTTTGTTATTTGGCAAATTTATGTGTTTTAATGAGTGAAGAACCAAATTGAATTTTCTACAATTTTGCATCTTGAGATGTTAAGATATTGAAGATCGGTTAATTATCAAACCTAGAAAGCAAAATTTTAGATCATTGTGTGAGAGGTCAAGAGTATAGAGGTTTGAGAAAGCCGAGAGAGCCAAATCTCTCCTTAGCCTTTTCAGGAAAAAAATAAAAATAAAAAATAAAAAATCCCAAAACAAAACAAAACAATATCGTCTTGGAAGCATTACAAAGTGCACTAACTACTAAGGATCTAAACTTGTGAAATTGTATAGGCAAACTAACAATTTATTGTGTAATTCATTGGTAAAACAAATATCGTTAGGGGAAGTTATACTTTGTCCCTTTTAAATTTTATCGTTTTTCCTTTCTTTTCTTTTTTCTTTTTTTAAAATTTGACTCTTAATATATAACTATACTATTATATATGTGAGTACCTAAAGTATGTCTTAAAACTTTTTCTCCTTTATGGTAAGTGTCAAGTTATTTATAAAAAATTAAAATAAAAAAAAAAAAGTTAGGTAACATGATGAGATAAGACTTGAACTTAAGACCACAAAGTTAATAAGAAAACTCTTATCAAGTGAAGTTACAATCAATACATGTTAAATATTTTATTTTATTTTTATTTATTTAATTTAAACACGTATTATGTGTATCAACCGCTAATATATATATATATATATATATTTACTTTGATCCTCAACGTTTAAAATCTTGCTGAATTTATTCCTAAAACAAACTTTCTTTCAATTTTGGATTAAAAATACCACCTTGGCAGTCTAGTGGCTCCACGTTGTGACATAAAAATAGATAAATTACATTTTATCCCATTAAATTTTATAATTTTTTACTTTGACCATTAATATTTATAATTTTCATAATTTACTCCCAAAACAAAATATCATCTGATTTTGAATAGAAAAATGCCACTTTGGTGGCCATGTTGCATAAACTAAATCATATTAAAATTTGGCTGAGTTTTCATAACTTATTTTTTACTAAAATGGGTTTTGAATTTTCTTTAATTTTACAATTTGAGCTGTCAAGATATTGAAGATCGGTTAATTATTGAACCTAGAAGGTAAAATTTTAGATCATTGTACGAGAGGTCAAGAGTAGAGGGGTTTGAGAAAGCCGAGAGAGGCAAATCTCTTCTTAGCCTCTTCACCAAAAAAAAAAAAAAAACAAATCGGCATCGTCTTGGAACACTATAAAGTGCACTAACTACAAAGGATTTGAACTCGTAAAATTGTATAGGCAAACTAACAATTAACTGTGTAATTCATTGGTAAAACAAATATTGTTTGGGTAAGCTGTACTTTGACCCTTTTAAGTTTTACCTTTTACTTTTTTTCTTTTCTTTTTTTTTTTTTATAAATTTTGACTCAATATATATATATATATATACTTTGATCCTTAATGTTTGAAATCTTGCTAAATTTATTCCTAAGACAAACTTTCTTTCAATTTTGGACTAAAAATACCACATTGGCAGTCAAGTGGAGCCACATTGTGACATAAAATAGATGAATTACCCTCTGGCCCCTTAAGTTTTATAATTTTTTATTTTGACCCTTAATATTTATATTTTTCACAATTTACTCCCCAAAAAAATATATCATCCAATTTTGATTAGAAAAATGCCACTTTGGGGGCCATGTTGCATAAATTAAATTATATTAAAATTTGGTCGAATTTTCATAACTTATTTTTTGCTCTCTTTCTCCCTCTCTCTTCTGAATAATTAGAAATAAATTTGACAAAAGTAAAGAACTATTGTTATAATTTGCTCTTATACCACTACCAAAATTTGGCAAGAGCTCATCTCCTTATTTTTCTCATAATGGCCCTCACAAATGACATTTTATATTTGACTTTTTTTTTTTGTGTGTGTGTGAAGAAAATAGAAGAACAATATGTTTGGGAACACATCAACAAATCTTGTAAAAAAAATTACATCCATTGGGTTTGATTATATATTTGGTTTATACATTCCTAATTTTATTGATAAAATAAAGGGCATTGGCAGTAGAGTAAAATTATAAATTTTTAACATTATAACATATCAAAAATTAACTTTGATATTATCATTTTGATGACACCAACCATCTGAATTGCTCTAAATAATTATACTAGGCATCTATATATATATATATATTTAAATTAATATATCATATTACAATAAATTAAATGAATTACATCACTATAAAAATATAATACAATATATTATTAGTTTGAAAAAAAATCTCAAAATAGAAGATAAAAATTTTAAACAAATACTTAAAAAAAGGATTGGACTCTCTCCAGTTGGTTTTTCCAACAGGACAGTCTCTTTTGGGTATGTCGCGATAATCTAAACTATTCAATATGTAGAGCTCATCGAGTACTTAATTCTTGTAAAAACTGATGTTGATCAGATATCAATAGCTACTTGATCAGATCACATTTATGAAATAATTTATTTTTAAAATCATACTTAACATTGACACAAATTTAAATTGATCAAGTGACTATCGATAAATGATCAACGTAATTTTTTTCAGGGATGGAATACTCGATGAACCCTATATATTGAACAATTCGAATTATCGATATAGATTCCGTAATAAATCCACAAGATCCTGACAAACACGCTCCAGTTCGATTTCAAGCAACAAAAACAATTGACCCCCTTATACCAATAAAACTGACATATATATCACAAAATTCATACTCCTAACAACTTGTTGAGGTGATAGGTTCTAACAATAGGTGTTAAAATGTATATCCATTGAGCCCCCTTAAATTCCACTAATTAGACCATCTCCAATGGTTCATCAATTTTGTCATCAAATTTAAATTTGATAAAAAAATAATATTTTTTCCTACTCCAAGGGTGTAACTCCCCGAAAATAAATGATAATAAACTATACATCATGTTAATTAAATAACAACATATGATAAAATAATTATCCTCCCTTAATTCCAATTAGTTGTACAAAAGAATAACATATGCAGATATACATTCACAAGTATAATCCTGAATTTATAACATATGTTACATGATAAGGAAATAAGAGGAACATAAACAAATAAGAGAACGCCCTAATGGTTACAATTTTCTATGACGATACTTGATTATAACAAAAGTGAGTTTTAAACTCAATACAGATAAAGCCTTAGACTTGTACAAAAATAATTACAATAAGTAAACAAAATGAAACTCTTGCTCCAAGTCCCCTCAAGCTATTGCCTTGGCGGAGGCAAATCACCAGCACTTGAAAATGGTTGTCTACATAGGGTGAGCCAAAGCCCAATAAAGATACTCTAACACAGTATATGGATCTTAACAAAGCCATAAGGTGAATGCATATGCAATGCTCATACCAAAAACATTTTATATCTCTTTCCAAAACCATGCAACGCCAAGCTTATATCTCAGTTCATGAATTCATTTCCTTCACAATAGAAAACAAGGCAGTGGATACAACACTGGAAATCTCTAGGATGTGTTTACAAGTAGGCTACAAGCAGTACCAATCTGTCATTTTTATCGATATTAACCAAAAGGCTCGACATCTAACCGCGCAAGTTTCTGGACTTTCACTAAGGGCATACAGGCCAACATAATATCACAACTACACTCCTACCCAGATTCACCAAGGTATTCACCAACTTTTCTCAAAATAGTATACATTTTCAATGTGTAGATATGTTACAATGCTCAATGCAAATAAATGACAAAATAGTTTCAATTCACCTAATTCACGCATTTTCTACAACAATCATAGTTATCCTCCACTGATAGCTCAAAACAAATATCTCTAAACAATAGATAATTTCCAATATAGATATACTTTCCAAAATCACAATATGAGAATGATAATACATATCCAACTCTACTATTATCATCATCATCCTTCCAATTCCATAAAACCAACATCAATTTCATTTTCTCTTTACAAAATCCAATATTCACCGTTTAGGGTAAAAACCCACTTTCTTTAAAATCATCTCCCAAGGATAAAATCAATTATTCATCACAACCCAATCATTTTTACAAAGCCACAATCATATACAATAATCATTTTGAAAACCCCTCTTTTGAATCTTTAAGCCAAACCCTAGATTTTGTTTAAAAACTCCCAAACCACCACATAGCTTAGAAAATCAAATAACTAAGGTAAAAACTAGACAAAGTGTTAAAAATCTCTACCTCAAAGAAAAAGACCCAAAGGAAAGATGGGTAGAACTCAACAGAGCCGAAAACATGAACTTCACTGGTTAAAATGAAACCTTCGACGTGCTCTCTCTTTTTAACAAAGGGACTAGGTGTAGAAATGAGTGGATCAGGGTGTATTTGGAGCTTAGAGATGATTTCTATAGAAAGAGAGAGAGAGAGAGAGAGTATATATGAGATTTAGAGAGAGAGAGAGAGGTGTGAAAAAGTGACTAAAAAAGTGAACTTTACGACCTGATATACGCGTAGACCGCTCAAGCGCAGGAATGGTTGCTCGAGCGACCAGACATAACAAGTTGGACCGCTCGAGTGAAGAATACAACTCCAAAAGTTTTGTAGATAGAAGACCACCGCTCGAGCTCAAAAAGTACCGCTTAAGCGAAGAATGGAAACTCCCAGTATCTCTGTAGGCCTGCAAAAGTACTGAGAGTTCTCAAAGACCGCTCGAGCGCAAGAAGTGTCGCTCGAGTGAAGAAGGCAAAATCTGGGTAGGAATTATTTTGAAAAAAACTAACTCCCGACCCATTCTAAACGCAACTAAGACACTCAAACAACCAAACTCAATGAGAAATAAGGAGAAATAAGACATGAACGATCGTATAAGATAATAAAACTCGGATCTAGAACATCAAATGTGTCTGGTCTAAACTAGAGTTGCTATAAATGGTTTCATCAAATGAGTATCAAATCGAGGATATCAAAAATCTTTCACCAAATTGAAGATGCTTGGGAACTTTCATCGAATCACTGTTCATAAGAGTTTGATTTTCATCACTGGATGTCTCCTGGATATCCCCCGGATGACCACCTTTAGGCAAAAAATTTGTAAAAAAAAAATACACTGGCCGATTGACTGGCCAGACATCCGCTTGGTCGACCTGTATTTTAATGAAAACTCAAAATCATCCGTTGAAACACTTGATATCAAATAAAATTAGTACTCAAATTTTTATTCAAATTTAATGAAAAAAATTGTACAATTAAAGATGCTCTTACACACCAATTGGATATCCTTAAAAACAGTTATAGGAATATCTTCTTCATGATTAGGGATTATATGACCTCGTAGCCAAACTGACCCAAATGATCGAAGTCTTTTTCCTTTCTCTCTCTCCCCCAATTTCTGCTTCTGCGTCGTTCTTTTTGAGATTCTATTCGAGTAGCTTTGTACTACTATACACACACACACACACACACATATATATATATAGAGATCAGAAATGGCGAATCAAGGGACCAAGAAGCAAAAAGAAGAGAACAGTTGTCACCTGAAGAACCTCCTTCGCTTTATCATCTTTTCCAATGTTAGATCTCTCACCTTCTTATCATTTCTCCATATTTCACTTTCAATTAACTCCTCTTTATCATCAATTTCTTGTTGCTTTTCAATTACTAGAAATATTATCTGTCTATCATGATTGGATTGTTGCTGTAGTCAAAATTTCATCCCCAGCACATTAACAATCAATTTTCAATTTGTTTTTCCCTTTGCACTTTCTCAGCTACCAAACGGAGCTCTGTGATCTTTTAACTAATAAAACTGAAATCAGGGATTAATATGATAGTATTTGAGAAGTAAAATCGAAGAACTCAATTCAACCTATATAAAGATTAATTTTTTTTAAAGTACTTTTCCTTTGTCCTGCCTTTTTTCAGCAATCAAACAAAGCTCCAACTTTTTTTTTTTTTTTCTGCAAGTGAAAAGATACTAAATTAAGTAATGAATTGCAACTATGGGATGGACTACTAAAGAAAAAATAGTTACAACTTCAAGTCATCGAGACTGAATTTTTGAGTTATGATAGTGCTGTGTACATGAATTATGTCTCACTTCTCAACTTGTTACTTTTTGGTTTCCTTCAACTTTGATGTTTGTTACTCGGTCTTGTTTTTTGAATCTTGATTTTGCTTTGTGACTGTTTCTAGTTAGATTTTTTTGTTCCATTAAATTGATTTATTGGTTAATTGTGGTTGTTGTCAATATAGTCTATTTTAAAATCAATGCACTTTATTGTCAATCTAAAGTTGTACTTATCTAGGGTTTTTTTATCTTATGATGTGGGCAGGGATCTTCCATTCTACTTTCAAGTGGAAGCATTAGGTTGGCTTCATGTTGACTTTTTTCGCCTACGTTATCCCCTATCAACAACTTGCCATGATGGCAAAACCTACATATTTTGAAAGTGGAGAGCTTGAAGATGGTAGGCTTGATTTGACTACTGGTGGAGTTTGTGGGTATGTTTCCCTAATGTCATTTCTGCTTTTGTTTCTTCCAGGTTTCATATTTAATCTTCTTTGGTTTTGTTGATATTTTGGTTCCATTTTTATATTTGAACCAAAACCCTTTTGCTTATTTGTAAAATGAAGTTTTTGAAAAGTGCAATGAGTGCAAATCTAAGAATTTGAATAGTGGAGAAGTTGCAACGCTTAGAATAGAAACGATGGTTGAATTGTGGAAGTGATGTTGATCTATCCTACATGGGCTTCTACAAATGAAGATGGAGGAAGAGAATAGAGAAAAGGGAAACAAGAAAGAGGAATGAGATGCAATTAAGTAGGAGAACTTACCCAAAAAAAAAAAAAAAAAAGAATGTTGGAGAAAAGTCTTGGAAGGGAGAAGAGCTGGACGAAGAAAGAGTTTTGAGAGATGAGGGTTAAGAGGAAGAGGAAGGTAAGAGAGGATAAAGGAGGAAGAACGAACAAGAGAGATATGTGAGGGTAGGGTTATGAAGGTTGAGAGAAGCAGAGCATGCACAAAGAGAGAAGCTCATTCATATTTTTAGTTTTGGTATCTTTATTCTTTCATATCTTTTTCTTCAAGCTTTAGAAAACCTAAATCTTGAAGGATAATGACGCAATCAAATATACACGGGAATTAGATATTGTTCTAGTAGAGGAAAGGGGCACTCAAATCCATGAGAAAGACATAATCTTAAATCCACAAGGAAGAGAAATTTTTGAAATATTATTGATAAATGTTGTCTTTGCCTCAAGGCTTACGTAGATATTCATATCAACATCAACTAGGGAATCTAATATTTATAATCTATTCCATGCCAAATTGCCAGATTTCTAATAAAATACTAATTCCAAAATACTAAAATGAAAATATAGAAAATCTAAAAATCTTGTCCTACATCATACTCTCCTTCTATTTATTTATTTATTTTTTTTTAAAAAAACCCCTCATCCTTGAGTTCAATTGTTTGAAGTAATTTGATATGCTTACACTTGTCGCATTAGATTTGTATTCAAGATTAATCTTTCCCTAACTTGATATTTATGTGACAATCTTCCAAAACTAGTACAATATTAATTGGGTAAATTACAAATATACCCCCTGAGGTTTACTTAAAATACGAATTGTCCCCTATAGTTTGTATTACATCTTTTGATGTGTAAATTGATTCTCTTGTGTTTGTCCCATTTCTGGACTTGTAACATAATCTTTTGTTGCATGTGCTGTTGTGGCATTTAGGGTGCTAACTGGCGAGACATTAGTTGTTTGGACTACATTAAAACTTATTGGTTATCGTTATTAGTAAACTTACTTACTTTCTTCTCAATCAAATAAATTTCAATGACCTCTTTTTTCATTGTGTATTTATCTAGATCTTCGTATTTTTTTAAACTTGGGAATGCTTGTAACACTTTTTTTTTTTCAATATTAGGTTGATCATGACAATTTTGCTGACATGCAAAGCTCGATTAACTCAAACACGATAGACCTGCTATTTTTTTCCTCGAATAATATGTATCCACAGTGTATAATTGTTATGAAATTCTGAAAAATATTGGCAAAGTAGCACAAAACGGATACGTGACATGACACAGACACGTTGACACGAAGATTTTCAAAAAATAGAAGGCGCCGTATGTCTTGGACACGTTAACAATTTATATTTTTATAAATTTATTTTATGTCAAATATATCAATAGTTTATTTTTTTGTAATGAAAAAAATAACATAATGCTACTTTAAATTTATACCATGTATATGTATGTCGTATGTATGAGTGCCTTTGTGTAGTTACCTTTTCCAGTGTCTACTGATCAATAAAGATTTGAGTTGACATTAGTTATTTAATGATACCTAAATTCTTGATATCTCAGTTGAAGGGGGCACGATTACTCAAGCCTATTTGTATGGAACCTCGTTGGGTTGGACGAAGGTCCCCACTCCGAAGTAGGCTCCAAGGCTCCTACTCCAATACGCATGAGAGCTAACAGGTCAACTAACACCATGTAAGTAAAGGTGCGTGGTACCCGTGAATGATGGAACCGCTCAACAGAATCTTCGCTCTCCTCTATTAAGGGGTGTACTAGCATCAAGGCTAAATACCAGGCAGCGAACGAGGGATCTTGATAAGCAAGTCATACGATCCTTATAAAAGGTAACCTTACTCTCCTTGAGAAAGGGCGATCTCTTGACTGTAGAAACACACTAGTCTTCTCTATCTTGTCTCTACCCCTTTGGTACTGACTCGACTGTTGGAGGGGTTTCCAACCAACCCTCGGTCGGGTAGCCTAACCATTTGTTTCTTGTGTAGGCCTTCACCCATCGGTGCACCAGGGTTCATCCACAAAGTTCCATCTTAATCTATTGCGGAAACTAGTCCGCACATTTGGCGCCGTCTGTGGGAATTGTTCTCTGATTGCTTTGTGACGAACTCCGACGATGGCTATTGAAGGAACCTCGCAACCTGGGATTGGAGAGAAGACTCCAGGAATGAAGAGAACCAAAGACAAGGGTCTGGCCTTCCCTACCGGGAATGACAACCTGATGGACCAAGATAGTTTGACCCTCGATACGGTGGAGCGATGTCATGTTGCTGCCTATTAGTCATCTCAACGGCTGTTTGTTGAGAAGGACCACTGTGATTGTGTCATCGATTCGATGAGTCTGGAGATTGAGGAGCTACGTGCTCAACTGAGGAAGCAGATGATATCTCAGGGTGAGCCAAGGAAGTCCGGAGGGAGACTGTCGTAGCGACAGAGGCACACTCCTCCGCCTCCACCATAACAGGAATGGTCTAACTACGGTTTTGCTCATGGTGAGCATAGCCGGCCGATTCCAATACGTAGTAAGGGAGCCAACAGTATGATAGAGAATTCCCAAGAAGACTCTCGCAAGAGACAAAGTCCGTCAGTCATTATTCAACAATCTCTCCTCTTCCGCGCCATCGTGATGAGCGACTGCATGACTTGAGGACATGGTTGAACGATAACTGAAGGGATGACTGACGGTCAAAAAAAGTAGCGGAGCGGTGATTAGAAAGGGAAAATGAGCATCTAGATCAGTCTGTTCATCAGATAGAGCGTCGTGCTCTGGATCGACTAATCTCTTCCCCCTTTTGCCCTGAGGTTGAAACGATGGAAGCTCTTCATAAGTACAGTCCACTGAAATTCATCCTCTATGATAGGAAGTCAGACCCCTTGACTCACATCAGCCACTACCGCCAAATTATGTTACTTTGGAATCAGATCAATGCGTTTATGTGCAAGGTTTTTGCCTCTAGCCTTGGTGAGCACGGCCTCCGGTGGTATGAAAAGCTTCCTCCTCAATCAATCTATGATTAGGCTCAGCTCTCCAAGGCCTTCCTCGCACGGTTTGTTTCTAATAACCGAATCCCGAAGGGATTGGACACCTTGTTCAATACTCGGAAGGATAAAAAGGAGTCGATGCGCGAATACGCTTGGCGGTATTGGGAGGCGTATGGTGATTTGGAAGAAGATGTTTGTAGTGAGCCGTTGGTAGCTCTATACTTCAAACAAGGCCTCCCCCTTTCACATAAGCTCATGCTCTATGTACGAAACGACCCGCTTTTGACTTAAAAGAGCTGAGGGCTCGAATAGAGGAGCGAGCCCATATAGAAAATGACACAGCCTCTATACAAGTGTCAGTTGTAGATGAGGGAGTTAAGGCCTCTTGAAAACATAGGGTCGAACAGCCTAGGAGAGAGGACCAAAGAAGGAGGTACAGTCAAAATAAGCAACCGACCATGGAAACCGAAGAAGAAAGGAGTAGATCCTACGAAGCCATAACCATTGTGTTCACGGAGCCGATCTATAGGCTCTTGGAAAAAATCAAGGGAGAACCTTACTTTGTTTGGCCTCCTAAGATGATGAGGAACCCTACTCGGCGCAATCAGGAGTGGCGGTGCATCTACCATCGTGAGAAAGAGCATAAGACACAGAGCTACAGAGACCTTAAGAGGTATCTTGAAGACTTGGTCACTGTCGGCCACCTCCAGCAATGGATAGATGTGGAGAAGACAAGGGCTAAACATGGGCAAACCCCAGCCCCTCCACTAGAGGACCAAGCCCCAAGACTAGTGATCAACGTCATCTATGGGATGACCAACCCCCAAAGGGAGAATGCCCTTCGTGGCGAGATTCAGAGAGCCACGCACTTGCAACAAGTCATGTCAGTAGGACCATTGCTCAAGAAGTCCAGAACGGAAGCAAAGCCCTCTCAGTTCGACATTGTGTTCTCCAAAAAGGATTTGGAAGGGATCCAACATCCTCACATTGACGCCCTGATCGTCACCGTCAGTGTGGCGAACAAATTTAATGTGAAACGGGTTCTAATTGATCAAGGGAGCGCCGCTGACATTATGTATTATGACCTTTTCAAAAACCTGGGTCTTGATGAGCAGCATTTAATCCCCACAATCTCTCCTCTGGTCGGCTTCAATGGTGTCACGCCCTCAAAAATAAACCCATAATACATAATATTAACATGCGGAATTATAAGGAAATAAAGTATCTTATTCCATTCATCAGAGTACCATGAAATAAAAACATCATAATAAATGCCCTATGGGCTTACATCTTGCCAAGCCAACACTTGGACACAATTCCATGAGTTCTAACTCAAAAACAAATAAAGCCCTAGGCTTGAAAGTTTACAAGTTGTTCAAATAAAAAAATAAAATAAGCAAGTCTTCGAGTCCAAATCCTCACAAGCTAAGTCCTTGGAGGTAGTGAACCACCTGAACCTGAAAATGAAGTTCCCATATAGGGTGAGCCACAGCCCAGTAGAAAAAATACTAAACCAAGCATAAGAATTAACTAAAGCATTAGCATTCGATACATGGTTAACACAAGATAATCAATTTCCAATTTCATGACACGAATGTCTACATTGTCTATGACATATTGTCTATGACCCCTTTCACTTTCCAATATTTATTCAACTTTCCAATTATATCATTATGGCTCAGAACCTGGCCAACTATAATAGTGATCCAGATGTCACAAAAATAAATGAGACTAAAGCTCAAACCACAACACTTCCATACTTCCAACTGATACACATTATAATGATGTATCATATCAACAACAAATAGCAATATTGCTATTATCAATAAGCACACATATGAGTGATGCTACTGGAGTCCATCCCTATCTCCTCCCAACAAATCCGGTTTAGAGGTACATCCCCTATCTTCCCCTAAACCGTGGAGTTCATCCCCTATCTTCTCCAAACAACATGCATATGCAATGAAACACACAATTACCATATACAACACATAATCAATACAAGTAATGTTCTGTATTAATTCAACAGTCAACATAAGTGACTTAATTCCAGTTATACCTAAGCCACATGCGAGGTCTACAACAATCACGACTATCCTCCACCGATAGCCCAAACAGTTATTTCTAAACAAGAAATAAATACAACAATGAATGTAAAATCAACATTTTCATAGGTAAGTATTTAAACTACCCAACTATATCACTAATCTCATAATTTCCCCAATTTCATGAATTAAACCCAATTCCACATTTTTCCCTTAAATTAATTATACAAATTAATCTAAGCCAAAACCCTAAGGTTTCTCCCAAAATTACCAAACTACCCCCACATATCAAAACCAACACTTAGGATTAAAGCGTATAAATGGAGTAGGAAATCCCTACCTCGAAGCAAGAACCCAAAAAGAAGAAGACGGAGATGATAGCCCAAACTCCAAAGTGCTCCAAATCAACAACCGTTCAGATTAAATGGAAGCCCTCACTCCTCTATCTTATTTATAAAGCAACTAGGGTAAAAAACACACCCTAACTAGATCAAACCTAGAAGAGAAGGTGAGTTGGGAGAGAGAAAAATTCGTAACTAGGGTTTCTGGATCAAAAAGTTGTAAAAAAAATGATTTTAAAACTGTTTTGCGTATTTAAACTGGACAGGCTCGCTCGAGCGAAGACATGGTCGCTCGAGCGACCAGACACAAAAATCCACGCTCGAGCGAAGAAAGCTCGCTCGAGCCAAAAGCTCGATGCTTCAGGTCTGCAATCCAGAAGCTCGTTCGAGCGACGAACTGCTCGCTCGAGCGAAGAACTCGAAAACATACACCTCGCTTGCTCGAGCGAAGAATGCTCGCTCGAGCCAAGAAACACATCTCTCAGGTCTAAGTACTAGACGCAATCGCTCGCTCGAGCCAAGGAAAGCTCGCTCGAGCGAAGAACCAAAAATGAAGACCTCGCTCGAGCGAAGAGAAGCTCGCTCGAGCGACCAAGCCAAAAACTGAACATGCAGACTTGGTTTCTAAACCCAACCAATCTGCAACCAACCTGCTAAACACATCCTATAACCCAAGAATAAGGAATTAAAGGACAATAACAACAAATATAACAGCGGAATCCACGGAACGTAAGTCCGGATACAATAATCAAATGGGAAAAAGACCGGGGTCGCTATAAATGGACAGACAGAGTGGCCGCTAGGCCGAATCACTTTGTCTATCACAGCAAAGTCCAAAGTGGTCCCTGTCGACTTCTTGGTGATCAACACTTCATCTCCTTACAATGCAATCCTTGGTCGACCTTGGATTCATACAATGGAGGCAGTGCATACCACCAGGTAGTTCGTTTCCCAACAAAGAATGGAGTGGAGAAGATCAAAGGTGACCAAGTAGCGGCAAAGCACTGTTTCATCACCGCCATGAAGTCTAAACAAGCATGCAAGGAAGTCTAGATAGTCGAACTGCCTGATCAACCTGTACTGGAAGACGTTGGTAGAGTACCAACAGAGAAGATGGTGAAGGACCTCGAAACGATCTTGGTGGACGGAGGAGATCCAGACAAGTTCTTTTTGCTCGACACTTCGCTTCTCACCGGAGAGAAGGAGCAGTTGCTAGCTCTCCTCCACAAGAATATCGAAGTATTTGCCTGGTCTGCTTACGAGACTCCTAGGTTAGACCCAGCCTTTGCATGTCACTAACTTCAATGTCCAACCAGCAGCTCAGCCCCATAGTCCAAAAGAGTAGACGATCATCTGTAGAACACACGGAAGCGGTCATCCAAGAGGTAAACAAGCTTCTGGTAGCAGGGGTCATACGGGAGGTACAATATCTGAAATGGTTGTCTAACACCGTTATGGTGAAGAAAAAGAATAGAAAATAGAGGGTGTACGTCGACTTCACCAAGCTCAACAAAGCTTTTCCTAAGGACAGTTTTCCTCTCTCACGATAGACCAATTGGTAGATGCAACTGTCGGATGTGAACTAATGAGCTTCTTGGATGCCTATAGTGGCTATCATCAAATCTCCCTGTTTGGCCCTGACCAGGAGAAGACATCATTCATTAGCCCAAGGGGCACCTACTACTACAAAGTGATGCCCTTCGGCCTGAAGAACGCCGATGCGACCTATTAACGGATGGTCACTAAAATGTTCAAGGACCAACTAGGCAAGACTATGGAGGCCTATATAGATGACATGGTGGTCAAAGCTAAATTGGCCGAACATCATCTGAGAGACTTAGAGGAAGTGTTCCAAATCCTGAAGACCCACAAGTTTCGCTTGAACGCCTCGAAATGTGCATTCGGGGTAAGTCAGGGAAGTTCTTGGGATATATGGTGACCAGGCAAGGCATCGATGTCAACCCTGACCAGATCAAAGCCTTCCAAGACATTGAGGCACCTACGAAGGCTAGGGAACTCCAAAAGCTCGCTGGTATGGCCGCAACATTGAATCGTTTCATTAGTCGGTCTTACGATTAAATGAGACCTTTCTTCTAACTCCTAAGGAAGAAGCAGACTTTGAATGGGGTGACCAGTGCTCTGAAGCACTCACAGAGTTGAAGAAGTATCTTTCTTCCCCTTCTCTTTTGTCTACTCCAGTCCCCAACGAAGACCTCTTTCTTTACTTGGTTGTCTCCGATCACGCTGTGAGTGCAGTCTTGATTAGAAAGGAAGGGAAGGAATAAAAACCAGTATACTACGTTAGCAAAACCCTCTTGGATATTGAAACCAGATACCTGCCACTAGAGAAGCTGGCATACGCTCTACTGATCGCCTCTAGGAAGTTTGCTCACTACTTCCAAGGACACACTATCACTGTCCTCATAGAGTACCCTCTAAAGTCTATGTTCAGTCAAGCTAATTTCTCAGGCCGGACAGCGAAGTAGGTAGTAGAATTGGGAGAGTTTGACATTAAATTCCAGCCATGGATTGCTATCAAAGCTCAAGTGTTAGCAAACTTCGTAGCTGAATTCACCCCAAGACCGACTGGCCCCTCTGAATGGAGCTCAGCCTTAGTAACCGGAATCCACAACACTCATCAAACCCCCGTTGAGGCATGGAAACTTTTCATTAGAGACGTTTGGCAGCTGTTCGTTGATGAATCCTCCAACCAAAAGGGTTCTGGAGTAGGAATGGTCCTTATTTCACTAGAAGGGTTTGTTTGGGAGCAAGCCGTCAGATTGTGATGGAAGGCTTCCAACAACGAAGCGGAATACGAGGCTCTGCTAACTGGTCTACACAGCGCTGAACACTTTAATGCAGAGGAGTTGGTTGTTTATAGCGACTCCCAACTTGTGGTGAACCAATTGACTGGAGTATGTGAAACTCGCGATGACCGGATGGCATCCTATGCGAAACAAGCCAAGCACTGATCCACAAATTTCAAGCTATTAGGGTTGTCAAAATTGGCCGTGATTGAAATAGCCACGCTGATGCCTTAGCCTGTCTTGGCTCTTTGGTGGACTCCAGAAATGGTTGCAAGATATAGGTTGAATTTGTTCCTCAACCGACTATCGATCCACCCAGCTCGGTCCTCTGTACTGACCTCGATCCGAGCTAGATGGACCCTCTCCTTGCCTTATTAAAAAATGGTGCCCTTCCAGATGACAAAAAAGAAGCACATAAAATAAGGCACCAAGCTGCGCGATTTTGGGTCTCACTCTCGGGCAAGCTCTACAAAAAGTCTTACCTTGGTCCATATTTTCTTTATGTTCACCCTAATCTTGTGGAGAACTTTCTTTATGAAATCCACGAGGGGATCTATGGCAGTCACACTGGAGGTCGGTCCTTGGCACACTGAGCCTCACTCATGGGTACTGGTGGCCGCGTATGTAGAAAGACGTCCAACAGTATGTCCAAAAATGCGACAAGTGCCAAAGGTTTGCCCTACTCATTCATTAACCAGCCAAGTACCTAACTCCCCTTACCAGTCTATGGCCATTTGCACAATGGGGTCTGGACATCGTTGGACCTCTAGCAAGGGGTATTGCTAACAAAAGGTTCTTCGTTGCTGCCACTGACTATTTCACTAAGTGGTGGAGATTGAAGCCTTAGCTAGCATAAAGGAAGCTGACATGAAAAGGTTCGTTTAGAAGAGTGTCATTACTCGGTTCAGCATCCCAAGGGCCCTACTATCCGATAACGACACCCAATTTGATGGGAAGGTTTTCAGGAAGCTCTGCTCTGACTTAAAAATTAGGTTCAAAAATTCTACTCCAGTCTACTCTCAAGGCGATGATCAAGCTGAAGCTTCTAACAAGACGGTCCTCAATGGGATGAAGAAGCGGCTGGAGAAGGCCAAAGGCAAATAGGTGGAAGAACTACCAAATGTTCTGTGGGTGTATAGAATAACGCCACATCGATCGATAGGAGAGACGCCTTACTCTCTCATCTATGGGATGGAGGCCATCATCCCCTTAGAGGTCGGCTTCCCACTATTCGGTCTGAAATCTTTGAACTAGCAAACAATGATGAGGTTATCGCCCAAGCTCTTGATCTGGCAGAGGAGCGCAGAGAGGCTGCGATCATTCGTCTGGCAGCATACCAACAACAACTTATTAGAAGTTTCAATAAAAATGTGCTAATTCGACAATTTCTACCTAGAGATCTGGTGCTAAGGAAGGTCATGGATCACAAGAAGGTCCCTGGTGAAGGGAAGCTTGGCCCTAACTGGGAAAGGCCTTACAGAGTTACCTCTGCCTTGGGCAACGGAGCTTACTACCTGACTGACCTAGCAGGAAAGCCCATTCTTCATCCTTGGAATGTTGCCAACTTGAAGAAATACTATCAGTGATGTAATGATCTAAACAGTTTCGAATATAATCGCAAGTTTCTAAGTATTAATGAAATCACCTTTTCCTTATGAATTGTGTTCTTTTTCATATGTGTCGTACATATTTTTGCTCGGTAATTGAGCAAGAACGGGTTACAGGTCTTAACCTACGCCCCAGCCTGCAAACTCGGCCCTTCGGTCAGAATAGGGTGCCAAGTGGTATAGCTTGGTGGAATTTATTCCAAGTATCGTTACGTGAAAGCACAGTCCATGGTAACAACTCGCGCTCAACGAAGAGTCGAGTTACACTCTATGATGAGTTAAGCTTGACTGAATCAAGTAAAGGCTGAGCGACGAAATACTTAGTCGAATCCAACTAGAGATTTCTAAGGCAGAAAGCTTGGTCTGCTTGATCAGACGCCCTATATAATCTTGGAGCCTCTGCTCGGCTGGGGGCATGGAAAGTTCTTTCTTCTAATTTTTCAAAGGCATAGAGCCTAGTTAGACTGAACAGGTGACCTCCTTCTCTACAGAGCCCCTACTCGGCCGGGGGCAAGCATAACACATACAAGCAAAAAATTAAAGATTGAAGTTCAAGACTTACAAAAATTCAACAAAGCATGGCATTACTATGAAGCGTCCATTACAAAAAGAGGAGCTTGGCCTTACAAAACGATGATGTCTAACTAGCCAAACTCGAACACTTGCACAAAAAAAATAATAATAAAGTAATGGGCTTTCATGCCTCATCACAAGGTTGCTTTTGCTCATTCAGAATTAGGGCTCGGTAGACGAATGGGAGAAACAGAAAGGGTGGCCTCCGAAGTCTCAGCCACTAACATCTCCTTTGCTTTAGCAGCCCTTGTAGTAGTAGTCTTAGATGAGACGGGGATGTCCTCAAAGAGGGTAGAAGTCTCCTCAATTCCAATAGCATAAAGGGCCTCTATCCAACCTTTGGCAAACAAGCCATCCCTTAGCTCCAGCACTTGTTGAGCATAATCTGCTCTAGCTTCATCCCAGCCCCTCTAGTTGGCCTCTTCAATAAGCTTAGCTTGGTTGGCCTTCATTGCCTTTAGTTCAGCCTCCACTCCAGCCTTTCTCTGTTCAGCCTCTTTTTTGGTAACCAGAGCCATTATAACAGTCTTTTCAGCCTCCAATAACGCCTTCTCCCTAGCAATAGCTGATGCTCTAGCAGTGGCAGCCTCATTTTCGGCCCTTATCCGATCGGCTTCAACTGACTTTAGAGCAAGGTCGCATCAGCTAGCACCTTTGTAGTTCGGTCATAGTCTGTTACTTACTCCAGGTGACGCTGCTCCAAAACATGAAGTTGCTGGGCCAACTATCAAGGACCAAGATAAAAACACTCAGAGAAGTTTCTTAAAAAAGAAAGGAAAGGAATCAAATCAAGAGAAGAACACTTAATTTGGTCACCATTTGAATAGATCCTTTGATTAAAGATTCAGAATCCACATTACACTCAACTATGTCTAGGGGTAAGAGTAATGCCTTGGACAGATGGAATGCCAGCTCATGAGAATCCGTCACGCTGAGTGATAGGCCGACTTTTATACTCCAAAGGAGGTAGCCATTCCTCAGCTAAAGTTGATCTTCAGAGCCTTCAACAACATCCTTTCCTTTACTTCTCTTCCTTTTGGAACCCTCCGTTCTTCAATATGGGTTGTAGTAGGTAGAATAGAAGAAGGAACTTCCTTAGAAGTTTATACGGATTGCTTTGGAACCAAGACTCTTTGTGTGACTGGATGAATGGTCACAGCAGCCACTTCAGGAACATGATCTGTACCATAAGCAAGAGCTGCAAGGTCAAGCTTTTGGCGAGCCATGCCTTTTTGGTCGTCGAGACAAAGGTCCTCACTCGTAGTTTCGCGTGATGACCGAACAACAAAGGAAGTAGAAGCTCTGGTGTTGTCACAAGCTTGCTGCTTGGACGACCTCCCTGGGGACTTTCTAAAGTAGTCAACCACACGAACCCTCCTCTCGTTAAGCTTGTGCTTGTATGTGGCCACGTAACTAAGCAACTTTGTCATAGCTCGGTCGGGGTACGAGAAGACAATCTCAAGGTCGGTCGGATGCTCTTTGTTTATCCTCCTCTTCGTTCGAGAAGCACCTATCAAAGTCATACAACAAAAGTAAGAGTCAACATCAAAAGTATGGAAGTAAAGCATTAAAGATAAAAGCTAACCTGGACCACCACCTTCACGAGATATTCGTGTTGGTCGGTCCTCTACACCGGCAAGATACTTGAAATTCCCTCTTACCATGAAGAAATCTTTCGAATGCTTATCGGAATCAGGAAGGTCTAAGATCATTTGGGATACATCGGACTGAACTCTAAGGTAGAAGGTGCCACTCGGGTGATGAGAGAAGTTGTAACAATGGAGTATGTCCCATACTCTTAAATTAAGGCCAAGCAATTTGTTAAGGGCCACGAAGCCACTTACAATCCTAAAAGTATTCATGGCTATCTCCATGAGGTGGAGTTTGAAGTAATGGAAGAATTTGAGCCACAAAGGGTCCAAGGGGAACCGAACTCCCCATTCTACGATGGCTTCTACAGGAAAAGGCACAGTGTCATCGGTTAGAGTTCAAAGTGTGTTTAACCCCCCTAACACCAGTGTAACGTCTTCAGGAATATGGTATTTCTTGCGGAAGAGGGCTAGTTTAGCTGGTGTGTTTACCAGACTCCTAAACTTACCCATTTGACAGAATCAAGGGTTCGAAACAAGTGAAGAACCAACCGAACAACACAGGGCAATGTCCAACAACAAAATTACCACAAGTAACCAAGGTGCAAAAGGGAGGAAGGAACTCAGTTATTAAATAAAACAAGCTTGGTGACTTACAATACAAAGTTAGTGCCACCAGCTATGAACCAATGACAGCCACCAAACAACGCAAAACCCACAATAGCAAGACCGACCTGTTGACAGAGAGTTATTGAAGTAGCATCAGAATCACATTTGTCCAAGTCAAGGAGCGAATATCAAAATCAAATTGAAAATGGAGGAGCAAACCCACTACACAGACACATAAAACATGTATATATATATATGTTCGGACAGCCAGAAGGGGTTCACCATCACACAAATCAAAAATGAAAATGTGGGTTCATGGAATTGAAGACACCAAACTCAACTTTATTGGAGCAAAATCAAAAGCAACAAATTGCCACCAGCAACTTGAAGCAATGAGGTGTGATGTTGGCGATCAAATCGTCGATCGCGCACAGTGCTGAAGATGAAGCAACGGCGACGAGACCAGCTTGTTGAAAGTCGCGGACCAACTGAGAACAACGACAGAATAAATGAACAACGCCGAAAATCAATGGTACAAACTCACCGGCAGTAAAGCAGTAGCTTTTAGCAATAGCCCAGCGACTATGCAAATACTAGAACTGGTGGCACAAGTTGACGCCAACAAAGGCAAATCCACGGTAAAGCAAGAACAGATGTCGGAAAAAATGAATCGAAGACGTCTTAGAAGCAAAGAAAAAGAAAAAACAATAGCTGGGCTCATGAAATTTGAATTCTTAAAAAGAAAGAGTGCAAAAACGTCTAGTTTGGAGGCCAACCCAAGATGGCCACGTGTTTATTTGGCAGAAAATAGTACATGGAGGACAGAGCCGAACTATACTGTGAGTCTATGAAAGGCCAAACTCCTGCACCAATTTTCGAATTATTTTATTCGGACCGACCGCCCAGCAAACAATCATCCAGGATAGTTGTTTCAGATGAAGGCCACGTGCAATGGGCTGAAGAAATGACGGAGCAAGGAGCTAAATAAATATTGGGACTCACAAAGCTGGTTATACATACAGCATGCTCAATGTACAAGTGATAAAGTGATGGGCCCAGCACTCAAGCTTATTGTTTATGTTTGTCTAAATTGCACATCATGTGCAAAGACAGAGTAAAATCAGAAGGCACATACAACTAATGAAGGATGACAGAGCTACTCAAGAGACCGAAGTAATGACCAATTTTTCCCAAAAAAAAAAAAAATTTCAAAAGTCAAAAGCAATGGCCCAGCACTCAGGCTAATTGTTTATATAAATTAAAGGCCATGGATACATGACCGAGCAAATGAATAAATTACGAACTTTGTGGATTTTGGGGGCCCACCTGCAAAACCACACATTTTGATTAGTAAACCTTGCAATTACAAGTCAAAATGGGCCGTGATGTTGTTAAACCAAAAAAAGGAAAAAAAAAAAAAGGTTAGAATTAAATTTAAAGGCCGGCGTAAAGTTTAAGCAAATTGGGCTGAGATATAAATAATGACTTCACTCAATAATTTTTAGTGCAAGCCAGGGGATAAATAAAGGGGGCACAATTACTCAAGCCTATTTGTATGGAACCTCGTTGGACTGGGCGGAGGTCCCTATTCCGAAGTGGGCCATTTCTTCACTCTGTGATGGGCCGAGTTAAGGGAACAGTCTTGGCCCATTCCCCACTCCGAAGAGGGGAAGCCATGGGCCTGGCCCTAGCACCCCTCCCTACTCTGAAGTGGGTTAGTTCATAACTTGGGCTTCAAGGCTTCTACTCTAATACGCATGAGAGCTAACAGGTCAACTAACACCATGTAAGTAAAGGGCGCGTGGTGCCCGTGAACGATGGAACCGCTCAACAAAATCTTCGCTCTCCTCTATTAAGGGGTGTACTAGCATCACGGCTGAATACCAGGCGGCGAACGAGAGATCTTGATGAGCAAGTCATATGATCCTTATAAAATGTAACCCTACTCTCCTTGAGAAAGGGCGATCTCTTGACTGTAGAAACACGTTGGTCTTCTCTATCTTGTCTCTACCAAACTCCGGTACTGACTCGACCGTCAGATGGGTTTCCGACCAACCCCCGGTCGGACAGCCTAACCATTTGTTTTTGTGCAGGCCTTCACCCATCGATGCACCAGGGTTGTCTACGAAGTTCTTTCTTAATCTATTGCGAAAACTGGTCCGCACATCAGTGTTGAATCCGATTAGAGAGTTGTGTCCAGACTAGTCAATGAGGAAACAATCAAGATATTTTGGTTATCTGCTGGTAGTATATGTGTTACTTTTTGGTCATATGATAGTTAGTCACTAACGTTGGCAAATGTATTTTTAGTATCCTGATCTTGAGATCATTGTAAAAGTATTGAGTGAACCAATGTTCTTCCATTCAAAAACTGATATATATCATGTCTCGACACTTGAGAACTTCAGCAAATTTTATGTTAGTGTCATTCATATTGTAGATGTATTTTTTGGAATCAATATAGGCATTTATTTTTGGTGCTATTGCTGATACTAACAAAAATTATAATGTCTTTACTTCCTCAACAATGCTTCCTAAAGATACAGACTTCTTGTTCCTTCTACCTAAAATTAACATTTATGAATATCAATTGTTGGGTGAGGTTGGGGATTATGGAAGCTTTTCACCTTTGATGTTATGTTGAAGTAACATACATACGATTCAGTTTTGGATGATATTTGCAGTTTGGTGGTACGGTCCATTTTGAGTAAGTTTTAGAGTAAAGAAAATGCTTAATATTTTTCAATCTTACTTGTTCAATCTTACTCCACCTGGAAGTCTAGAGCAGAAAAGAGTTCCTTATTACAAGTCAGTGGTTTTGTAAGTTGTGAATTGATAATAAATGATAATCTTTGTCGTTAAAATAAATGGTTTCTAGTTTTGTGGTCATAACCTTTTGGAAGAATATCACTTCTTGGTTTGAAATGTGAAATTTGTAGTATTTTATGACCCTTCTTTAGGGTTTCCTAATTGATATGAGTTACAAGATTTGTTTACATTGTAGGAAGGTATACATCATTCTCTAGTACATGCATATTGTCTTTCATATCTATAAGATGCTTTGTAGCTACAATTAAATTAACATGTATTTTTTGTTTATAAATGTGATAAAAAGAGTTTTGCCTAACCAATGGTTTTATATTGCAGATATTTGCATGAAGTAATCTACATTACTGGCTTTGTGCAGCTCACGACTATCATCTTAGAAAAATTTTGGTACATTTATTTAGTGGTAAGATCCATTTCCTGAATTGGTTTGCTACCTGCATTAGCTGACTTATTTTATAGTGTTGTCAGGCTTTTGAGTTACTGATTAACAAAAGAGGCCAGCTTGTGGTTGCCTGGCATTTATATATATAAGTATGCAAGTTAAGATTTGGGATTCTAATGCAGTGGTTAATGTTAAGGAAATGCCTGCACTATCATAAGGAAAGGATCAACTTATATGTTTTTGCAGCTTATTCATTCAAAGAAAAATCACTAAATTAATGGATTGACTTGAAACTATGTTCTTCATCTACTTAATATGATGGCTCTTGAGGACTTGGATTCCCTAATGAACTACCTCATCTTACCACTAAATGAAGAGTAATGCTAGGGATCATTAAAAAAATATCATGAAGATCATGAAAAAATTTTCACCCTTAGATTACACATATAATAAAACACCACACACTAATCAAAGGATGGAAAATCTTCATGAAGCATTTCATGATATTTTTTTCATGATCCCTAGTATTATTCCTAAATGAATTTGTTATTATTTGTGCTGCTGTTTTTGTTTTTATTGTTACTATTCAATATTATGTATTGTATGGCACTGCTTGTGTAAGGACCTTGCTATGCTTGCGTCTTGTGTTTCCATCATTTTTATTTGCTGCCATTGAAATTTTGAGAGGGTTTTTAATGAGTACATCTAACTGCAAGATGGTGATGAATAACTGCATCTAGAAAACCTTTTGGGACATTGTAGAGTGGATGATAGAGTTGCTTGACCTTTTTAATAAATTCACGTTCATTCAAGAATTTGGCTAGAAAAGGTTTAGGCTAGCTCACAAGGTTTGATTTTGGAAGTCTGCCAAGCTTTTTGAATAATTCATTTTATTCCGTAGCTCTTTGAAGGTCACAATCTCAAGAAGAGATTGGTTAGCATGCGATTACCAGTTGAGGGGGTCATAGGTATAAAAGTTCATGATGAAGTCTGCGTCAGTATGAAAATAGAGAAAGGTTGCACTACTTTTAGTGAAATTGTCATGTGTGGTAAAAAGAATAAAAAATAATTAGGATTTATTACATTGTTGGAATAATCATCTGACCAAATAAAGTAATGGAGAACATTATTATTGAATGTGTTTCCTTTTAAACAGATGTTGGTTGGACCTGTACAATGCTTAAGTTAATATTCTTTTGGAGTCTACACATGATATATTTGCAAGATTTTACATTGACTTGACATTTACAATATAAATTGACCAAGCCGTTACTTATATAGTGAGGATTATTTAGTTCTGTATTGGTGAAAGAACCAAATATTGTTGAAGTGAATACCTAAACCAGATTGTCTTATGCTTTTGCTTTCTAGATACTAATGTTTGCAGCATACAAACTCCTTGGTTTTGTGAAAGGATTTATGTCACTTGGTTCAAAGGTTTTTTTCCACCAGATATATGTTATATCGTTGTAAGCAAATACAAAGCATCTGTAAGAGTTGGTGTGATAAGTAGTTCTCACTAGTATCAAAATAATGTTCAACAGAGACCTGGAGAGGATGAAAAGTTGAGAAAAAAGAGAGAGAAGATAGAGAGGAAAGCTTCAAGACCCAAATTTTTACGGACAAGAAATTGATTGTGCACTTCTGAAATGATAGACTAGCTCTTGGTTAGATCTTAATGTCTCTCTTGAGTATGACAGATGGCTTTGTTATCTCTAAGTAATGTGAAATCAAGTTCGGCTGTCTAGTTTTGGATGGGAAGAACTTTAATGTGATTGTCATTTTGGATGAGAGGAACTTTATGTTCTTGTCATGGATGCGTATTCTTGATATAATGTGTTTTCATTGTCATCTTTAAATATTTTTATCGATGTACTTAATTTTCCTGAACTACATGAATCTTTTTTGGTTTATCCTAATGTCGTGTTTGATCTTAGAATTATGGAGAGAATTATTGATAGAAATAAAAAGGATTTGTTGAAAAATGATAACGTTTTTAATCTTTCCATCATTTTTTTTTCCCATCATTTTATACAAATTGATCATGTCTTAGAAGCCTTGAAGCCAAACCATCCGATGCATGTTATGTTTTCAAAGATTTGAGTTTGTTCTTGATCAATTGACTTACTCTTGGGCCTTGATTTTGAGTAATGGTTTTGAATTCATGATGTTTTCCAAGCTTACACAAGTTTCCTTGAGTTTTTGGCCCAAGAGAGCTTGATTTGCAGTATTGAATTTGAGTTTTGAGCTTAGGAGTGCAATCTGGAAATTTCAGAACTCAGCCTCTTCACTCGAGTGGTAGACCTTGCGCTCGAGCGACCACTCTGTATTTTGCATTCACGCTTGTGCGATCTAAAGTTGGCTTGACCAGAGTTACGTTCGAGTGGATACCTCAGTCTTACGTTCGAGCGACCGTCGAGCGGAAAATTCATGCAACCAATACTTTTGCAGGGTTTACAGACTGCTCGAGCGACCACTCACATTTTTGGCCCTCCACTAAGTGAAGGAATTGGCGCTCGAGCAAGGCCCTTGCTTTCAGCATATTTGATTAAGTGTTTTCAAGTACATTTTAGCATCCTCATTTCATCTTAGGCATTCCTAGGCCATGGTTAAGACATAATAATGAGGATAAGATGTAGAAACACACTAAGAACGAGATGAAATAAGTTAAGTACTATTCGAGTGTGTATTTCATTATGTATATCTGTTATGTTGTGCTACATAGGTCATGCGCCGTATGCTATTTGATAAGTCTATTCTGTCTGTCTGCTTTTGGAGCCAACTGTGAGTAATAACTTAGTAAAGTTATGTTCAACTTAATTTATTTTCTGTAAGACGAATTAAGATCCGTTTTATGAAATGTTATATTTTGTACAATGAATGATTATCCAAGTTTCTGAAATATATTCGTAGCATCCTTAACACAAGGCCTTTGTCCAAAGGTAATAATACCGTGGTTTCATGGCCCTCGCCCGGGGGTAACAATACCGTGGCTTACATATGTTATCTGTTCCCAGTACCGAAGGTTTCGTTATAGAACTGACAAGTATGACCCCTAATGCTCTGTATTTGATCTGTTAGCGCTATTGGATGTACCACATATGATTAAGCATGAACTCTGATTTCTGTATATGATTCGAACAAGAACATGAACATGAACATGAACCTGTTTCTGTTTTCTAAATTTGTTATGGGGCATCTTCATTTAACCCTTTACTCTGTTATTATTCACTAGGCTCTCGCTCACTATTTATGTTATGTATGTAGGTGGCCAGATGTGTGACCAGACTCAAAGTTGATGACCTGGAGCTTGTATTTTGTTAGCTAGCCCTTGTGCCTCCTAGAGAGGTTCCCGTTGGTAGAAGTCAAGTTTTGTGACCCATGTGAGAGATGTTTCTATTTTGTTTTGTCTATCTGTATAATGGGCTAAGTCCCTTTTTGGCTAAATCTGTAATGAATGTGATGTAAAACTTCTGTATATATGTAAATATATTTAAGTTTTAAATTTCTATCCTATGTATGTCAGCACAGCTCAATAGACTATATATATTTTATATATTTGCTTCCGCAGTCCTAATTATATGTTATTCTGCTTAGAGGCCTTTGGTAATCCAAGGATTTACGACGCTAAACCTATAGGGGCGGGTTTGGGTCGTGACAAAAAAGATTATTAAGAAGTTAGGTGAATAATGCTTTTAGGTTCACTTTCTAATTATTAGCATTTAGCTTATGAAAAGTTGTACCAAATAGGCCTTTAAAATTTTAAAGAATCTAATAAGGAGATGTTTGGCAATTAGTTTAAATAGTCAAAAAGTTTTAAAAAATTAATATAAAAAGTTAATCCATTCTTCTTTATTTTTTTACATGTCTTTTGATTAAAGTCGAAAAATTACTAAAAAAGTCAATTTTCAAACCAACCTTAAATTTGCAAAAAATTGTTAAATATACTTTCACACAGTACCATGTCTTTATGTTTTTATGGAGCACCCATTACTTCTATAATTGAGATAAAATAATGATATATGCATCAATTAGTATATTAACTAGTGTACCAACTAGTGTACCAATTGATGATGTGTCATAATTTAAGAAATTTCTGGTATTTGTAATGTGATTAATGAGTAGAGTCAATAATAATATCATAATTAGTGTTGATATACTAGTTAGTATACTAATTGGTACATGTAGCACCATCGATTTAGATAACTTCCCTTTATTTATTGTTTGGTTGATTTCTCATATATGTTGCAATATTTGAGGAATATCCAAATAGTTTTCTCAAAGGCTAGCTCATTGGGCTTCCGCCCACCCTGATCCTAAACTGTATTGGTTCGGCTTGGCCGTACGAGTAAGGCCCATGGCCAAAGTTATGGGCTTTTTCGGGCCCAACCCAACAAACGTTAGAATCTCTCCTTTGGTCAGGTTTAGAGTCCCTCTTTTTGGGCAATCAAGTTCTTAGTCGGGGGTTTCGTTACTTTTATTGGCCAACTGTTTCAGCTACAAAACCTTTGTTATTATAATTATATATGGCAGACTTACATGTAAATTTTAATAAGTAGATTTATTGTTCAACAGGTTTTATGAAAATTAATAATATTTTTTTTATCAAATACTATTAAAAAATATTACTAATTGTTAATTTTTAACGATATTTTAAAAATTGTCACAAAAAATATCATTAATTATAAATTTTAGTGGCAAAAAAGTCACAAAAAAGTCACTAATTTCAACTTTCAGTGACATTTTGAGAAATTCATCACAAAAAAAGGTCACTAATTGTAAGTTTTAGAGGCAATTTATAAAAATCATGACAAAAAAAGTTACTAATTGTCAACTTTTAGTGACGATTTATTTTTAGTGACATATGCAAAACAATTGTCACAAAAAGTTATTTTTAGCGACGATTTTACTAGAACTTAATGAGAATTAAATCTAACTATTAAAACCTATTGAAAGTTTATCTTTATAATTATATGTTCAACAATCAAAAATTAAGTTGCCAAACATCAATTTACTAGCAAATGATATTTTAGTTGTACAAGAGTTTTGCTAATCACAGACCTGCGACCAAAGTGATAACTAAAAATTTTGTTGTAAAATGACTTTAACGATAAAAATGAATTTTTTGCAACTAAATTTTAATCAATGAGTTCGTGTAATGAGGCCATAGTTGAGGCCTATATATACTCAACAATATATATATATATATATATATATATTTTTGGGTAAATTACAAATAAAGTCATGAGATTTGCTTAAAATCCACTGTGATTTTGAAAATTACACATACCCTTTTGTTAAAATTTGTCATTTAACGGTTATGATAGAAAAAAAAAAATAATTACCCCCTAAAAAAAGACATGATAGAAAAAAAAAGAAAAAAAGAGAAGAAATTACTGACTATCCTCTTATACAATAATGAAATTACCAGAACTGTTAAAATATATTGCTAGCATCATTAAAAACTGGAAAAATTTACCCATAAATCCTAGTTTTTAAAAAGTTGAACTATTTAGTCCTAAAAGTTTTCTTATGCTCCATTTAGTCCCATTTATACATCATCATGATGTTCATGATGTAAATGAATCTGATGTTTCATTCTATAATTTCAAAATTTATTGAAATCTGATGAACATTAGATGTGTGAAATCTAATGTTTGAAACATTCATCCTATAATTTCAAACATTATTGAAATCTGATGAATATTAGATGTTTGAAATCTAATGTTCGAAACATTAATCTGATGTTTGAAACATTGTAATGGGACCTTTCAGTCTATAAGAAAACTTTTAGGACTAAACAGTGTATAAGTTATTAATTTGAGATTTATTGGTACATCCCCCTAAAAACTGTTAATTGACTTAATAATTGATTAATGAAAGATTATTATTATGAAAATATAGATTTAAAGGGCATGATATAATTTCTAGAACAACATATATATTTTAAGCAAGTTATATAGGGTATATTTATAATTTATTCTTTTTATTTTATTTATTTATATATATATATATATATATATATATTCACATATACATCTTTAATATAATATTAAGATTAAAATTGAGAAATTAAGAGAGCAGTAGACCAACTATGAAATTAGTAACTATGGGGCAACACATGTCCGACTAATGAACCAGGGCTAAGATGACTTTCTCATCAAAACGACATTGTTTTGACGAGGAAGAAAAAAAATTTGGGCTTAAGCAGAGAGAGAGAGAGAAGGTGACAAATATTCAAGATGGTGACAAATATTCAAAGTGAAGAATTTCATTTTTCATAATATTATCAAAAAAATAAGTTACCATGAGCTAATTTTTTGTTTGACAATAAATATCATCCCAATGAAAATATTGACAAACTAATAAAAAAAAATTAGATATCTCTGAATCAACACAGAAAACATGGAAGAAATCATGTAAAAATTCCCAAATCAAAACCCTAATATTTACCCAAGAATAGATTTAAAAGAAATCATGTAAAAACCCCCAAATCAAAACCCTAATTTATACCCAAGAATAGATATGAAAGAAATCATGTAAAAAGCTCCAAATCAAAATAATATTAGTTTATTTGCTAGGAATCTCTCGATCAATACATTCAACAAGCTTGTATTATCATTACCATTCACAAAAAAAAAAAAAAAAACCCTAAATTTTGAAATAAAAACCCTCATTTTTCAAGTTTGGAGGATGAATTTGTGTTTATTTCAAATCTGTTGAAGTTTCTTGAAGAGTAGCTTCGATGGTGGCGGAGCGGCGGTGGGCGACGCAACTTCGTTGGCACCAGCAACAAGGCGTCAACGAGCGAGCTCAATCACGTTCTCTTCTCTCTCTCTCTCTCTCTCTTTCTCTTCTTTTCCTTATCTCTTTCTCTAGATCACTCTTAGTCGCGTTCGATCTACTTGAATCCAAAATATTTTTTATTTATTTATTTTTTGCCTTATGAAAATGATATTGTTTTGATTAGAGAGTCAGCCTTTGGTCCCATTAGGGGAACATGTGTCACACTCTGGACGATCACTCTAAAGGATCTAAATGCGTGGTTTAGGGACACTATAAATAAGTCAAAAAGTAAAAAAACTATACAAGTTATCAAATTAGTCACTCTATTTTTTTACACATCTTTTTGTAAAACGTTAAAAAGTAATAAATAAATAAATATATAAAACCTCAAACAATATTCCAAAAAATAAAGTTATGTTTTTAATTTTTCATGATTCAATATTCAATTTTAATTATTGTAATGTGCCTCCAAATTTTGTATTGTAAATTTTTTGATTTTTCTAATATATTTTGAATTTAATAAAATAAAGTCCAAATTAAAATAGGGAAATATCATATTATTGGGTTTTAAAAAAATAATTACAAATCAATGAGATACCTTTATGAATATTAATAATTAAAATTATAAACTATTTCATGAATTTTTTTTTTAAAATTTCACTAGGGTGTAATTTAGGGGTGAGCAGTGAATATTTCGATCCGCCCAAATCGACCAAACCAAACCGATCTGCCGCATTTTGGATGGATGCGTGATGACGAGCGGACGGTTGTAGATTGATTTTTTTTCCCCAATCCATCTAGTTTTGGGCGGATGGTGAATTTGAAATTCCTTTGACCGCAACCGAACCGCCAAACTGCGAGCATCCTTAGTAATTATTAAGATTTTGTGTTTTCAATTTGTTTAGATATACTATTTGTATTTTCAATTGAAAAAGAGTTTAGATATTCTGTTGTGTTTTTAATTTAGACATCCTTTTATCAAATGACATGTGTTGATATTTGGTATTTTTGTGTAGAAAATATAAGGCTTAATTTTGTTATTTTTAAAAAAAAATCAAATTAACTAGTTCTTGAATAAAAAAAAGTAATGAAATAGTTTTGATAATGCATGGTTTTCTTATATGTATTTATTATTGGTATTTGACAATTTACTTGATAATCTTTTGGTTATGTTGAGTTGGATTGCTGTAAAAAAAAAAAAAAAAATGTGGACAAGTTGTACTATGTTCAAAATTTATAAAAGTTTAAACTTTCGCATCTATCCGCTAATCTGTCAATCTGCTCAATCCGGTAGACGGATGGCGAATTGAAATTTTTTTGATCGCAATCAAATCGCGAACACCCCTAGGGTGTGTTTGTTTGGACGGACTAGATAAGGGAAGATTGGAATCCACCATACTGTTACTCCTGAGATAGATTGTCCCCGGATTATTTGGTTGGACTGAATTTGTATCTCATGTTTGTTTAGTCATGAAATTTAACTATTTAATGTCAGGAAATAACTATTTTGTTAGATATGATATGAATCCTATATTTGTTTGAGATATTATGAAGAAGGATAAATGATCAAATGACTATTTTAACATTTTCAATTATTTACTAAGTAATAGCAATATTAAACATATCTTTAATATTTTAATTATTTTTAGCTAGATAAATAAAAATTTATTTTATTTTATTTTTTAAACAATTAACTAAATTTATTTTTTTAAATTCAATAAATTAAATAAATAAAATATCAATAAAAATAAATGTTATTTTTTAATTAAAATTTTAAATAAATTTATTTTAAAAAATAATAATAATTAAATAATGAAATTAAATAAAACATCTATTAAAATTTAAATAATGAAATTAAATAAAATATAAACAAAATTTTAAAATAAAACATCAATAAAATATCTATAAAAAATTAAATAAATAAAACATCAATAAAAATTAAATAAAATTATTTTACTTTTAAATTGAGACATTTAAATTTTATCGAATTTTACTAAATATAATACATAATTAAATAGTAGAGGATCAAAATGATAATTTCACTACCTAGTCCTATATCCTCCTTATCCCTCATTTATGTCCCACCCCCCATAGGACACAATAGTCTAACAAATTTGAGACTAATAGTCCGGTGTAAAAATTTTAAACCAAATAATAAACTATTAATTCAAATGAACTATTAGTCCAATCCTATGACTTAATCTCTCAAAACAAACTCCATCCTGATGTAATTATCTCAATAAAATTCATATTAAGCCCATACGGGCCACTTCGATCCAAAATCATAACTTCATATTTTTAAGTCCGTAAATAGGGTCTGGGTTTTATCACATAACAGACCCGGACTGACCCATTAACCGAGCCTAGTCCTGAAATTTTGTGGCCGGCTCATGCCTTAGTGAGCAAACTACGGCCACAATCTTTTTTAAGATATATTTTATCTTTGACAGTTGAGTTAATAACTCACAGGTCCAATTATATCTCACAAGTATTTATATATATCCCATTAAATCCTATCAATTTATCTTTGAAAGTTGATTCTATTAGAATCGACAATAAAAATAATTTTTAGTGACTATTTTATGAATCTATTGCTAAAATCTAACAATTAATGATATTTTTCTGTGACGATTTTCTAATATATTGCTAAAAATGATAATTGATGATGTTTCTCTATAACAATTTTTTAAATATGTCGCTAAAAATTAACTATTAATAAAGTTTTTCTTTGAAGAATTTTTTAAATAGTCGCTAAAAAATAACAATTAGTAACATTTTTTTATTTATTTATGAAAACGCTGCTAAAATGGATTTTGTTGTTAAAAAGTGAACATAATTTTTTAATGCACCAAATAGTCTAGAGGACTTATTGGTACACATAGGATTTTTCAGTCAGTTCCCTTGCTATTTTTTAAAGGGTAAATTACCAATAGATCATAATAGTTGAAATTAATTCTCATTAAATCTTATTAAAAATAAATTCTAATAAAATTGTCGCTAAAAATAATTTTGTGACGATTTTTTGCTTAAAAATTTGATAATTAGTGACTTTTTTGTCATAGTTTTTACAAATTGTCGTTAAAACCTACAATTAGTAACGTTTTTCTAAGATGAATTTTTCAAATTATCGCTGAAGTTGAAAATTATTGACATTTTTTTAGGATGATTTTTTAAAACTGTTGCTAAAACTTATAATTTGTGACATTTTTGTGACAGAATTTTCAAATCATCGCTAAAAATTAATAATTAGTGATATTTTTTAATAAGATGAAAAATATCATTAATTATCATAGAACTTATTGGATAATAGTCTACCTATTATGACTTACATGTAAATCCCCATTTTTAAAAAAATTCTTATAAAAATTATTTTTGTTCGAAGAACCTACAAACTAAAAAAACTAATTTATCAGTTTTATTATTATTTTTAATTTTTTTTTGAATTATTTTAATCTTTAGTGAACTTTTTTTAAATTTTTTTAAAAAGCTTTTAGTTTTTAGATTCAACTTGATAAGACGAACCAAAAAATTATATATATATTTCAAAAAAAGTTCAGAAAAAACACAAATAAGCAAAAAATAGTGGATTTTTTTTTTGGTTTATTGACTTTTTCATTTTTTTTTTTTGGAATTTTTCAAAACAAATGTATTTTTTGGATTTGTTTTGAAAAGACGGTTGAAAATGTAAAATTTTTTAATATTATTTAAAAAAAAAATCACTAAAATTTTAAAAAAATTGAAAAAAAACTGTTTTTTAGATGTTGTCACTAACCCTCAAATAAAAACTTATTGTTCATGGGTAATTAATCCGAATAAAAATTTCTTGTGCAAAGATCCTACATGAAGAAACAGAACCCCCCCGGAAAGAAGAAAAAAAAAAAAAAAAAATCTAAAGGCCTAACAAAATAAAAACTTAATTGTCTGATAATCCTCCAAGAATCAAGACAGTAAAGTTCAAAATCTCAAGCAAATATTCTTCTACCAAATTAAACACAATTCAAAACAATCACTATACTGAAATAACAACTTAGTGCTCACAAACATCATAAAAAGCCTACTAATTTCTTGTAATCTTTCGGATAAAAAACTAAATAAATAAATAATTGTTGAAAAAGTCTAATAACATTCAATGGCTCACCACAAGCACAAACAACAAATCGTGGATGATTGTAAATAGTACACATTCGAAATATTATTTAAAAACATTAAGAGAATAAGTTTCTTATGATTATCCCGTAAATATAGAAAAAGTTTTGTATATCAACAGAGTATCAAGTGATACTACCCTTCTATCAATCACAAATATGTATACCCTTAGTGTTCCCTAAACACTCAACACTAATGAAAGGTACCATATGGATATGCCATATCATGTACAAAATTCACTCGATTTTACCGGTTAAAACTTATTCTCAAACATTAATATGTGATTCAAATTCAATCTATCTATAAGATTCATAATACATTATTTGAATCTTAACCCTCATAACGATTCACTTTTAAAAGGACACCCATTCCCAGTAAATTAAAAGACCAACAAACCATCAAAAAATAAAATAAAAATTTCCCAACATGCCATAATCAATAAAATTCATTTTGTATTTGTATAATGTTCCATACATGTAACCCATATGCAAATTGATAGTATATATATATATATATATATGAAAAAGTGTACAAAAAAAAAAAAAAAAAAAACACAAAAAAAAAAATACAGGGAAAGATGTTTCTTAATTGGAATTGTCATAATTTATAAAAGCTTAGTAATATCTCAATTACAGTGTTGTATTCTCTTGCAGTTTTGAATCTGAATGAAACAATAGTCTAACAAATAAAAACATTCATAAAAATTTATGAAAAACTGCACAAACTATGATTCTATGAAGCTCCAAGAAATATCAATTCTTTTTCTCAAACCAAAACACCATCATCTGGCTTACTGTATACATATCCACCATCTTGACGATTCTAGTGATGGATGCAAGCAAGAGAAAGACATGATCCAACGAAGACAAGACTTGCCGCCATGAGAAAAAACCTCTGCTCCATCATCATCTCTTTCAACAAAGAAAGCCTGCTCAACTCTGCATTTGAATCCTTTCCAGTTCTGCTCTCATTCTCATTCTCATTCTTTGTGACCCTACCGTCATACCATGGATATAGAAGGGTTTGGAATGCAGGATCAACGAAGTCCTCTACCCAATGAACGATCACATGTCCATCGTTGTAGATATCCCAATCTGTGACCTTGATTCCATTAATGGAAGTGCAATCGCTATGATGGCTTATTGTAGTAACCACAAGTGGGTGATGGGAAAGGAGACCTTGGATTTCGTATGGAAAGACGACTGAAGAGCCTCCCTATCAAGCTTTAGCGGTGCAACGTGGTACTGCAAGAGGGTGAATGGTGGCTGAGGGTACTTGGAAGACAAGAACGCATTATCAAGTGGGCAAAATATGGTAATTGTAGTATTGTGGGTTACTTCGAAAGGTATCAATGTAGGGAGGGTTTGTTCAAGAATTAAGGACATGGCTATGTAACCCTTGTTGGTTAGGGCACTTGAGATCATCCCAACATTCAACCCATGATAATGATGGTTTGTTTGCGCAGCTGTTGAAATAATGGGTTGCGAAAGGATTGAAAGAAAAACAAGAAGAAGAAAGGCAAGCGAAAGCTTGGAGGCCATGAAGGAAAAACAACAGATTGATGAGGAAAAGTAGAAGAAGAATAGAGAAAGGTGTAAAGCCTGAGCTAAGAGCGATTTATGTATTGTAGAATGCAATATCTATACAGATTGTTAACCCTAACTAGGACTTTTATATAAGTACATTGAAACCTTGTCCCATTGGGATTAGAAAACCTAGTTGATCAGATTTTTCAAAAACAATCACACGTTTAGGAACCTACCAACCACTGTCCAATAGATTTTTTTTAAAAAAAAAATTTAATAAATGGAAGCAATTTTATTAATGTGAACTTACTATCTTTATGTCTCACAAAAAAACATTTTTTTATTTTATTTCTTCATTTTTAAAAGGATCCTAATTTGTTAGCTCAATTTTTAGGTCCTTGGGGCATAAGTGTGCACTACAGCAATCCATTTTAAATCCATAAAGCAAAACCCAATCCAAATAGCATTAGAGATCTATGTAAGTGTGTATATATATAGAAAAGTATATAGGTTTAGCCAAGTAATAGATTTGCAAGTAATGGTGGTAGTTATAGCTTTATGTCTTTTATTCTTTCATTCCTACGATGGCTTCCAAGCTCACAATCACCTTTGTAATTCTTCTTCTTCTTCTTTTTCACTCAATTCTCTCAAGCTTTCCAGTTACAAATGCAGCCGAAGAAAAAGGCCTTCATGGCTTAGAAGTTTCCAAGATTTCAAGTTCTCTCTCCAACAAGCATTACATAGCAATGTCGATGATATTAGAGCAAACTCTCTCAACTTTGATTCCTTCTGACCTAATCAACAATGACAACATCACTCTTACCATATTCTGCCCTACTGACAATGCTTTCTTCTCTCTCAAGTACCACAACCTCCATTCACTCTCCTTCAATATCACATCATTCCCACAAAGCTCAATAGGAGGCTCTCGAATCATCTCATCCATTCGAGTCCAAGCTCAATACCTTGCTCGCATTAGGACCCCGGTGTCCCATGCTAAGTTCGAAGTAGAAAAGTTTGATAGAAGCAGCAACTTCGGCATGTGAGATGTGAAGTTAAAGATAGGCTTGTCTAGATGAACCTGCACTTCACTCTGGGAGACAAACCAAATGACTTGGACGAGATAGAATGGAAGAAAGTTAATCTCCTGGCCTGCAGTTCCATCAGACTTTGCCTTGCAAAAGAAGAAAAGTACGCATTCACAGAATATGATACTGCAAAGGAGCTTTGGAAGGCGTTGGAAGACAAGTTCATGACAAAGAGCATTGAAACTGGCTCTACTTGAAGAAGAGGTTGTTTTGTTTCAACTGCAAGAAAGGTATTTCGATGAATGAACACCTAAACAATTTCAACAAAATTCTTGCCGATTTGAAAAACCTAGATGTTCAAATCGATGATGAAGATAAAGCATTGTTATTGTTGAATTCCTTGCCAACACATATGATCATCTCACCACCACTTTACTGTATGGTAAATAAAAGATCAAGTATGTTGATGTTTCAAATGCCTTGGTAAATAATGAGTTCAGAAGCAAAGATAAGTCTGCAACAGGGACTCAGCGTCAGAGGCATTGACAGTCAGAGGTAGGACAAATAACAGAAGATATACAGGGTGGGAAAGTCTCGCTCAAAATCCAAAGGGAGATCATCAGACAGAAGACGTTTGCAAAAGACGAGTGTGCTGCATGTTGCCAGAAGGGGCATTGGGCAAAAGATTGTCCTAATAAAGACAAGAAAGATGAAAATGTGAACATTGCATGAGATAGAGATAATAGTGAAGGATCGGCCGTCACAATTTCATCACTTGGCCATTCTGATGAATGGATTTAGATTCCGGATGTTCTTACCACATGTGTCCTAACAAGCAATGGTTCTCGAGCTTACGAGAGTTCGATGGAGTAGTTGTGCTGATGGGTAACGACCAAGCTTGCTGAACAAAAGGGATTGGAACAATTCGGTTAAAGATGCATGATGGAACAGTCAAAATTCTTGAAGATGTTCGGTATGTACCGGATTTGACAAAGAATCTCATCTTAGTGGGAGTTTTAGACTCCAAAGGTTACAGAGTAACTGTTGAATGTGGAGTTCTCAAAGTGGTACGAGGAGCATTTGTTGCAATGAAGGGTATTCAAAAGGGAAAATTATATTTCCTAGGCGGCTCTACAGTCACAGGGAGAGTGGCTGTCACCACTGGCTCAGAGGATGATGTATCAGACACTTCTAGACTTTGGCACATGTGCCCAGGGCATGTCGGTGAGAAAGCTTTACAAGGGTTGGTAAAGCAAAACAAGAAGCTTGAGTTCTGCGAGCATTGTGTACTGGGCAAGCAAACAAGAATCAAGTTTGGTATTGCCATTCATGGTACCAAAGGGATTCTGGACAACGTTCACACAAATGTTTGGGGACCTTCCAAAAATGCTTCTTTGGGAGGTAAACACTACTTTGTGTTGTTCATTGATGATTTCTCAAGAAGAGTATGGGTTTACACAATGAAGCATAAAGATGAAGTATTAGACATCTTTCTTACATAAAAAAAATGATTAAGACCCAGACATGCAGGAAGATCAAGAAACTTAGATCTGACAATGGCGGCGAATACACATTGATCCTTCTTTGAGGTTTGCCAGAATGAAGGGATAGTGAGCCATTTCATAGTTGGTGGAATGCCATAGCAAAATGGAGTTGAAGAACGCATGAACCGTGCTTTGGTGGAAAAAGTCTGGTGTATGCTGTCACATTTAGGATTGAGCAAGGCTTTTTGGGGTGAGGCATTGAACTATGCTCGTCATCTTGTCAACAGACTACCTGCTGCAACACTAGATGGCAAGACTCCCATAGAGGTATGGTCAGGAGCGCCAGCTACTAATTATAATTAGCTACATATTTCAGATATCCATCTTATTTTCATGTTACAGAATCTAAGTTGGATCCTAGAGCCAAGAAAGCTATCTTCTTGGGCTTTAGTGACGGTGTCAAAAGATACAGACTCTGGGGCCTTGAATCAAAGAAAGTTTTCACTAGAATAGACGTTACCTTTGATGAGTCTACAATGTTGAAGAGCCAAATCCTCAAGAGAATGAGGAAGTATTGAAGAATTCAGTGCAGGTGGAGCTTGAGACTCTAGCAAAAACTATTTAGACAGTCAACAATCCTGAAGAAGTTTCAGCTAATAGAAGATCCTGAAGAGAGTTCAATGAGAATGAAGATCCAGTTCAAAGGCCCCATAACAGTTAGAACCTATTACAATCAGAAAAAGAAAAAGGGTTAGTAAGCAACCCCGTTGGATGACTAATATGGTGGCCTAGGCACTTCCAATCATTGAAGACAATGTTCCGTGCACTTTTAGAGAAGCCGTGCAGAATATAGAAAGTGTCAAGTGGAAGGAGGCTATGGATGAAGAGATTGGGTCACTTCACAAGAACCAGACTTGGGAGTTCGTGTAACTTCCAAAATGCAAGAAAACAATTGGGTGTAAGTGGGTTTACACCAAGAAGGAAGGCATCCCAGACAGAGACAACATTAGATTCAAAGCTAGATTGGTAGCTAAAGGCTATGCCCAGAAGAAAGGAATAGACTACAACGAGTTATTCTCACTGTTGTGAAGCACACGTCTATTCGTATCTTGTTAGTTTTGGTTGCACAATTTGATCTCCGCTCACCTAACTCGATGTCAAAACTGCCTTCTTACATGGAAATCTTGAAGAGGAGATACATGTTCTAACCAAATGGTTTCAAAGTTGCTAGAAAAGAGAATTGGGCCTGTAAGTTAAAAAATCGTTGTACAGGTTGAAGCAATCCCGAGACAGTGGTATAGCGATTTGATCGGTTCAAGACGGAAAAGAAATATGTAAGAAGCCAGTATGATCATTGTGTATATTTTTGTAAGCTTTTCGATGGTTCATTTATCTATTTGCTCTTATATGTAGATGATATGTTGATTGCATTGCGTGTTCTATTTCCCTTTCCGATTCAGACGTTAGTTCGGGCATAATCAGACCCGCCCAGAGGAGGGGTAAGTACCCGATTTCGTTTCCCATCTGTGGTTCACACTTGCCTAGATACCTCATTGGTTGGAGGACGAGAGAGCTTCTAGTCCCTGCCCCTAGTTTCAGTTATGCCCTTTCTAGCAAATGCTTTTCCACTTTAGCTTCAGAAGCTTCCGCAAGAATGAGCAAAGGACACAAGAGCACCTGACTCACTATGCCCCTAGTTTATTGCTTTGACCTTTCTTTTCAAGTTTTTTCGATGTAATAAAAGCAACTTTGATTTGTATCGGAGAGTTGGAGAACTTTATGTTAAAATCAATGAAATTAAAGTTGTGAGCACTGAAAACTTTCCTTTTGGTCCAAAAATGGTCCAAGCAGCCTCCCACTCGCCTATGTCTGTGTCAAAAGGGATTGGATCGCCCCCTACTTTAAGCCTATGATCATGGCAAAGTTGTGGGGAGTCACTAGGCTCGGCTACTAATATGGCATATGAATCAATTTGAAAGCATGCGGTTTAAGCACGTATTCAAAGAAGTATTAAATTAACAATGTAAGTTAGAATGATGTGCCAAGCCTCAGTGTATGCAATACAAGTGGATGCAAACATGAAGTATGCTAAACAAAACATGATGTTCTAGACTAACCATCATAAACTAGTAAATAAAAGGAAGAAAGACATGGGTTTGGAAGACATATACATTATTATAAGATTGCGCACTCACATAGAGGGTTCAAATAAACTAACTAGCTAAGCTAAAATAATTACTACGAATTAACTAATTAACTAAACTAGTTAATTATTATTATAACATCATAACTAATTAACTATTCTAGCTAATTATTACAAATTAGAACTAACTAATTAATTACACTAATTAATTAATTACAAAATTTCTAATTAGCTAACTAATTAATTACAACATGAATAAAACATGAAATAAAGCAACTAAATTAACTAATTAGCCTCGGGAAGCGAGAGATGCTTATGCATGCGCGGATTTTCACTCGAAAAAAGCCACTGTTCTACTGCCAAATGCCCTTATTGCACAGTAGAACACTTACACTATTTTCTATCTCCAAACCAACTCTGTTCTATTTCAAAAGTACACTGTTGGATTTTGCACAGGTGGTCGGCAAAGGGCCTGCCATCCACTGATGATGGCCTACCGGCCACTGATGACTGGATTGTCCTGCTACAATAGAGAGCAAACAGAGTAGGGACAGGGTATTCTCAAGGGTTGTTTGCACAACTCACCCTCCTTATCATTAAGCAGCTCAAATGAGTGGCAAAATTTGATTCAGAAACCATCAACGGATGCAATTTCATTGCATGATGGCTAATGAACCAAAGGCTGTAAGTTCAATGAATGCAGCAAAACAAGACTCTCAAAACCACCTCTCTATCATGAATGATCAAGGGAAGTAGTTGGCAATGACTCTTGAACCGTTTACATCACTAATGAGTATGAAATGACTCAAGACTCAAGGGTTCAATTAACATCTGATTGAACCAAACCAAATTATTATCTTGTCCCTTTTAGTCGCCAATTTTATTACTTTATTTTAATTTACTAACCATTTCTTAATAAATTAAGTCCAAAGGTGAGCTTTAAGTCCTCTAATAGAAAGAAGCATCAAACCAAGAGTTGTTTTAGGCATAAGAGAAGCTTCATGCTGTTGATAATGAACCCCCAAAGGGATTAAACCATTAAGCACAATACCTCAATCTTATGTTTAAACAAACAAGTTGTTTGAAACAACTTTCAAAACAAAGTAAAAGCCAAGAAAGGAGGGAGGTTGCAGAGGTGATTAAGAGTGATCACAAGTATGGAAAGCCATAAATAAATGCAATCAACTCAAATAAGGTGGTGTCTAATGCCTAAAACACCAAACTCATGAGAACAATTACACTACAAGCATGCAATATAAGGCTCAAATGCAATGAACACTTAAAAACAGTGCTAAAATAGTCCTAAATAAGTCCTAAAATATGCTGGAATTAAGACAAAAATAGCTAGAATAATAAGCTAAAACATGGATAAGATTCATATCATGATTAGTAGAGGCTGATCTTTGATCGGGCGAGCGGGGGTGCTCAATTCATGGCTTCCCCTCTCATACCTAAGTTCCCGAGCTGAGACAATCTTGGCGATGACAGACACGTGGCCATTTTTCATCAATCAACCATTTTTAGCAACACAAGTATCACATATTTAAAACAAGAGAAATAGAAAGAAAATAAATGAGAAAATTGTAAAATTTCACCTTTGGAGGAAAGGGTAAATTTTATGATTATCAAACTTTCTTCTTTACATCCTCACGGTTCTGGTGTATGCATTGGAATCTCAGTAAGAAATTTTAAATTTTAGCTTTAAGAGATGGTGTGACAATGAAGGTGGTATGTGAAAAGTATTGAAAAAAAATAAAAATGACGAAACAAACTCTCTCTGCTTTTTTTAAACAATTCTCTCATCCTCTCTCGTTTTTATCCCCTCTTCATCTTCTGAAGATCAATCCAATTTATAAACCAATGTAAAACAATAATAAAAAATAAGGTGGATGTTAAAGATGGTGCATTATGGAGCCATCTTCCATTATTTCTTTATTTTCCTTTTCTTTTTCTTTCTTTTCTTTCATTTGAATGGGTGAGATTTCCCCACCGAAAAAAACTTTTTTTTTTTTTTATTATTTTTTTATGATCATTTTTTTATAATATATATATATATATATGTACATGATTGAATTAGGTGCGCCTGAGCCGCGTACTTCCCTTTTTTTTATTTTTATTTTAAATATATATAATAAATATAAAATATCTAAAATATATAATTTATACCAATTTATATAAAAACACCAACAAATATGTACAAACACATAAAATTATATAAAATTATAAAATACTACAAATTAATAAAAAAGAAAAAAATATATTTTAGTTATATAAAATAATTTGGCCAAAATGGGTGAGATGGGATTAAAGTTTTCATCTGATTTTTCTGCTGACAAATTCATAAAATAGCATATTCCAATTTTCATCATCGGGTGTTCAAAAGAAAGTGCCACAAGTCTTAGGGCCGGTCAAAATGGGGTGGCTACAGCAAGCCACCTTCTGTGGCTGGCAAGCCATCATCAGTGGACGACAGACCTCTACCGGCTATCAGTGCAAAATCCAGCAGTATCCTTTTGAAGCAGAATAGAGTTGATCTGGAGGTGAAAATCAGTGCAAATGTTCTACTGTGCAACAGAGGCATTCAGCAGCAGAAACAGAGGCTTTTTCGAGTGGAAATCACATTCACGAGTCATAGGTTTCCTAAATTTCTCAAAATTATTTAAGTGGCGACTCTATATCTAGCAAAACAGTCCATTTTTTGGCAATTTGATTCAAAATCAATTTTCTGAAAGATTTACCGGATTTGGACTCTTTGGTGATTATCTATTTCACATTGCACTTATGAGATTAGATTCAGTATCGCGGGAGTCCGCTATTGTAGGGCTTATTCGACTTCCGAAAGGGGGCACAAAAAGTCGAGCTACAGCATCTAAGAGCAAGATGGAGATTGATAAACTCAAGACATAGTTGGTAGAAGAGTTCGAAATAAAGGATCTTGGCGAAGCAAAGAAAATGATTGGCATGGAAACAGGAAGGAGGGCATGGTTTGTCTGACGCAAACCCAGTATTTAAAAAAGGTGTTAGATAGATTTGGCATAAATTGGAAAACAAAAGCTGTAAGTATACCATTGGCCCTCATTTCAAGCTTAGTGCTTTGATGTCTCCACGCACAGAAGAAGAACGGAAGCATATGGCATGCATATGGCACATGTTCCATATGAAAATGCAGTCAGTGCATTAATGTATGCTATAGTTTGTACAAGGCCTGACATCTCACATGCTGTGAGTATGGTAAGCAAGTATATGCATGATCCAGGGAAAGGTCACTAGCATGCAGTAAAATGGATCCTAAGGTACATACATGGCATGGTTAATCTGGGATTGAAGTTCGAGAGAGATAGCCGACTTGGACAGAATTTGCGTTGGATATGTGGATTCAGATTATGCTGGTGACTTGGACAAACGCCGGTCAACAATAGGGTATTTATTTACGCTTGCTAAAGGGCCGGTGAGTTGGAGGTCAACGCTTCAGTCAACGATGGCTTTGTCTACTACAGAGGCAGAGTACATGGCAGTGACAGAAGCCTTTAAGGAACGTATTTGGCTACATGCGTTAATTAAGGACTTGGGTATTGCTCAGAAGCACGTTGAGGTGTACTGTGATAGTTAGAATGCCATTTGTTTGGCAAAGAACCAAGTTCATCATTCTCGCACCAAGCACATTGATGTCCATTTCTATTTCATCTGAGAAATTATGAATGAAGGGGATATTCTGCTTCAAAAGATTAGTACTGTAGATAATCCGACCGATATGCTCCAAAAGTGGTTTGTGGGATCAAGTTCTAACAATGTTTGGACTTGGTCAACATCTCTCAAAATTGAGCACCTTCGGGTGCATGGCAGTGTTGATTGATCACTATATTGGATGAAGAATCCTCGCCAAGGTAGAGATTTGTTGAAGATTTGGCTCTGATTCACTTTGTCAACAATAGTTGCTAATTGAAGACAAATGAAGAAATTGCAGATTTGGGCTAGAGATTCAGCGAGCTACTCATGGTAGGGTGGCTAATCTTGTTGGTGGCTTCCATAAATGTTGTCGGTGGCTTGTTGAAGACTTTGGCTCTCCCATTGCATCTATAAATGGGTAGTGAATGGGAGGAGTTTGGTGTGGTGAAATCAGAGAGTGTAAGCAAAGTATAAATATTATGTAAGTGAGTGTAAATTGAGTGAGAATAGTGTCCCATCCTCCTCCATTGTTGTAATTTTGTATTTTTCTTCATATAGTGAAATCTGCTGCCTGTGGACGTAGGCGATTTGCCAAACCACGTAAATCTTTGTGTGTTTTTGCTTGTGTGCTTGTGTGTGATTGTTTTCTGCCTCCTAGGCACAACACACTTGAGATCATCCCAACATTCAACCCATGATCATGATGGTTTGTTTCTTGTGCAACTGTTGAAATAGTGGGTTGTGGAAGGATTGAAAGAAAAACAAAAAGAATAAAGGCAAGTGAAAGCTTGGAGGCTGTGAAGGAAAAACAACAAATTGATGAGGAAAAGTTGAATAACAATAGAGAATTGAAGCAATAAAGGCTGAGCTGAGAGAGATTTCTTTATTGTAGAATGTAATATCTGTATAGATTGAGATTCTTAACTAGGACTTATATATAGGAATATTGAAACCTTGTCCAATTGGAATTAGAAATCCTAGTTGATGAGGTTTCCAAAAACAATTACATGTTTAGGAACTTACCCAACTATTGTCCAATAGATTTTTTTTTTTTTTAAAAAAAAAAAAAAAACTTTAATTACAAATTTGATCTTTAAATGACTCAAAATGAAGCAAGCATCCATTGATTAGTAACAGACACCTTTGTGTTTTCTTCTACATTTAGAGCAAGTAGGTGCAGTATCACTACTTTGACTTGAACTACTCGAAGATCCTATATTTTGCTTTTTGTTCATTGAGAAATAACTGACCGTTCTTGAAATTAAACCTAGATCTTTTACCTCTCCAATCATTTGTCGGAGCTTTGGCTTATTTCATAGCTGCTAAATTGGCTTCTGACATCAAGGCTCGATCCAGCACATCCACATACTTGGTCAGTTTTTATACACCAACCCGATCAAATACATTTAGATTAAGGCCTCCTTCAAATTTCCTGGCCTTTTTGTAGTCCGTGTCTACCATATGTGGAGCAAACCAAGCTAACTCAGTAAATTTGGCCTCATACTCGGCCACAGACATGTTGCCTTGCTTCAACTGTTCAAATTCTGACACCTTGCGATCTCAGAAGCACTAAGGGAAATATTTCTCATAAAATATGTCCTTGAATTGATTTCATGTCATAGCCCCATTGATATCCTGTATTAACATCCCCCAATGCCTTGCCTCTTCTTTCAAAGTATAGGTGGCCAGCAAAACTTTCTGAGTCTCGGAACATGGGAACACTTCAAATAATTTCTTTGTCTCAGGTGTCCAAGTTTCAGCCTTCAGTGGTTCAATGCCACCCAGAAAAGTCGGTGGCTTCATCTTGTTGAATTTCTAAGTCAAACTGATAATATCATTGTTCACCGACTCAACTTATACCGGAGAGGGTGGAAGAGGTAATGATTGTTGTCTTTGTTGTTGTCTCATGGACTCAGTTAAAGCTTCTAGCATTCGTTCCATTCGGTCCATTGAAAGATTCAGTTATATCATCACTTCTTGTTCTTTCCATTTACTATAGGTAAATAGAGCAATAATAAACATAGGCAAATAGTCCTTACATCACAGTGTTCAGTTTCATTTCATTTCATATTGTTTCAAATATGTCATATAATTACACACACACACACACACACACACACACACACACTGATGTAATGTCTCTAATTCTTTTTTAGGACATCATATAGCTCATATGGACTCGTGTGTGCAGTATAACTCATACTCGGATACCACTATGTCACGATCCAAATCCACCCCTATAGGTTTAGCGTCGTAACCAGCCAGTAATCCTAAGATTACCAAAGGCCTTTGAGACATATTAGCAAAATAAGGGGGCTAGCGGAAGCAAATGTCAAAATACAATGTCCATAGAGTTTTGCAGATTTATATGAGATAGAAATTGTAAAACTTTATTTACATATATTATCGTATCATTCTTACATCACCCGTAACAGATAAAATAAAAAGGGACTTAGCCCTATTATAGATAAACAAAAATTTATCCAAAAGACATAAGAAATTAAAAACTTAAGACTTGATTACAAAAGATTTTCGAAGCCTCCTCGAGAGGCGCACAAGTATAGCTGGTTTTTCATGCTCCTCAGAGGGGTTTAGTCTCCTCAGATACGATAGCTCTTCAGTTTAGACTCCCGTGGTTCTGAATTTGGTTTCACAAGTGCAATGTGAAATAGAAAAAAACACAAATGAGAGTCTAAATCTGACAAATCTTTAGAAAATCTATTTATAATCGGAAATGCCAAAAATGGGCTGCATTGTCAGATTTCAGAGTCGTTACCTAAATATTTTTGAGAAATTTAGGAAACCCGTGATTCGTGCCAAAGGCTACTTGTCTGTTATAACTAAAGTGTCTAGGCTCGGAAACTTCGGTATGAGAGGGGAAGGTCATGAATTGAGCACCCCCCTCACCCGATCAAAGATCGACCTCTATTAATTATGATGTGATTTTTATGCACATTATATGCTCTTGTTCTAATTATTAATATGCTAACTTACTATGTAAGGCACACAAATATAGATATTTCACCCACTTTGGAACACTTTGATTTCATGTTTATTTGAAAAGAGTTTTGAATATGTGCTACTTGAAAAAGTAAGCTCATACGTACATTAATCAAAATCATCCCAACTTAAGCGAAATAGCCTTCATCCACCGCCATTCAAAGAGGTGCAATTAGCCTCATGGTAGTATGTTTGATATGGTAACACAAACATACATGCAATATACTAAAGCAAGAAATACTCACCTAGTACTCAACCGAGGCAAACCAAAGAGAAGAAAATAATTAGAAAAATGCATGTTCTAATATACAAGTGACTAATGCAATACATACAAAATGCAACTATTATGTTCGATTTATTTTAACATGTCATATGGATTAACTCAAAGCATGCGACAACGCATGTATTTAAGTAAGTAAGAAATGACAACAATGTTAGAATGATGAACCGAACCCAGTGTATGCAAAAATGGATATTAAGCATGGCAATGATATGAAACGAAAAATATGATGCTATCACGATAAGCATATAAATAAAAGGGAGAAACAAATGGGGTTGGATGGCATACAAAATATTAATAGCGTTATAAATTTGCCCTCGCACAAGAGGGTCCGAATAAATGTCCTAATTAAACTAATTATTACAATACCAAATGAATTAACTAAATTAACTAGCTATTACACATTCGAATGAAGCCAACTAATTAATTACAACACTAATATTAAAGCGCTAGTTTAATAGAACGGGAGGTGAGGAGCCACATGCACACAACGGAGAACATCCTCCCGAAATCCTCTCTGTTTGCTGCCAGAATCTGCTCTATTTGCAGTCAGAAAATTATTTTGTTTTGGCCTCAGGTTCTGCTTTGTTTTGCTGTAAAAATGTCACTATCTGTACAAAATATGTGGCCGGCCGGCCTTGAAAAGTGGTCGGCCGTTCAGCATGGTGGCCACCGCCACTATTTTCTTGGAATTACCCTGCTGTAACAAAGTTGAAGCAGAGCAAAAACAAAGTGTTTCTAGGAGATATTTATCCTTTCTGCCCTTTCCTATCATGAAGATGATCAAGAAGGAGTAGATTCGTTTATCAAATCATCAATTGTCGCAAATTTGTTGCGTGATGATCTTAAAAACGATGGGACAAGAGTTCAATAAATTAAACAAAAGATAGATAATATCTCATCCCTATCATGGAGTTACCTCAAGGGAAGAGGTAAACATTGCTTCATGAACCATTAAACACCACTAAAAAGTATGTTATTATTCAAGATGCAATAGGTTTAATATAATGTCTGATTGAACCTAACCAAATTTTATTACCTTTTTTACCTCTTTAATTAGCCCTTCCGTTTCTTATATTTTCTTCATTTTTGTCCAAAAGTGTAGATTACGTTCACTAAGTCCAAAAGCAATAAAGATAGCAAACACGACTTATCCCAAGAAATGAACTTTTCAAGCTCTTTTCTATGGGGGAAATTACAAAGAAAGAATCAAACTCATTTACAAGCGATAATGAATTCTAAGTCAAATCCTAAATGAGTGTTAATGACTAGTCAAACTCAAAATGAGCAATAATAACTCTAAATCCAAACTCGATAATAAGTTATAATAACACTTTTCTTTGTGATTTCCAAGAGTCTAACTAGAAAGTTAGTCCCTTAGAAGTAATGCACTAGCGATAAAGAGACATATCAAACGAGAGATCATGCCTAGCATAAAAGAGATGTAATGCCCTAGTAATGAACCTCCGAAGAAATTAAATCATTTAGCATGAAGGGTCCATTTTTTATGTTTTGAACGATAATCTTTTGTTTGATTCAACTCTTTAATCAAAAGCAACAAAGAATAGAGGAAGGTTGCAAAGTGTTATGGAAAAATGAGTGATTATAATGGTGTAAATATGTATGAAAGCTATAAAAAAGAAGCAAGAAAGGACTATCAACTCAAATGGATTGAAAGTTATATACATAAGGACTTACAACAACACATCTATAGTATTTAAAGCATAATTAAACACACTAAAAAGCTCTGAAACAATACCAAAATAGTGCTGAAAATCAGGTTTTTGAGGTGGAAAAAGTGAGCAAAAATGGACTAAAGCCAAGGGGTTTCAACCAACTAACAAGCCAAAGGAATGGTGGCCAACCCCTCATCCTTTTTGTTTTCAGGCCTTAAAATACTCTAATAATAGTAAGTAAACACCAAGAAAAGAGAGAGAAAAGATGGTACAAAAGCTCAAAGTATACCTCTTAAAAGAGAGGATGCTCTTCTAGTTCACAAACCACAAGTTGAACACTTTCAAAAGCTGAAATTGTATTCAAGAATCTTAGCAAAAGACCTCAAGTTTTGGCTAAGAAGGTGTATGTATATTGCAAGAGAAAATGGAAGAGTGTTTGACAAATTTTGGCTTTTAAGAAAATTTTCTAAAACCCTAAACCATGAGGGGGGTCATGTATTTATAGAAAAACACATTCTTATGTCAAAAATATCTGTAATGAGACAGCTAGTGCAAGGTATGGGCATAGGGACAACTGGCAACTGTCAAAATATCTGCTATGCTAAACATGGTCGGCCGGCCATGGAGAGGGACGGCCAGCCAACCAAAAATGGCCTACCGGCCACTTGTTGGCCAGCAGGTCTCTAAGTGGTCAGACTAGAAAAAAATAGGTTTTGGTTCAAAGTGGTGGAAGGTTTAGGTTTTAAAACTTGAAACCGAAGCCTTTTGGTAAAGAAATTGAACGATTTGTACAACGTAGCATTTCATCATCAAGTACTTGGAACAAAGTGTCCAAGTCCTAAGGATGGTCAAAATAGGGTGTCTACAACAGGTTGGCTAACAGAACAGATCCATGCTGGAAGTCTCTAGTCTAGTCACGTACCTGATCACCTACATACATAATATAAATAATGAGTTGGAGCCTAGTGAATAACAACAGAGTAAAGGTTTTATAAATGATGTCCATTACAAATTCAGAAATCAGAAATCAGAAATCAGAATTCAGATCAGAAACAGATTCATATACTTATTCAGATTTGTAAACAATCATACGTGGTACATCTATTAGCTATAACAAATCAGATTAGTCATAAAGACCCATATTCATATCAGACAGATGATTGTGCACAACCGTAACAAATAACCATATAGGTTTCACAGATAGTTCCATGATTGGAACCCATAGAGATCCCTAGTACCAAGTAACAGATATCAGATAACAGATTCACATGATGCTAAGGGTGCTATGATACATTTCAGAAATTGGACAATCATTTATCTATACAGAAAATATCATTTTAGAAAACAGAGCTTATCATATCCGACAGAAAATACTTAGTTGAGCATATCTTTACAAGGTTGTTACTCATATATAGCTTCAGAAGCAGAACAGACGAATCAGACAGATCAGACGGACAACGACGCGTGACCTAAACAAACACGTGACAGATACAGACTGAAACACACATTCCGTAATTTGCTAAATGTAATTGCTTTTAGTGTGTTTCTAATTCTTATCCTTATTATTATAGCTTAAACAATGGCTTAAGAATGCCTAGGATGCAATGATGATGCAATTATGTACTTTGAAACACTTTGAAAAATTTCAAAAAATAAGATAGTTTGCTTGAGCGAAACTTTGGTCGCTCGAGCGGACTCCTTGGTCTACAAAATTACTGGATGCTCTTATTTTATGCTCGAGCCAAGGTTCAAAACAAAGGATGGTCGCTCAAGCTAACCATCAAACTTTGCAAAAGTACTCAAAGCTTGCAAAGTACGCTCGTGCAAAGGAACCGTCACTCGAGTGAACCTTGCGAATTCTAGAATTTCTAAATTTGCATTCAAGGTTCAAAACACAAGTTTAACACATCTAAACCCATTCTTTTGGGCCAAAACTTTAGAAAACACTTGAAAATTTGTAGAAAAACATGAAATGAAGTTTAATTTACAAAATCAAAGCCTAAAAGCAAGTGAATTCTTCAAAACCAAACCTTTACCTTAATGTACAACAAATGCATGCATTGCTTTGAGCTCAAACTCTTTAAATCATGAACAATTAGGATTAATTGGTAGGAAACATGATGAATTGTCAAAACAAAGCTAGGATTATTACATGCATGCAAGAATTCTTTGGAAAATAACCTCAAATGCCGTGAAATATACATGCACGTATGTATTGAGCTTTAATTCTTCAATCTTAGCTTAATTATTGTATTTAACAACCTAACTCTCTTGCATTCATATTCTTGATGACTCATACACCTAGTTCATGGGTTGAATTCTTACCTTTACTCCTCAATTGGGTTCTAGATTGTTTATTCTTTGAGCTTCCAAGCCAATTCCTTCAATTTCTTCCCAATTCTCTACAATTCTCCTTTTCTTCTTAGCTTGAACTCAATGTTTTTTTCCTCCTCTCCCTCTCTCAACATTTTCTTGCTCAAGAAATGAAGATGGGATGTAAATGAGAAGGTTCTTGAATCACACTAGCCTTATATAGGCTTAATTAGTGGTCTATAATTGATCTTGATTAGCCGTAGCTTAGTTTTAGTTAATTTATTTTAATTATTTGATTCTGAATCAAATCTTAATTAAACTGATCATAAAATTCTAAAAATTCCGAATAACACATAAACCTAAGCAATTTCATGTTTGGATGCCGATAAGCTCTTAGTTTTCATGTCGAAACAGAATTCTAGACAAATATTCCTACAACAAACAGATAGAAACACAAAGATCACATAAAATGTACAATTAGCTCACAATTTCATCTTAAATACTTATTAGGCCTTCTTAATTATTGATTAGTAGTTAATCACAGAGTGGGGTTGTCACATTAACAGATAGAGAGAAAGAGATAATGAGAGAGAGAGAAGAGAGAGAGAGAAAAGAAATAAAATGGGTTTGTGAAATCAACTGATAGAGAGAGAAAGCGATGAGCAAGAGAGAGACAAATAAAAAGAAAAAAGAATGGGTTTGAACATATCAATCTCTATTTCCTCTCTATGTATATCATAATTTAAACAAACAGAAAAAAAAAATTAAACAGAAAAAAATTAGGCTTGTGAAAATCAACAAATAAGGAAAATACGTTTTGTGAAATTCAATAAGGTTAAAATTTTGAACAGATAGAAAACTTTTTGAACGGATATTTAACAATTTTGAATAGATTGAAGATACAGTCAATGAAAGTCAACAAATTAAAAAAAAAAGTCAACAGATAAATTATGGGGTAAAATTGAAAACAAAATGTCATTCAAAACAAACAAAAGGACTTTTCACTAAACTATTTCACAAATGGCGGACCTCTTATCAACAAAACATATCCACTGGATCTAATGCCTTATATCCTCCCTAACTTGGACTTTTCAACAATAAACCCTAAAAATTATTATGTGTGTGTACTAAGTAATGGTGTGTATTGAGAGTATTAGTGATGTGCAAATAGAATTACCTAATATTTTTTCATCAAATTTAACTAATAATTTGATTTGGTGAAAAAATTTCATGTTTTTATTTTGGCTGAAAAATTTCTTCAAATCTTTTTTAAAATTCCAAACTTATTCCTAGAAGCTTATTTCATCAAATTTGGTAAAATTAGTTTTGCCTTGATTTGATGAAAACTTTATTTGATACATGTTTGAGACTTTTACTAAATTTTTCATCAAATTTAAATTTGATGAAGAATTGGAAATGTGTAAAAATATCAAAAATACTAATCAAACAGTACTATCTTTGAGCATTCATATTGGACATTTGTTCATAATATATGTATATATATATATATTATTATAATAGAGAAAATAAATAGAACTTATTGGATTTCTTGCCCTGGGCTATGTTTGTTTCAATAGAAAATTGTTCATTGAAAATGTATCATTGTGAAAGAAAGTTTTTTTTAACGGTGCATTTGTCTTGATACACTATTACGCCACTTGGAGAAAATTTTCCTAGTTTTTTCTTTTATTTTATTTTATTTTAATCTTTAGATAATGAAAGAATTTGTTACTAGGTTAGTCCCGAAAATTTTTGATTTCCAAGAAAATATTTATCTGAACATATTTTTACAATTATTGTGAGAACTGTGTGGTGTGGGTAGTTGTTCAATTTGAATGATCAGACTTGCTATGCTTCTGGCCCTTTTATATTAGGGATTGTTATGACACCATTGAAGGCATAGTAATTGTTTGGTAAAAATGTGGGGTAAAGTTCAGACATTGCACAGTATTTACATAGAGCTATTCATCATCCAAAATCTTTTATGAGCTTTACATTTTTATTTAATTTGAAATTTTACCTCCATTTTGGGAAGCTGTATATGCTTTTCTTACTATGTGTTTTGTTTCCAGAAATGAATTTGTAGTGGAATTTCATAGTCACCACCCTGTTGAGATATATGGGTTAGGTGAGAGAGAGGGACCGTCGCTACTGATTTCTGCCTATATAAGTGCGTCCATTTCCATCATCACTCCCTTCACAAGCAAGACAGAGAGAGAAAAGCAAGAGAGAGGGCAAAATGTGAAGCTCTGCCTAGGGTCCGAAATTTTCCAGCTTGAATTTATCCCGAATTTAAAATAACGTCATTTTGAATTATCTTATCGGTAAGAGAATTTTATTATATGTTACCAGTAAGAGAACCCAAAACCACATCGTTTTGGATTTTGAGTCAATTTCGAGCCAAATAATTTCGAGCCCTCAAACAATCTTAGTTCGCAAAAATGTCATTTAAAATATTTATATTATTTAATATAACGTTTTTTTTTAAAAAAAAATTTTAATCATTTTTTTTATTATTTTAATAAAAGAAAAAGTCAAAAAAATCAAACTTATTTAAATCATTCCAAGCAATCCTTTAACTTGGTGAAAAAAAATTATGTTTAAGATGATAGTTTTTTTTTATAATTGATTTGATGATTGTAAGATAAAAATTACAATGATTATGGAGTAGATGTGATATTTTGTCTTATTAACTATTTTGATATATTTTATATTTAGTGACTATTTTAGTCAAATAATCTCTAGCCGAACAAGACTATAATATTGTTATTTTTTTAGGGTAATTACAAATACACCCCCGATGTTTGCTTAAAATATGAATTGTCCTCTGTGGTTTGAAAAATTACAAATATCTCCTGTCAGAAATATTTTATTTAACAGAATTAATTAAAAAAGTAAAATTTCTAACTGTTCACCTATATAATAATAAAATTATCTGAATTATCAATTGAAATAAAATTTTAACATTATTAAAAACTGTTAATTAACTTGATGATTTATTAATAAAAGGATCTATTTGTTATGAAATTAAAAACCTTAAGGGGCATAATGTAATTTTAAGAACCATAGGGGATAATTTGTAATTTAAGTAAATCTCAATGGTGTGTTTGTAATTTATCCTTTTTTTTTTATAAATAAAAAAATAAACAAGAAATTAAAGTAATGATTCATGTGCAATGTATCTATAACAATATCAAAATTTGAATAACAAACTTGCTCTCCATCTTTCTCTCTCTAACTGAAAGGTTCTCTTTCTAGGTCCAACCTAGGGTTTTTCTGGGTTTATCCCAGGGCTCCGGAGCTTTATTTCTCCCATCTTTCTTGGCCCTTACCCATTCTGACCTTCCTTCCCATTCTCGCTAAACCTTAGCAGAACCCATCTCTCCACCTCATCTTTCTTTCCCTCCTCTTCCACACTTCCCACTTCTTTCCTTTCCAGGTCTTGGTTTCCTTCCCACGCCCGGTGAGTCCGAAAGCTATAATGGCGGCTGACCAGTCTACTGGCCAGGATTTAGTCACACTGGAGCTTGAAGAGGGCACTGATGAATGTGAGGATAACTCCTCACTTTGCCTTATTGGGAAAATTCTTACCTCAAAAGCTTTGAATAAGCAAGTGGTCTCTCGAATTCTGCAGGGGGCTTGGAAAACACGAGCAGAGGTTTCCATTACGTCCTGGCCCGATAATGTTTATTTGTTCCAATTCGGAGATGAAGAGGACAGAGCTCTAATATTAAGAAATGCCCCTTGGTCAGTTATGGGCAATCTTCTGGTTTTGCAACCTCTGCAGATTGGTAAGGCGATTTCGGAGGTGGATTTCACTTATTCTCCATTTTGGGTCCAGGTTCATGGCCTCCCTATGGAGAAAATGACGCGTCGGAACGGGCAGATTATAGCTGGAACTATTGGTAAGCTGGTTGGGGTTAAAGCCCCTACTGATGGCTTGTTATTAGCTAGAAGTTTCCTGAGGGTACGAGTGGAAGTCAATACCTCACTACCCCTCCCTAGAGGCTTTTTACTCAAAAGGCAAAACCCAGATTCGACAGGGAAGACTGAGTTATGGGTTGAATTCAAATATGAACGTCTGATTTTTGTTATGATTGCGGGAGACTTGGCCATGACAATAAGTCATGTAAGTTCGTTACTCGTGAGGTCGGGAAATTATCTGGTTATGGCCCTGAGCTGAGAACAGGAGTGGCCAGCAATCTGGGTCTATCGGTTGAATACTATCGTGATCAGATAGATGATCTGGAAGAACACCTTCGCCCCATCCTCTCACGGCGAAGGTTTCCATTCCGACAAGTGGGAGGGGCGTGCATGGGCCCTCAGAGATTGGTCAGGCTAGTACTACAGAAAGAGTGGAACCACGATCACCTCTGCCTCCACTATCTCAGCCAGTCCCAGCAGATCTTTCTATGGTGACACCTGTCTTGCCTATTTCTATACCCGGGTGCGGATCCAGTGAAGATAGAACAAAGGCAAGGTCTTTGGGCCCCTCGACTTTATTGAATGAGGAGCTCTCTACTCCTGCAATCCAGCCCCTTCAACCCATCCTAACCATGGTCCCCCAGAGGCCCAATACCACCCCTAAGCCCAACCCCTCTAGCAATAGTAGGGTGCGAAGCCAAAGCCCAAGTCACCCGGCCTATTACGTAACTGAGCCGTCTGATAGCCCCACTTCTCAAATTATCCCACTAGGCCCTTTCCCGAGATGCACTCCTTCCACAATTCTAATTGACCCACCTAGCCTTCCCTCTAAGCCCATCACCATTTCCCTTTGCCCAGATGCTCCCGAAGGCTTGTTATCTTCCGCTTTCACTGGACTATCCCTAAAGAGGAAAGCTTCTGATGAGACTGACCTTTTCCCGACTCCTCCAAAAACCCTTAAACTGGATTCTGCGATCTTCAGTGATCCTGTATCTTTAACCCCCGTCCCTGTGGTTGGAAAAGGAAGCAACCCCAAGATACAAAGGAGAAGAGGGAGGCAGCCAAAGTCCAAGGCTCCTTTGAAGCCTACGGTATCGCCACAGTTGAAATTGGTAGAAGTTGCAGTGCAAGAAGATGTTTCTGGGTTTCGGGAAGAGTCTCTCATGTGCTCTCGAGCTCTTATATCTTACCCCATGGAAAGTCCCTTGGATGATGGTACACGGGTGGTGGTGGCTGACCCTCAACAGCCACAAGCCCGATGTCAATAATCAGCTGGAACTGTCAAGGGATTGGGCGACCCCTGACAGTCCAGATCCTTCGAGGGTTGTGCACCACCCATCGCCCAGGTATTGTTTTCTTAATGGAGACAAAGAATAAGAGATCGAGATTAGAAAGAATTAGACGTAGCTTGCATTTTCCTAATAGCTGTTATGTGGAGCCTGCGGGTTTGGCAGGGGGACTAGCCTTATGGTGGTCAAATGAGGTAGATGTTGATATCAGATTCAAGAATTCTAATTTGCTTAGATGTGTTATCTCGGGCCCGGGTGTGGAGTGGTTAGCCACTTTTATTTATGCACCTTCACGTCCCCAATTGCGTGATGCTTTCTGGGATTGTTTGCGGTTCACTGCCAGTGAGACAGTAGGCCGTGGCTTTGTATTGGTGACTTCAATGAGATTGGCTCTGTCTGGGAAAAGGAAGGCGGAGCATGGCCCAATCCTAGGCGCATCGAAAAGTTTCAACAAGTGCTATCGGATTGTGCCTTTCTAGATTTGGAGTTCAACGGGTCTGTGTTTACCTGGTCAAATCATCAAATTGGCTCGGACAAAGTCAGTGAACGGCTTGATAGGGTAGTTGCCACAGTGGCGTGGAAAGAGATGTTCCCTTATGCACAAGTGATCCATGAAACCTTTTTAGGTTCTGACCATCGTCCCTTAGTCCTGAATTTCAGTATCCCTCCTCGGAAAGTTCCTAGATTGTTCAAGTTCGAGTCAATGTGGACCACTTCTCCGGAGTGCAGAGAAGTTGTCTTAGCCAGTTGGCAGTGTCCTCAGCCCGGATTGTCTATGTTTCGTCTGAACCAAAAGCTGGCTAGTTGCTGTCGGGGCTTGAAAGAGTGGAGTTTGAGAGAGTTTGGAAATAACAAGTTGAAAATTCACACCCTAAAGGGCCATTTAGCACACCTCCAGGCTCAACCGTCTTCGGTGGAGAATGATCAGGCCCAAAGACCAGTTCAAACGGAATTAGAAGTCATCCTCCTTCGTGAAGAGATGTACTTGCATCAGCGGTCAAGAATTCGTTGGCTACAGTGTGGTGATCATAATTTCTCTTTCTTCCATGCCTCACTCACCCAACGCAGACAGCGTAATCAGCTGGTACAGTTGCTTGATAGTAATGGTAGGTGGCTAACCTCGGATGCGGATATTGATTCTCATTTGTTTAGCTATTTTTCTACCCTCTTCAAGAGTGATCAGGCCAGGGATTTGGCTTCCTCTCTTTCAGTAGTGGGGCATCTTGTCACCGAAGATATGAACGGAGGTTAACCAACCCAGTCACCGACTTGGAAATCAAATCTGCTGCCTTCCACCTTGGTTCCTTAAAGGCCTCGGGGCCTGATGGCTATTCGGGAGTCTTCTATCACAAATATTGGGAGGTAGTTGGTGCAGATGTCTGTGCGGCCATCAAAACTTTTTTTACCACTGGTCACCTTCTCAAGGAGTGGAATCACACCAATTTAGTGCTAATTCCCAAGGTTCAAAAGCCCGAGACACTCTCACAGTTTCGACCAATCAGTTTGTGCAACTTCAAGCTCAAAATTGTGTCTAAAATTCTTGCCAACAGACTCAAATCCGTGCTTCAGACTATCATTTCGCCTCAATAGTCGGCCTTTGTTCCTGTAGATTGATTCAAGATAATATCATTGTGGCCCATGAGGCCTTTCATCACCTGAAGCTAAAGAAAAGAAGTGCTGTGCATGAAATGGCGGTTAAAATTGATTTCAACAAAGCCTACGATCGTGTTCAATGGGACTTTTTGCGTGCTCTAATGGAGAAGATGGGTTTTGCCATTGTTTGGATTAATTGGATTATGGAGTTAGTGTCCACGGTCTCTTTCTCGGTGTTTGTAAATGGTCTCAAACGAGCGGATGTTGTTCCCTCACGGGCTTACGGCAGGGTGACCCTCTATCTCCATACCGCTTTGTTCTCATCGCCGAGGGCCTATCCCTAGCCTTGTCTAATGGGCTTCGTGAGAAGGTGTTTTCGGAAATCACAATGCGCAGGGGCTGCCCCACTATTACTCACTTATTTTTTGCGGATGATGCCCTTCTTTTCGCTAAGGCAACTAGGAGGGATTGTCAGGCTCTTAAGGAAATTTTGGATGTATATAGCCTTGCCTCAGGACAGTGGATTAATTTTGAGAAGTCTGGCATTATCTTCTCAGCAAATACACCCGATATTGTGCAGTCCGAAGTCAATGCTTTGCTGGGGATGTCTCCAAGTTCCCGAGGGACAAAATACCTGGGCCTTCCTTTGTTTTGGGGGTAGATCAAAGTCCGAAGCTTTTGGTTATTTGATTGAGAAGGTAGTCACAAAACTGCAGGGTTGGAAGCAGAATTTGCTCTCACAAGCATGGCGGGAAGTTTTGATTAAATCTGTGATTCAAGCGATCCCGGCATATGCTATGGCCTGCTTTGCCTTTCCAAAGAAATTTTGTGTGCGACTGACCTCCTACATCAGCAACTTTTGGTGGGGAGGCGATCCACTGGATAGGGGTATTCACTGGACCAACTGGACTAGGTTGGCCTTGACAAAATCTCAGGATGGTATGGGGTTCAGAGATTTCCACTCCTTCAATCTTTCCCTCTTAGCTAAGCAAGCTTGGCGACTCCTCAAGCAACCTCATTCCTTTTGTGCTAAGGTGTTAAAAAGCCTTTACTATCCTCATTCAGATTTTCTTTCCGGAACGAGGGGTAGAAGGCCGTCATGGTCATGGGCTAGCATTCTTCAGGGCCGTGAACTCTTAACCAAGGGACTTCGTTGGCAAGTTGGCAACGGCAACTCTATTCTTTTCTGGACGGATAAAATGGGTTCCTCAGTCCCATAATTATCAAGTCATTACTCCTCTACCACGGGATTGCCAAGTTCAGAAGGTCAGCGAGGTAATAAAACCGCATCTCCCGGAATGGGATTCTGGTAAAGTGCGTGAGTTGGTTGGGCAAGAGAAAGCTAACTCTATCCTAACCATTCCCATTCCCGTAATGGACCAAGATGACTCTCTAGTCTGGCACCATACCAAAATTGGCAATTTCGAAGTCAGAAGTGGATACCAGGTTCTTCGGTGGGAACTTCAGTCAAGGGCAGCTTTTGGGGCTTCTACTTCAGCCCAGCCCACTGAAAAATTTTGGAATCAAATCTGGTCTCTTCCAGTGCCTCCCAAAGTCTGAAATTTCTGGTGGCGGGTGTGTACTAACAGTTTAGCTACTAAAGAAAATCTTCATCGTCGTTATTGTGCTCCTTCCCCTGCTTGTCCTATCTGTGGTTCATGTCCGGAGTCTATCGAACACCTTATATTCCAGTGTGACTGGACTAGGCCTGTGTGGTTTGGGTGTGATCTAGGCTATTTATCGAGGTTCATTTCTTCCTTTTCTGCAACATAGTGGACTCAGGCAGTTCTCGAGAGTTGTCAGAATGATCGCATCGCAAAGAGAGCTTGGACAAGGCTGCCACGGTTGGGTGGAGCCTTTGGAAGGCTCGTAATGAGTGGGTTTTCAATCATTCGGTAGTGGACCCGATGCAGGTTATTAGACAGGCTTCTTTTCTGTGGAGGGAGGGCAGCTCGGTGGTCGCTTTGTCAGATTCTCTTCCGGTATCTGTTAATTCAGCAACCTAGATTAGCAACAGATGGACTCCCCTTCATACGGTATGTATAAAGTGAATTGTGATGCTAGCTTTGCCTCCACAGGCAAGACGACCTCCTTGGCAGTGATTCTGCGGGATTGGACAGGTCAAGTTATTGATGGTGTTGTCTCCACAACCCATACATCTTTAGTCACTCAAGGCGAAGCCCGCGCTATCCGTCTAGCGTGTCTGTTTCTCCAGGCTCTTGGACTCTCAAATGTCCAGGTGGAAAGTGACTGCAAAACAGTGATCGATTTGCGTGTCTCTGAGCTGGTTCCTCCTTGGGAGTACTTTGCTTATGTATCTGACATTAGGTCCATGGGCCAAGTTTCCTCCCTTTCCTTCTCCTGGGTGCCTCGAGCAGCTAATTCTGTGGCCCATTGGCTTGCTTCCTCAAGATTGAAGGCTGATCTCCCTTTAGATTGGATTAGGAATCCCCCTCTGTATTTGCAGAACTTGCTTGTTGCTGACTCTCTTGTTGCTTGAGAGCCTTTTCAGTTCAAAAAAAAAAAAAATGTATCTACCTAAGATACACGAGGACCACGAAGCATTCCTATAAGCAAGTTTTAGGTCAAGTTTGACAAGTTAAAAAAAGTTAAAAAGTTAAAAAGTTAGTCAAAAAGTTAAAAAGTTATCACTATTCATCAAAAGTCAAAAAGTACAGCTGCACAACTCTCAATCCTAATTTTTCCCTACACACTAATTTATACAATTTTTTAATACACATTTTTTCATAAAAAGTCAAAAAGTTAACCTATACATCTATATTTTTTCCCTCAACTTTTTAGTCCAAAAAGACAAAAAGTACACTTATTTAGGACACCCCAAACAATTATATTCTCCAATTCTTTTAGATAATCTTTGTAGAAACAAAACTTCCAAACCCAATTAAGTGGAAGAAAAGATTAGAGGAGTGGAGGTGACCAAAACCATGGAGAAGGAGATTAAGGTTGAGATCATTGCTAGAGAAACCATCAAGCCATCTTCTTCCACTTCTCATCACCTCAGAAACTACAAGCTCTCACTTAGAGATCAGTACTGTACACTTCATTACACACCAGTGGCTTTCTACTACTCCACTCCCACTACTATCAGTGGTGGTGAATCTGAATAGATAGTGGGTCTAATATCGGAACGCTTGAAGGTTTCCCTCTCTGAAACCCTCACTCGCTTCTACCCACTTGCGGGAAGATTGAGAGACAACCTCTTAGTTGATTGCAACGATGATGGTGTTGATTTTGTTGAAGCTCGAGTCATCAACAACTTCCATCTTTCAAACTTTCTTGATCGACCCACACTTAAAGTCATCGACCATTTGGCTCCGCCCGAACCAATAGATTACTACAAGAGCCCTCTTTTACTCGTTCAAGTTAACTTTTTTGCATGCAACGGAGTTGTCCTTACTGTGAAAATGTCCCACAAAATTGCTGATGGATTCTCCGTTGGCATATTTATGAAGGGTTGGTCAGACATCGCTCTTGGATCTCCTCCTGACGCCATAGTCCCAGATTTTAATGCTGCCTCCTCTCGCTTCCCTCCAAGAGACGATATCCCTATAATTTCTCTTACCTTCAAGAACATAACCCAAAAGGTTGTTAAAAAGAGGTTTGTCATCGATGCCTTAAAAATCGCTTCCCTCAAGGCCAAAACAGCCAGCGAGAGCTTGCAGAAACCCACACGCGTCGAGGTTATTACAGCACTTGTTTGGAAATGCGCGGTGGCTGCATCGAGGTCAAGATTTGGGGGGTCTCCAAGGCCTTATGCGTTGGTGGGAGGCGTGAATATGCGGTCAAGGCTTGTGCCACCCATGCCAAAATACTCATTTGGGAATATAGTGGGGACGTTGTGGGCAATGCTTGACAATGATGATCACGACTACGAGAGTCAAGCAACAAACCTGGCCAACTTGGTGTCTTAGTTGAGGAAAGGGTCTCAAGAGTCAAACGATGACAATAAGACGAGAGATTGCATCTTTGAGGCAGGTTAAGGGAGATGATATGGAGATGTATGCGCATAGCAGTTGGTGTAGGTTTCCTATGTATGAAACTGATTTTGGATGGGGGAAGCCGACATGGGTGAGTCCAACTGATGAGGGTGGCCCAGTTGGAATTGCACTAGTGGATGCAAGAGATGGTGAAGGAGTTGAGATTTGGGTGAATCTGTTTGAAGAGGACATGGCTTTATTTGAAGCTGATCAAGAGTTGTTGGCTTATGCCTCTCCCAACCCAAGTGCTCTGTTAAACAACTAGTCTATTTTATTACTTTCTATATATTTCCTAATTTATATTTAATGTCGTATTAATCGCCCTTTTATATTATCTTTATTGTATTATTTCATGTGTCACTATTATACTCATACATAAGATAATACTATGTAAGAATTAAAGTCTTGGGCTCTGTTTGGAAGAGCTTTGGAATTGTGATTCCAGCTCTATGTTTGTATATTGTGTTTGGTTGTGGTTTTCAAAAATTAATTCCACGCTCACTTTTGAAAAATTAATTACACGCTCACTTTTGAAAACTCGGTCGAAGGCGTGAAAATTTGGGCTAATCGATTGTCCCATTGGACGTTCCACCAGTCGTCCGACTGGTTGACCGAAACAGTGCAATTTTTTTTTTTCTCAACTGACACATGTTAATTTTTATATATTCAACAAAAAATATTTTTAAAATTTTTTAAAATTTTTTATGAGCTTTAATAGAATTTTGAGTTGTGTTTGGTTATGAGTTGTAAGTTTTTGTATCAAATATTATATGTCACATTAAAAATTTCCCACTCAATTCAAATCTCTTTTCAAAACTCATTCATCAAACAAATTTTTCACACTCAAATCACAATTCCAAAACTCACAAACTCAAAATACAACTTTATTCTCAAATCATATTTAGAAAATTCTACCAAACGTAATCTTGAAATCTCTAGATTATGATATTGTTGGTCCATTATATTTCTTTCTATTTATATATATTTCCAAGTTTATATTTTAAGATGAGCATAAAAGTCTTGGAGTCTAGTAGAGATCGTGTAATGGTTCATTTATCTTCTTTTTATTTTAAGAATAAAGAGTATCATGGATCATCTGATCATGGATGTGTTAATCTATAGCCATAATATTAATAGAATATTTAGCACAATTATTATAAAATTAATGACTATAAACAATAATTTATATGGACAAAAACAAGAGTATAAATAAGTTTGAGATTTTGAAAGTCATATTGTCACTAGCTAAACTCATATTTAGTATCACAATTATCTTAAAATAAATCCTCACAATATGATTGTAATGACAATATAAATTTTGCAACTTAAAACATAATTATAAATCCTGTAAAAATTAAATAATAAAATCATTTAATAATAAATACTATTTTATTTTCGTTAAAATATTCCAACAGGATTTACATTAGCTTTCTTTTTCAAGTTTATATATATTTTTTATTTTAGTTATAATATCCCAACAGGATTTACGTTAGCTTTCTTTTCCAAGATTATGTGAGGATCATGGTGATGTGATGGGCAAGATTATGTGTGGTTGTGTTCCACGAGGGTGCAATTTCTCATATTCAAGTTTTAATATTATAGCATTTGAGAGATTTATAAGCCTCGCTATGAATTTTATTTTGATATTTTGAATTGTTATTATATAGGATCTTTAATGTATCTCATCTATAAAAGAAATTAATTTGAACTGATAATCGTAATATTTTTATTTTATCGCATTTGGTTTCGGAAAAAATGAACTACAAATAAAATTTTAAAAATAAATCATTTGTATTTTTAGAAGACAAACAAGACAAAATGAAAAAAAAAAAATTTATAATTATCGAATCGATTTAATTTTAAAAATAGAATCTTATAAAATGAATGATTTGAATTCAAAATAAGAAATGATAAGGCTCATGAATCCCTAAAGTTCTCCCATATTGCGGTTTGAATATGAAAAAAATCCATCTCTTACATTTAGTAGTTAAACTTGAGGGGAGTAAGTACTTTTTGTTATAATTTTAGAGGACAAATTGGCAAATGACAAAGGAAGCTCCAGGCAACCATAGTTGGCTGGAAGAGGTACCTGCTAGGTTAGTGCATATTTTGTTGAGCGAAGTTCTCATTTTGTGATGGGGGCCGAACCCTCCAACCCTCTTAAAAAAAAAAAAAAAAAAAGAAGTAATACACTACAATATTGCCTATGTTTGGGAAGTGGTTTTTTAGGTTTTTTTTGGTTAAAATAATCACAAAAAACAAAATAGGTTTTTTAGCTCAAACAAAACATCACATCCAACCTATAATTATTACATTCTTTTTCTCACAAAAAAGTCAAAAAAGTCAAGAAAGCCAAAAATCCTTCCTAAACCAGGCTTCTAGGCTAAAATAGCCAAAAAAATCAAAAATCAAAAAGTCAACCCACTTCCCAAACGAAGCAAAAAACTATCAAATAATCACTCAATGTGATGGTCCATTATCCTCCATTGGACAAATTTTTGTAACTTATCATTGACAATTTTTTTTGTCGTATATAAAACTTATTAAAAAAAAAAAAAAACAAGAAGAATAATATGACAATGTTATTATGATAAATAAATTTATTTTTATAAATATATTATTTTCAAATAAATAGCTTTTACTGAATCACATCATTTTGCATAAATATTTTTATTTGTATATTATAATTCTATTATGAATAAAATTTTTGCAATCATTTTGTATAAGACTACAATCACACACATTTTTATAATATTTTTTACCATCTACTCACAATGAAAGTGATGTGATGATATGAAATTTATTCTCAAAATGAATAGATGGTAAAAAAAATTGCAAAAAAAAGTGTGACTGAAGTTGGACTCGCAATGTAAATACATTTTTTCATTTGTCTTTTTGACTTCACATATTTATTTTCCTCTCTATGTTATGTATTGTTTTATGTATTTATAGATTTTCGAGTTCTTTACATTCAAATGACATAAAGTAGGATGATTTTGAATAGCTTACATAACCAATTTAACTAAATTAGTTGTTTTTATTATTTTAAAATATGTATAATATTTCTTGCTATATAAAATTTCTAGAACTATAAAGCCAAATCGAACCAAACCAAATCAATTTCTATGATTTTGTTTGGGTAAGGTTATATAAGTTTAATGGTTCAATTATGGTTTTAATTTTTTTAGAACCGTAGGAAGCTATTTGATTACACCTCTAATAAAAATTTGTGAGAGTTATAATGGGTAAATTACACTCGCCGTCTTCTAAGGTTTGAAAAAAATGCAATTAGCTGCACACTTTTAGCATAATTACACTGATATCTCCTAAAGTTTTAATTTACAAAATAATTAAGTCATTTGTCATCAAGAATTCATTAGTTGTATGAAAGAAAAAATGATATTGTCATCTCTTAACTACTTAAAATGTATAATTATCTTTATTTATTTTAATATTCACCCACTATTTGCATTAATTTCAATTAATTTCATGTTACAAAATAGATATCAATATAATTTTATTTAAAGTGTTGAGTTAACTATATATATTTTAAATTTCAAGAAAAGAGTGTAATTTACACTATAAAAAATTTAAAACTCCTAAATTATTTCTCAAATTACGAAGCAAATAAAATAAAAGATACAAGTACGTTGTGAGAAACTTTATTCATCCGGACAAAAATGTGAAAAACCACAATCAATTTTTATTTTCTTACCAACAATAGAAATTACAATCAATCAATCTTTTATTTTCATGATCCGTATATAGTAGAAATCTTTCATATTAGAGGACGTTTTTTTTGTTTTTTTTTGTTTTGTTTTGTTTTTTTTTTGGGGAAGTTGTTAGACCATCTCCAATCTTTTATAATTTTTTTTTTTTTAATCAAACTTAAATCTAGTTTTTAACAAAAAATTTATTAAATGAGAAATGAATTAAATCTTTCATCAAATTTTCAACAACTTTTTTTTCACTAAAGTTTGTTAAAATTATTGAAAGATGAAGGATTGGAGATCATTTTTTTTAAAATGAGTTTTTGGGATAAGTATTTAAAAATATTTGATGACAAAATTGATTCTCACCATTGAAGTGAGTTATAAGAGCATCTCCAATAGTTCACTATTTTTTTCATCAAATCTAAAAAAAAAGAACGAGTTTCTCAATCTGATATTAACCGCTCCAACGATATACTGTCTTTCATCAAAAGATAGTGGACATCACCAGACAAGGAAATTTAATTTTTTGGTCGTCCTTCACTCTCTCTCTCTCTTATATCAGTGGTAATCCATCAATCACTTCTCTTCTCTCTCTGGATTTGCATTTGGTGATTGATATACATACACACAACATTGAAATATGTGATTCATGTGAACATTGAAACAAAGTGCTTGAGATTCCAACAGAGTAATCTTCGATAGATATTCTGTCACTTCACATTATCACTCTAATTTCCTAAAAGAGGGCTTTGCTTTGCCTAGATATGATCTTCAACAGTTGGTGTTTATTTGGTGGTTTCAACTAATTTTCTTTCTTTCTTTTCCCATCACACTTCACTTCAATCTTTTTTAGTTATGTTTTTCTTGTTTTTTTAAGCCTAATTCAGAGTAATCTTCAATAGTGATTCGTTTTAGATTAACCAAAATTCTATATTTATATAATATAAATCTCTATGTGGTTTTGAGTTCAAGTGAAGTAGTTAGATTGATTTAGATTATTTTATTTTTTATCCCCCTTCAGGTTGTTGTGTTTGATAGATAAGTTGGTTGAGATGGAGGCTGAAATCGACGCCGATTCACCACTTGATTATGCTAAATTTCAATTATTTCCAAGCCGGGATAGGTAGGTTCAATTCTTAGTGCACAAAAGTAACCTTTTTTTCAAACAGTTTGCAGGCCAAACACTACAGCTTTGCATTTTCTGCATAAACCGGACGACCGGTGGGACAGCTAGCCGGACGTCGGGCCAGTTGTCCGATGGAACCCATTCCAAGGTAAACACACAATAAAATGGTTAAATTTGATCCAGTTCCTTAGTTTGGTGAAAGTTTTGGCCCGTTTCAATTTGATATCATTTTGATGAAATCGTTAGAGATAAAAAAATGTGCCTTTTTCACCAAATTCAAATTTGGTGATGAATCTGATAAACCGTTGGAGATGGTCTAACAAATCAAACTTTTGATATAAAAATTGCTTGACAAATTTGATGAAAAAAGAGGTGAGGGGTTTTTTTCATTAAATTTGAGTAAAACATTGATCAAAATCTTAATTTGATATAGATACTCCAATAGTTTTCATTGAAGTGAGTTATAATTAATCAAACTTTTGATTTGAAAATTGCTTAACAAATTTGATGAGAAAAGAGGTAAGGGGTATTTTTTATCAAATTTCAGTAAAAATTTGTTCAAAATCTTAATTTGATATGGGATACTCTAATCGTTTTGGGAAATTCTATTTACATACTACTAATCCGTACACACCATTAACAGATTAAATTTATATTCCAATAATATTTTCAAATTAAAAGACCATTAAAGATAATATAAGGGTGTATTCTACCCATTCAAAGATTTAATATATAAAACACAAGATACTTTTCACATACCATCATCACCTATAGGTATATAAACATCCAAAATAAATTGGTTTTGAACGTAGCATTTGGTTTGATTTTAGAATCATGATTTGGATTAAAAAAATAATAATTAAAAACTCTTTTCAAAACTCAATTCAAAAACTTTTTTCAAAACTCATAACAAAACTCTTTTCAAAATTCTATTTTTTTTATAAAAAAAAATTCAAAAAAAAATATTTTTTATTTTTTTTAAAAAATATTTTTTTATTCTATTTTTGAAGAACTTTTTTTTTTTTTTCAAAAAAATATTTTGTTATTTTTTTAAATATTGGCCAAATAATTTGTTATGATTTAGATATATATGGGCAATCCAAAATGTTTTAAAATTAAAAAAAAAATTAAAATATTTTTAAATATTTAAAAAAATTTTAAAGAAAATTTTGAAAAATATTTTTAAAAAATAATGGGTAATGGACTAATAAATTCTAAATAGTAATTTTATGAACTATTTGGTCCTCTATTTTTTTCTTATAGACCCAAAAGTCCCATTCCATTGTAAATTACATAAAGGAGTAAGCTTAAAACGCGCATGTTATGTGTTAAGGGACAAATGTAAATTTTCTCATGATGTTGAAATTACAAGTGTGAGTTTTGTCAAAACCATGCCAATTCGTACTATAGACTTTTATGCTCTTTCGTTCTTGATGAACGAATCCCACATTACAAACATGGGAAGATTCCTCAATTCATGGTCACATTGTTCAATTCACTGTTGGAAACGTTGCATTCACAAATGGAAATAATGGATTTCCGCTTCTAGTTGCCAATTTCACATCGAATTTGTGGTGCAAAAACCTACATTGTTGAAATCCTGTAGTTTGCAGCCCCATTTATTCCATTGATTCGAACATTACAAAACAAATCTTCAAACATTAATGGAAACGTGAGATTTGGGTCCATATACGCCAATTGCGTAAAGTGAGAGTTTGGGGATACAAACCCTACATAGGAAACATGGGATTAGGTAGATGCAGAATTGAAGAGGTGACTGTCGGGCTCGGTGTTGAAGGTTAATGACAATGAAACAAGAAGGCATGTAATGTTTGATTTCTAGATGATTGTAATGTGGAAGATCATGTTAGGTTCATTTTGTGGTGGTTTTAAAAGGATGTATATGTTCATTTTATGTTAGTGGAATGTTTGTTGTGTTCGTTTGTCCAGGATGCATGTTTCATGTCGATGATGTGTTGTAGTTGTTGTAATATGATAATGTCGTAATTGAATATTGGTTCGAAATTTGGGTGACCTCTATTGTTAAAGTTAAAACATAATATCTTCACGTTTTTTATATTTTGGTGCCTTGTTTTGTGGTTCAATTTATTGAACAATTGGGTGATGCTCCAACCAACATTATCAGACAAATATCTTGCACAAGTTAACATTCCATTCCTATCACAAAAATTGAATCAAACATTAGACAAAAATGAATCACAAAAGGGCATTGATGTCAACACAAATGGCACTAAATCAACTAAATACAACTTTTCAAACCAAAAAAAAGGCTAATTGGTTCATATGAAAACTCTTAAGATTAAATGGATTAACTTTCTCTCATACGGGATTTTTTGGTAAATTTTCTTAAAATGAAATATTTAAAATAAAAATTATATATTTAAAACAATTTTTTAAAAATTTTTAAAAATATTTTTTAAAAATACAGCACATAAATGTAGTAAATACAACACAGATTAAAAAAAAATTTACAATAAAAAATATTTACTCTAAAAAATAAAATTGAGAAAATTTTTAAATATTTTAAAAAAATAAATCCAAAACAATTTCAAAATACAAGTCAAAACTCAAATCTCTTTTCAAAATTCATAACCAAACAAGTTTTTTTTTTTTTTTTTCAAAAACTCATTTCAAAAATTTATCTTTCAAAACACAACTCCACACTCAAAATTCAATAAAAAACTAAACCAAATTGAGAGAGTTGTGATGTCCCGAATCTCTTTAAAACAAGTTAACAAATTTTGATTCAAAATTCCTATTCCATATTGGAATATGTATTACTTTTGAACCTCGTGAATCATGTATCGTGACCTACTCTTCTCTTTATGATTATTCGTTCCTGTCCAAAAGTGTATTTCGAAATGTCGACTTGGGTCTTTGGGTGTTGGAACAAGTCTAGGAACGGTATGAGTACTCTAAAGTCGTTTTTCCTAGCCTTACTTGAAAATTGAGTCCGCTTACGCGGTTCTTTGGTCGCCCGAGCGGTAAACCCGCCCATCCAGTTCTTTGTTCTGAAGTTTGAAATACTGGGGGTGTGATTTCACTACTCGAGTGAAGGTTTTACTGCTTGAGCGATCTGTCTGCAGAGGAGAAAGATTCTGGAAGTTTGAATTTACCGCTCAAGCGTAGAATCTATTGCTCGAGTGATCTGTCTAGAGTTAGGTTCGAAAAGTGTCCAATCACTTAAAATCTGAAGTAAATAACCTTTCCTTTTCACTTCTCTCTCTCTCTCTCTCTCTCTCTCTCTACACTTCACTCTACTCTCTTTTCTCTCATCTATCTCTAGAATACACAGACCAACCCTATTAAATTCTTGATCTCTTCAAATCCATTGGAGCTTTGACCCTAGTTTTTTCATCAAGTTTGGAGAGCACATCAAGGGCTATGACGTGTGCGGTAGAGATCAGATTTTGATACCGTTGATTTTAGGGTTTTTTTCTCATCTTTCTCTCCAACCTTGATGTAGGGAGTTTTTTTGAATTATATATATGATTTTGGCATGTCTAAGCCTATTTCTTTGATGAAATCAATGTGTTATGAGTGAGGGTTTGAGTTATGGGTTTTGATTGTCCTTCAATAGAGATATTTTCTCATCACTCTTATGAAATTAATTTCATTTATGAAATGTGTGACTTTTGGAAGTCCATTGATGCTAATACCTTTTATAAATGAGAAAATTTATTTTGAAAGGAAAACCTTAGATTTTTGGAAATTGGAGAAAAGTTTTCTTATAAAGAAAATCATGACATCATGAGATTTTTATTGAGAAAGATGAGGAAAAGCATATGTTTATATATTGTTGAACCATCTATGAAATGGATGGATTTTGTTGAGAAATGTGCCATGGATAATATGTTGAGAATACTTAGATCATAGGCTTTTGGTAATTACATAAATTGTGAATATGGAATTGTGCCATATGTCACATGTATATGGAGGTCGGTTATTATTCAAGAAATTGAGAAATATTGAATGTGGTATTTCACATTGAGAAAAAATGTTGAGAATTGTGAAAAAATGTGCAATGAGGTTATATAACTACATTTGCATTTCATTCATTTGCATAACTTTTGAATATTGATTATTAAGACTATGTTTTGAAACTTGAGTAATTGTTTTGAGAAAACAATTAAGATCTTAAAATGTTTTGGGGTAAATACATTTGGTAAGTTCGGATGGAGGTGTAGTTTGGTATTGATTAAGTTGGCTTGAGTGTCATAGTGAAAGATCGAAAACATGCGTAGAGCAAGTACCACATGCTTTCCGGTTAGGAACTAGTAAAGTGATGATTGGTAGTGCTTGATATGCCAAATTGTAGACACCAGCTTAGGAATTACCTGAGTCGTATTTACCGCTCCGTATTTGTATTTTGAATTCATTGAGATAATGTGTTTTTGAAAAGAGTATTGCATGTGATTTTCAAAAGGATAAAACTTGCGATTTTGGAGCATGACGTGGCATTGCATCCAATTTAAGACTACTTAAAACATATATACTTTGTTAAGATCTTCTTATTGTAACGCCCCCCCCTCCAAAAAAATAAAAATAAATACAATAATCCAATCCATAAGATCTATGAACATAACATAATTAATATACTTTCATTCATCAGAGTTTGTATTACAAATGGTATTACATGCATTATACATTCATAAATGTTCATCCTGAATCTATAGCATGTAACATTAACTATTAGCAACAAAATAAATGCCCTACAGGCTTACATCTTTCCAAGATATCATTTGGTTACAACAAAAGACTCATAAGCTCAATACATATAAAGCCCTTGGCTTGAATAAACATTTAAACATTCACAAAACTAAATAGAGCCTCCAGCTCCGTTGTCCTCCAAGCTACGTTCTTGAAGGAAGCATATCACCAGTACCTGAAAATGGTTTCCCAAGTAGGGTGAGCCAAAGCCCAGTAGAAACAGTCTAATACAATGTATGAGATTTAACTAAGGTATAAGTGCTAGATAAATTGTAATAACCCTCACACTGTCCTAACCATACTCATATGCATTTATATGATTCTGTCCTGTTAAGCTTGCATTTCAGATCTTGTCTTTGTTTTGCTTAAGTGTTATTTGCATGCTTTGTTCCTTGTTCGGTGTGTGGTTAGCCTAGACTAATCCAAGCCGAGGTCACCTTAAGCTTAGAACTACCTTGGAACCCTTTTTCTGGTTGGCCTCCACCCCTGCCCTAACATGTTGGTCGAGATGTCACTATCTAGGCTGAGGTGTTCACCACCAAGGCCGAGATGTGTATTATCTAGGCCGAGATGTTACCTTTGAACCCAAGTGATCTTGCTCCTGGACTGGTACGACCTAGACCGAGGTGTGGCACATCTAGGCCGAGGTGTGGCACAGCTAGGCCAAGTGTTGTCCTTTCTAGCCGGGGTCATTGTCCTTTGCTTGCCGAAGCCTTGTTATTAGCCGATGTCACTACTTGCCGGAGTGTCCTTGCCGCCTAGCTTGTTGAACACACTTTGTCATAGTCTTGTCTTTTCACCCAGTCACCTTTTTGAGTAGAACCAACTAGCCATTGCCACGTGCCCCTGCAGAGGGTTAAGTCATCCGACAGACCCAGAAAATATACATTTTTGTATCATATCTTTGCCTTGTAGAGAGAGAGAAGCTCTAGGAAGAAGAAGAAGTTTTAGAGTGAGAGAGTAGGCCTTCGAGCTTGATTCCTAGAGATCAAACCGTTAGATTCGTGTATTGAGGTTAGATTCTTGATTTACTCTTGTTGTTCTTTATGTTTATTTAGCTGCATTGCATGATCTAGCATGATTCATGAGCCATGCATTGATTTAAAGTTTGGTTCTAGAAAGAGAAAATGGTATTCTTGGGTTCTCAAAAGAAAAGCCTTGTTTGATCCGAAAGTTTGTAACAAGTTCCATGTTTTTGTGTTTGTTTTCATAAGATCTTCAAGTATGGGTACCCAGGTCCATGTTTTCGAACTCATAGCATGAAAATCCCAGATTTTGAAATAACAAGTTGTGATTGAGCATTCATGTTTTTCATGTTCTTCATGTTCTTCAGCAGAGGGAAACCCAGATTTTCCCGACTTCATATCCTTGAATGTGGCCCTCGAGACCACACCTCGGCGAAGAGGTGTGGAACCTCGGCCTAGACCTGGTTGGTGCCCAGCATGTTTTCCCGAGATGAGAAATGGTGTTTCATTTTGATTTGACTTAGCTTTTGAAGAATGCCGAGATCATCTGTATGCATGTGAAACTTGTTTGAAAGTGCATTCAACAGACTTTGCCATGTGTTTGTAGGACTTGGACTTACCTTGACCCCGACGTTTGAAGAACTATGTGAGTGGTATTTTTAATAAAGCTATGTTACAATGTTTTGATAAAAGCCTTGTTTTGCTTTGTTTTGGAAAGTATTTGTAAGCATGAATGATTATTCCTATTTTGTATATCAAGTATTATATCTTGTTTTGATGACATTCTTGGAAAGTCCTTACGTGCTGGAGAACTCTAAGCATTTGCAGCACAATCTTGAAAGTCCATACGTGCTAGGGGACTATAAGCATTTGTAGCACAAAATTTGGAAGTCCGTACGTGCTAGGGGACTCTAAGCATTTGTAGCACAAGTCCTTAGTGCCAGGGGACTATAATGCAACTGCACCATTGATTTGAGATATCTCCCTTGTCTTGCCACTGACGGTTTACCGCGTGGGTTTGTTTGTTCGAAATGTCATCACTTGTACTATATTGATGCTAGTAAGCATCCCTTGAAGCTTGAAAGATTTGCTAGATGGACTTGGTTCATCCCTTGATTTGCACTAATTATGTTATGTATCGTTTGATAAAGATCTTGAATATCAGTCATGCAAACCCCTTTATTATTCATACCATTCACTGAGTATCCAAGCTCACCCCTCTCTATATATATGTAGGTGACGAGCAAGACGGCGGTGACGCCTAGATGTACTTGCCACTTGTTTTGGATTTTGCACTTTTGCAGCATCTTGAAGATCATGCTTCTTAGTTGTATTTCACTGTATTTTGTATTTGATGGCTGAGAAGCCTTTTGGTCAAGATGTATTTTTGTACTTCATTTTGTTGTATTAAAGCTATGTGAAGATGTATGCCATTCCATTTTACTTATGCACTGCTCTTATGGACTACTTAGCTTTTAATTTATTGCTTCCGCATTTGTAAGCCCCATATGTGTACTCTGTTTGTGCGTGAATTTTGAAGGTTGGCCTTCGGTAATCTCGGATTACTGGCCATCACGGCACCATTCTACTAGGGACGGAATGGGGTCGTGACATAAATGTTCAATGCTCACGACCAACTTATATCCTTCCCATGATCATTCAATACTGTTATTCACATCTCGATCCATTCTTATTTATTCATTTCAAGTTAATTCATTTCATTTCAAGTCATATGACAAGTATACATAATTTTCCAAAGGATCCAACCGAGACTATAACTCAGTGGTTCTCTACCAACATAACTACCATACAAACACTTCAACCTTGCCATTTTACAGAAATTTCGCCCACGGGATCGACACCCATGTATCCATAAGGTTTCGGGACTTTCACTCTGAACACTCCGACCGACTTAATTCTCAGTGGAGTTCATCCCCTATCTCCTCCCAAACAATAGAGTACATTCCCTTTCTTCTCCCAAAACATTATACATATACAATGTATTTAAATTCATCATTATATACAATAACTATCCGTAACACATATTCAATGCCTTAATCATACCGTCATGTTCAATGACAAAACTTAAATGAATAGTTTCAATTTACCTAATTCTCATGCAATTTCTACAACAATCATAGTTTCTTCACCGATAACCCAACACAGATATTTCTAAACAGATATACAATCTTTATAATAGGTAATTTATCGAATTTCCATGGGTGAGTATTAAACAAATCTAACTACACCATTCATTTATACCTTTCCACAATTTCACATTTCTCACATTAATTTCATTATTTATACAAAATAATATTCAAGACACACTTAGGGAAAAATTTCCCCCTTTTTCAAATATTAACCCAAAGGCTAAAATTCACCATTCTAACACAAGGTCTCCTCATATTCAAAACCCCGTAGTCATCCATAAAGCACAATATAGAAATCCCCTCTTTCAATTTGAAACCAAACCCTAGGTTTATCCAAAATTTCACCATTTATACATAACAACAAATAACTAGGTTAAAAGTCATACCAAAGTATAGAATATCCATATCTCAAAGAGAGAAGATGATCCAAGCAAGAGAGAAACCCCAAAGGTGCCGAAATCCAACTCTAATCGGTTCAAAGAGGAGATCTTGAGAAGCTCCACCTTTTTCTTAAAGGGACTAGGGTAGAGAGATCAAAAGATCTAGGCCAAAATGTAGAGAGAGAGAGAGAGAGAGAGAGAGAGAGAGAGAGAGAAAGAGTGCATTTTAGAGAGAACTCAAGATTTAGGGTTTTGGAGAATACACACCTCCAGTATTTTGTAGACGACATACTAGCCGCTCGAGCTCAAGAGAGGACACTCAAGTGCCCAGCTCGAGTGTAGGAAACGCCGCTCGAGTGTGAAAGACACTCCTCCAGCACTTTTGCTGACGCACAGAGTACTGAGTGTTTGCAACTCCCGCTCGAGTGCAAGAAAGACCGCTCGAGCGGAGGACTAAAATTAACAAAGCCCGCTCGAGGGCAAGAATGGCCGCTCGAGCAGAGGACCAAAAATTTGGGCAACACAAAGTTTGAAAACTAAGTAACCAACTTGTTTCAAACACGACCACAACAACCCAAACACCAATTTCAAAGGTATACAAGGGAAGAAAGAGATAGACAACAATATGAAAGCATTAAACCCGAGTCCGGAACATCAAAAGAGCCAGGTCAAAACCGGGATCCCTATACTTACTAGGCTTCATGCTCATCTCTAGTGGATTTGTACAGGAAATGATGTGGTAATTTTGCCTCAATGAAGACGAATGGATGTTTTGAGAGTAAGGCTCTTTTGTTTATTTGCTATATTTTTTGATAAGTCAATGGCTTATGTATATGGGGTTGTAAACCACTTACTTGTAATCAGGCTTAAGCGTTTGAACTTGTGGCCTGAGGGGCTTTATTTTGTATTTGTTCTTTACTTTTATCTGTCTCACATGATATAGATTCATATTTTAGAGAAAATTAAATATGTAATTGTAGACACCTCATTTTTGACCGCTCTTATAACTTGGGCGCCGCCACTTGCGTACCCAATGATGAATTTGTATATGGTTATCAAGTGCTCGAAGTCTTCCGTAGAAGGCCACAGCTTTGAGCCTTCAAACCCTACACACCTTTGGCCTTGTTTTCGACCAAAATCACAGTTTTTCAAGCCTAAAAACCCTGGGACCTGCCGGCCCCCTAGTGTGGGCTGCCGACCACCAATGTAGGCTGCCGGCCACTCGTGTGTTTTTGTAGATATTTTAGCCAATTGTGCCAGCTGTTTCCACATATGCATGTGCCTGCCTACACGTGTATGTATGGATATTTCTGAGGGAGTTTCATGTTTTTCTATATATAGAAGACCTCCCCTTTAAGGGCTGCAAAATTTGGAGCAAAAATAACTCTCTCTCTCTCTCTCTCTCTACAATTCCCTCTCTCTCTCTCTTGCAAATTCTTAAGCCTTTGCCTATACACTCTAAACAAAACCTTGTGGTATTGGAGCTGAGGTACTTTTGAGCTTAATTGGAGCTCTTGAGGGTGTACCAGTGTTGGTTTGTCACTTAGAAAGGTTCTTCTCTTCAAGAGGTGTAAGTCTTGGCTTGCCCTTTGATTTATTTGCTATTTTTCCTACTGTTTTTGGACTGTTTTTGGGCTATTTATACTCTATATTTGGGGTTGAAACTTATGGTTTAAGTCCATTAGGGGTGGAGGGGTGGATCACCTTTCTTTATACCTCTTTTCTCAAGCCTTTGCCCTTGTGTTTCTTACCTCTTTGTCAACTTTGTTTGAGCATTTTAATATTGAATTTCAGAGGTTTTTTTTCAGAGGCTAAAACCATGTTTTCAAGTCCCAAAAATGGAAGGGGCAGCCTAACTCCATGTGCTTGTTTACTAGCTTAACTTGCTCTATGTTGTAGCTTATTGTTTTAGCTATTTTTGTCTTAATTCTGCATGTTTTAAGACTTTTTTAGGGCTGTTTCTAGGTTGTTCATTGCATTTAAGCCTTGTATTGCATGCTTGTAGTGTAATGGTCCTCATAGGCTTGGTGGTTTAGGCCTTAGCCACCAATCTATTTGAGTTGATAGCATTTATTTTATGCTTTTCCTACTTGTGATCATCTTTTAATCACCTCTGCACCTTTATCATTCCTTGGCCCCTTTTGTGGCTTTGAAAGTTGTTTCAAACCAAGTATTTGTTTAAGCATGAGATTAGGGTATTGTGCTTAATTGTTTAATCCCTTTGGGGGTTCACAACGGCATGATGTCTCTCTCATGCCCAAAACAACTCTTTGTTTGATATTTCTTTCCATTAGAGACTTAAACATCACTATTGGACTTAATGAACTAAGGAATGGTTAGTAATTAAAATGAAGTATTAAAATGGGGACTGTCATGCCCCGTATTTTATCACTCGGATAATATTACCAATATTCATTAATTAAGTCCATTTACCAATAACATTTCATCTTTGGGTGAAATGATGAATAATTAAATATACATATTCCCTCTCGTTATACAACAATGACATTTACATGTGAATAAAAGAAATGCCCTGAGGCTTACAATAAAAGAGAGGACACTACTCTTTATAAAAAAAAATAGCACTCAACCAAACAACAAATGAAGTAGTACAATCTATCACTACATTACACTAATGAAATGGTAAAACCTATTGTTTGATCTTTAAATCCGAAAAGCATTCCCTGTACATATATACAAGCAGGGGGTGAGCAACCACTAGCTAGCCAAACAATCTCATATTAAAACATTAGAAGATATGCGGGTACCAAAATACTCATACATATACGTGAAATCATATTATGCCAAAACCATATAATTTTATTACATAATCTTTTAAATCTAATTTATTTAATTAACCACAACAAGTTAAATAAATAAACATGTTTCACTAGCAACATGACATCCTTTTCAAATCATTCAATTATCTCATTATCAATTGAATCAAATAATTGAACAATTCATCAAATCCATTTTATACAGTCTTATGAGATGAATGCATATGCCATGTCATGCTCAAAATATTTTTCTCATCTTTTGAAAATCTTACGTACAACGCCAATTTGAAAACACATTAATCTAACAATTTCAATAAAATTTCAAGATGGTAAATACGACTCAGGTAATCCCTAAGCTGGTGTCTGCAAGTAGACTATACAAGTACTACCAAATTGTCATTTTTACCAGTATTAATTGGAAGGCTCGACACCTGTAATTTGTCATTTTTACCGGTATTAACTGGAAGGCTCGACACCTATCTACGCGGGTTTTTGGTCTTTCACCACGGACACTCAGGCCAACTTAACCAATATTAAACTACACCTCCTAGCCTGATTTACCAATGTATTTACCCAAATCAAATCCAAATGATTTTGTTTCCCAAAAACAATTTCGTTTTCAAAACAATAGTTTTCAATTACAATTCAAAATCCATGATAATAATGAAATGGGATGGCAATGCAATATGTAACAATGCATTAGATTAGTTCCAATTTCAATTCCACCACACAAGGCTCCATTGTGATCAAATTCCATATCTTTACCAATGTAATATCATAATACAATTCTAAGAGATAATCCAACAATGTCCACATTCAAGTAGTCTCTACATGTTAATCAGCATTTCCAATTAGTCATTTGAAGACAAATCTATGGCCTACTATATTTCAAACTTCTAAAATTCCAACATTTCTCATCCTTCTAAGAAATCCCTCATTAATGCAAATACGGTAAATTTCCACCAATAGTCAAAATAGTTATCTCTAATGATTAATTTAAAAGATAACACATGGATATACAATCCAACCAATAACCATAACTTGGAATTTCCCATGATTCCCAACATTTAGAAACAATCTATACTTCACATTTTAAAGACAAACTTTCAAGACTTATATGACTTTCCATTAAACTCAACATTTCAACGGAATAACTAATACTCGATATTCCAAAAGTTTCACAAGTGTTTTTCGAATCAAAACCTCAATTTTTAAACCAAACAAAATCTTTTCTCAAAAATCCAACAACTCCCAAAACATTAACATTTAGGATTTTTCACAAATTTGAGCTCTCTCATTTTCAAATATCTGTACATAATTTTATATACAAAAATTCATTAAATAGCAAGATGATAGGTAATCAACTCCCAATTTAACCAAGCCCTCAATTTACAATTCAAATGTCACATATATAAATTTGATGTTCAAAAGCAACATATTAGCATACTCCAACTGTTAAAATCAAAAATCTATTTCTTAATTGTCTTGACTCACACAAAACTTTCAATAAATTTTGTTCCACTTCAACCAGGATAACCAAAATAAATTTCACCAATATCTCATACTTATGAAATATTAACATTTTCATCATACTATATTAAAAGTTATGATATAATCTCAATAAAACACTTTTAACCATAAAGGACGTAAACTTTTAACCAAACTAATTTAATCCATTAAATTAGTAATTATTCACATTTTTCCAAAAGAAATAATACCAAACATAACTTAACCCAACTTATCTTTCAACCATAATCATATTTCATGAATATAACACTTTTAGAGTTTTTAATCCCAAAACAACTCTATAATATCAACTTAACAATTTACACCACATTCATCAACATAAATTTATTTTTCTCCTCAAAAATAAATTTCAAAACTCCAAGATGAGATAAATATTTCAACATTATTTTCCCAAAATAAATTATCTAACCATGATATGAGGAAGATACAACTCATACAACTATTAATTTTATTTTATTTTCGAATTTTTTAGCATGTATTTCCAACACAAGATGATTTTTTCAAATCAATTTCAAAATAACAATATTCTTAGCACTTCAACCTAATTTTTCTTCCAAAAATTACCACACAAAAATCTGAAAAAAATATATATATGCAATACCTCTTATAATGACATATTTTCTCAAAATAACCCTAACATAGCTTTAATGTAAGAATATAAGAAAGTCCCTACCTCAAATAATGAAGAAGAGCAGATCTGGAAGGCAAATCTTGCCCGATCATGAATCTGAGACTACCATTGCAAAGATCTCGACGAGCTCTCCGACTTTCATTTACAACACTTGCAAAATCTCACTCTAAGGACTACCATTTGAAGCTCAAAGATTAAACAACAATGGAGGAAAAGAAAAAAAGAGAGAGAGAGAGAGCCATGCTCTCTGTTAATCAAAAGAAGAGCAAAGCAAAAATGAGGGGAAAATGAGAGAGACATGGGGGGACAACCCCCTGTGCGTTTGGCTTTCCAAAAGAAAAAATTGGTTTCCCAAAATATAATTTTTTTGCAATAATACCTCAAAATTTTATAATATAAATTATAAAATGATATAATTTTTCTCACCACAAAATATAACATTTTTGTACACTACGAAATATACACATTTTCATTTTTTATAAAATATATAATTTTTCACCATATGGTACACACCATAAAATCAACTATCAAATATTTATTATAACCCGTATATAATAAATAATAACAACTCCCAAAGAGGTTACTACCAATCACATAATTAAAAAGGGCCAAACAGTTAAACATATCTCAAATCATGGCCTAAACACCAAAAACTTAATATTAAATTCTGTTGTATACTAGACCGAACACTGATCAGTCCGTGAATTTTCATAAAATAAATAATTATCAATAAATTCTAAAATGTTTACCCAATGTGCTAGACTCATATGGGAACAACATATAAAAATTTCATAAATTTCTGAGATCAGAAACTATTTTTAAAAAATACAAAACCAAACTGTTCTCGCATAGAATTTACACAGCAATCAAATTCGAAAACTTGCTCAATTAAATTATGCACTGGCTATTTAAAAAAAAAAATTTGGGTCATTACAACCTACCCTCTTTAAAGAAATTTCGTCCTCGAAATTATAGTCAAGTAATGTAATACATTCTACAGTCGCCCACAAACTCACTATGGTACTTACTAATGCATCAACAAAATTTCTTTGACTACTACCTAAGCCTCAACTAGTCACACCGGTAACGAACCAAACCATTACAATTGCACAATAATTGGTTATAAAAACCCTTACTAATATAAATTATTAAGTGATTCTTTTATCTACATTGATAACCCAATGACAACAAAAGAGGATTTAATTCGTTAAGCATAACAAGAATTTTGGCAAAACAACTCCTTAGAATATCAAGACACCATACCTTTTTGGTGATATCCCAACTTCAACAAACTATCTCAATCGCCTAATCCACAATGCACCCTAAGGCCAAAACAGCTATTACTACTCCGAGACTTTAATAAAACGAAACAATACCTCTTCAAAAGCACAAACTACCAACTTAAAAAGTGACCGCCAACCGTCACAATACGAACAACACTTAACCAATACTAGGGTAATGCCACAACCCATAACCCAAACAAAATAAAATCAATTTGGACAACGAGCTAGGATTTCCTTCAATAAGACCACAAATCAACATTAACGATTCCACTCCGATATGGGGCTTACAAAATGGCCTCAACAACATTCCTTAAGTCTAAGCAAGACTCAACACAACTAGGTAAACACCCAAGCTATACATGGCCCTCAAGCTAAAAGCCTATTCAACTCAACTTCTAAGACATTTACTCCAAGTTACAACACAACCTCTGGTGACTCACAAGGTCCACCCTAAATGCAACCATGATTCGACTAACACAAACTTGCGGGATATTTACAACAAAAGTGCCATTTCCCCTAGCTAACTAACAAGAAATCTTACTTCTCTTCTAGGACTTATCACGCATTAAGCACAAGAAACACCCTCCAAGATTTAGCAAACAAACTCATAATTCATCCCAACTCACCAATTTGCAAGGAAAAGAGAACCTAGTTCTCAAGACTACCCAAATTTCGTATGGCCAAAACAATCTAAAATCTAGATTACACTGCCAAATTATCATACTCGTAGAATCATTCCAAGATTCCATTTGGAAACCACTAAACTAACCAACCAGACACAAGATGTCCCCAAAGAAAATACAACCCTGGTTCAAAACCCAACTCATTTCCTTTAAGATAATTCTTTTACCAACAAGTGTTGGACACTCCCCTGCCCTGACACCCAGGGACAAAACAATTAAATAAGTAAAGGTAACAACAATTATGAATATTGTCCGTTTCAAATCTCATCTTTAAACCTTACTTAGTTTGAACTTTATAGATTTTACAACCAAATCTCAAAACAATCAATCTCTCTTGGGAAATACACCACTTACCACCATTCACAATCTTTACCATGTCGAGGCCACGCTTATTCCTAAATACATACAAGGGTATACAACCCAAAGTTCAAGACTAACTCCGCACATACCCAAGTAAATAGAACAATTTCACAATCATGCAATGCCATACATATACCATTCATAACATTTAGCATCAACACCTCCCACTAAGGTACATTCTCATGTTCCAACACAAAACTCAACATATGCACATCAAGTAGCATAAAATCACATAACCACATAACAAATAACGAGTTGCCACTATGAAGATGGTTAGTCGTTCTAGAAATCTTTTAGACCTCTAATTAGAAATCACGTTGATCAGGCGCATTTTCAATAAGATTTCTATGAAAATTTCTGGACCCGACACAACATCCTCGAGACATAACCCCATGCCCACATAAACATATAACATCTTAGCACATAAGCATGTTATCACATAGAATGCAAACGTCGCTCACAATCTCGAGGTAAACCCAACTGTGGTCAAAACCACTTCCTATGAGCCAAGGTATTCAAACCCGGTTCGCTCTGATACCATGTTGTCACACCCTGTATTTTATCACTCGAATAATATTATCGATATTCATTAATTAAGTCCATTTACAAATAACATTTCATCCTTGGGTGAAATGATGAATAATTAAATATACATATTCCTTCTCGTTATACAACAATGACATTTACATGCGAAGCAGCTTGGAAATACTCTTCTGATCCTGGGAAGTGCTCGAGATCCGCTGATAGTCACCTAAAAAGGAATAAACACCCCGGTCGAGGGTGCCAAAATTAGCACTCCGACGGACAAGTCAGTCTCTACACTCAAGAATGCTTGTATTCTAAGTTAAGCCAATAATTTCACATCCTCCTTCTGGCTGATGTCTCTTCTATTTATATCTTTTCTTCTTTGGGCCTCGGGATTAGGTCCATCCCCCACTCATATTCGGCACTTTTATAATGGACCGATGTTCACTCGGCCCCTCGCTTAATCGGTTATTTGGCCGGTAGGTTGGATTGGAGCTTTCGAGCTAATGGTCGAGTGCTTCGAACCTCAACTCTCCCAGATTCGACTATCTGAAATTTCTATGACTCCCGAATCTCAGCCCCTACAATTGCCTCCCAAGCATTCCACTAACGACAGTTGGCTGGAGTGTTTGGCTTCAATTTCGAAGAGTCAGAGCCGAAATTCGGCGGCTGACCGCATTCCAACGCAAATGTCTGTACACACGCTTCTCGGTTATCATTTCAACTTCCTGCCTCCTCGTACACTTCTATTTATTGTGATTTAAAATTTCGACGTCTTTTCAAATACATACACGCTTTTAGACGCCCGTCGCTGGACTGCCTCCCGAACTACCTCTGCAACTTCCTACTCTTCTCTATCTCCTTTGCCTCTTGTAAGTTCTCTCCTTTTCTGTTTCGTTTTTTGGCTTAGCATAATCCTATTGGCTGGGGGGAATGGCGAAAAATTTAAAAGATCTCCTCTCACCGGATCGAATTTCTGGCTTCCGACGCCATTTTTCCATTCCTGATGACGTCCGTCTGGCAGACGGCACCCTCGATATGGAGAGGGTTGATGAAACCATGATCGTCTTTCCTCTTCTATCAATCGCAGAGGGTGGGGTCCGTTTCCCCCTTTACCCACTCCTTAGGGCCGTGCTTTGCCATTGGGGGTTAATCCCTTCCCAACCCAACGTCAACTTCTTTAGGGTCGTGATGGGGATTATCGCACTAAACCGCCGCCTTGGGCTTAACCTTGGCATTTCCGCTATTCGGCATTGCTACGCCTTGGCCAAGTCTACTGGTCAGCACGGGTGTTATTTCCTTAGGGCCAAAGACACCGACCATCAACTAGTGACTATGCTTTCCAGGTCTAGGAAGCGAGTCGATGATGTTATGGTCGTCGTCCAAGGAAACTAGGAATTTGCCGAAGGCGAGGATCGCCTTGATCGTATTCCTAGACGAACGGGCGAACCGGGTGGCCGAGTATCTTTTTTTTATTTACTTGTTATATTTATAAAACCTTATTTTCGGGAACTCATGGTTTTGCTTTTGCAGGAAACGATTTTGAAGAAAGTCTTGACCTCGACTGACGACGCCGTCCTTTCGGAAATCAAGACTGCGCTCAAGTATTTCGGCTGATCGATTCTTCAGAAGCAGGGGAGGGTGGCCCACGTTCTGCTCCACTACGAGCCGACTTATACGACCTTTTCGGCGACGGAAAACATCTCAATTCCGAAGGGTGAGGAGTTTCTTATCGCCCTTATCTTGACTGATTTCAGAAATTTCAGGCAAGTCGGTTGCGAGGGATCAGATTTGGAGCGACCGGAAGTTGCTGAGGCCGCCGAGTTAGACCAATCCGAAACTGAGGTTGACGAGGCTTTGAAGTTAGCATTTGAAGAAGCCAGCCTCAATTCGGCTGATCCTCCGTCCACCTCGGGTCGAGAGGACTGTCTGCTTGATGATATTTTTTACGGTCTGGAGGACCTTCCCGGTGCGTTCCCAGAAGATATGGCTAGGTTAAGCCTCACTAAACTTGCCAAGAAGGCGAATGCGAAAAAGATGGCTGCGCGGCGAAAGGCGGAGGAGATTCAGGCTGCTGAATCTCAGTCTCAGTCCTCCTTGCCTGTTATTGAGGGGACGGCAAAGAACGAAAGTACCGAGGCGGAACTTTTTGTGCAGGCAAGTGTAAAAGCTAAGCAAAGGGTGGAGAAGCGCCCTGCCGATGTCAAGGCCGGTTCAGAAGAAGACCGTGCCGACAAACGACCTCGTTCGGAGGAGTCAGATGTGATCGTACCTTTTGTTATCCAGCCCAAGATAAAGAATATGTTGATCTCCTCCGATGCTTCGGTGATCAAAGATCCAACAGTTGCACTCAGCTTGGCGACGTCCGTTTCACTGCCTGCTGACAAGGCGACTTTTCGGGCAGAGCCGGATCTGGTTGCAATTGGGTTGGCCGCGCAATCGGCTCTTTTGGTATATATCTACACTTTTTTTTTTCTCTTTACGCAAATATTATCTTGTTCTTATCTTCCTGTTTTGCAAGCCGTTGGAAGGATAGCTGACATGGGTCGTCGCTATCATGATGCCGTCGAGCTAATTGGCCGTTTACAAGCGGAGGTTGAGGGCCAAAGGAGTAAGGCACAGACGGAGGGCGCCCGTGCCGAGGTCGAGATGGAGAGAGCCCGCAATGCTGAAGAATTGAGATCAGTTGCCGAGAAGAGGGCGGATGCGAGCGACGACGCGCTTAAATTGGCCCAGGAGGCGATCTCTAAATTGGAGGCTGCGTTGGAAGAGATGAAGGCGGTGAAAGAAACAGCCGACTTGAAGGCTTCCAGCGCATTCGATGGTGGGAAAAAAATCTACTTTTGATGAATATGTAGACGAAGTCCCCAAATTTTAGAATCAGGGATTTAAACACGATTGGCTCAAAGCCCTTGCTGCTGCTAATGTGACATTGGCTACGCCAATTCCATATGAGCAAGTGGATGTTGAGCCATTGGAGTCTGACTCCGAGGACTAATTTGGGCGGCTCTTGTTTTTTGTTTTAGGATTTGCATGTAATTTTCAGCTTTTTGTCTAGTAATTTTCATATGTAAAATGGTTACAATTTGCGCCCAATTTACTTAATGAAAATTCATTTTGTACTTTGCTGTTACTAATGAACGGAATTGTTTGGTTGCTGTTTTGGATAAAACGTTTTGTATACTTGCCGACTAGATGATTAGGCCGTTTAGATAGTTAGGCCGCTTAAAAAATCAAAAATCAGTACATGAAGTGGCTGTGGTACATATCAATCGGCATGGGGCCAAGATGCTCAGCCGGTTAGATTAATAAATCTGCCATTGCCTCAACTAGTGCACGGACTTCAAGGCATTCTCCCATAATTGCCATTTAGATAATTAGGCCATTTTAACAAGCCAAAAATTAGTGCATGAAGTGGCTGTGGCACATATCAATCGGCATGGGGCGAAGATGCTCGGCCGGTTAGATTAATAAATCTGCCCTTGCCCCAGCCAGTGCATGGACTTCAAGGCATTCTCCCATAATTGTCGTTTAGATAATTAGGCCGTTTTAACAAGCAAAAAATTAGTGCATGAAGTGGCTGTGGCACATATCAGTCGGCCTCCGTCATTTGGAGACTGCCAAAAGTGTTAATGAAATTGCCTCGGGATCGCTGCATATCTACAAATAAATGGGGTGACTTCGCGCTAGTGGGTCCACTTAGTCTTATTCAGACTCGATTTGAACTAGCTTGGGGCGAGGGCGAATGTCAAACAGACTGTTCTTCAACAGCAGAGGAGAGGGACGAAAATAAATTCCAAAACTCCAAGATGAGATAAATATTTCAACATTATTTTCCCAAAATAAATTATCTAACCATGATATGAGGAAGATACAACTCATACAACTATTAATTTTATTTTATTTTCAAATTTTTTAGCATATATTTCCAACACAAGATGATTTTTTCAAATCAATTTCAAAATAACAATATTCTTAGCACTTCAACCTAATTTTTCTTCCAAAAATTACCACACAAAAATCTGAAAAAAATATATATGCAATACCTCTTATAATGACATATTTTCTCAAAATAACCCTAACATAGCTTTAATGTAAGAATATGAAGAAAGTCCCTACCTCAAATAATGAAGAAGAGCAGATCTGGAAGGCAAATCTTGCCCGATCATGAATCTGAGACTACCATTGCAAAGATCACGACGAGCTCTCCGACTTTCATTTACAACACTTTTGCAAAATCTTACTCTAAGGACTACCATTTGAAACTCAAAGATTGAGCAATAATGGAGAAATAGACGAAAAGAAGAGAGAGAGAGAGAGAGAGAGAGAGAGAGAGCGCGCCAAGCTCTCTGTTAATCAAAAGAAGAGCAAAGCAAAAAGGAGGGGAAAATGAGAGAGACATGGGGGGACAACCCTATGTGGGTTTGGCTTTCCCAAAGAAAAAATTGGTTTCCCTAAAATATAATTTTTTGTAATAATACCTCAAAATTCTATAATATAAATTATAAAATGATATAATTTTTCTCACCACAAAATATAATATTTTGCTCATTATGAAATATACACGTTTTCATTCTTTATAAAATATATAATTTTTCACCATATGGTACACGCCATAAAATCAACTATCAAATATTTATTATAACCCCTATATAATAAATAGTAACAACTCTCAAGGTGGTCACTACCAATCACATAATTAAAAAGGGTCAAACAGTTAAACATATCTCATGTCATTGCCTAAACACCCAAAACTTAATATCAAATTATGTTGTATACTAAACTGAACACCGATCAATCCGCGAATTTTCATAAAATAAATAATTTTCAATAAATTCTGAAATTTTTACCCAACGTGATAGACTCATATGGGAACAATATATAAAAATTTTATAATTTTCTAAGATCAAAAACTATTTTTAAAAAATACAAAACCAAACTATTTTTGCACAGAATTTACACAACAATCAAATTCGAAAATTTGCTCAATTAAATTATGCACTGGCTATTTTTTTTAAAAAAATTTGGGTCATTACAAGGACTAAAAATGATGCAAGATAATAAGTAATTGATTGTTCAATTGGACGTTAATTGAACACATGAAAACTTGAGGTATTTCAAAATTGCTACTGATGAAATGGTTCAAGTTTCCAAGGTCAACCACTTCCCTTGATCAATCCATGATAGGAAGGGGTTTGAGAGTATTTTCTTGTGAATTTATTGAAATTGTACACCTTGGTTCATAGGCCATCATGCAATGAAATTGCATCGATCGATGGCTTATGAATTGAGTTTGCCACTCTTTTGAGCTATTTGATGATAATGAGGGGTAAGGTGTACAAACATACCTTGAGAATACGCTGTTTGTGCTCTGTATGCTATCTTTTGTAGTAGGAAGAACTAGGCTTTAGTGGCTGGCAAGCCACTTTTTCTGGACAATAGGCTACCATTTGTGGCCGGCCTACCGGCCACTTTTGTAAAATTGAGCAGCAACTTTTGGAACAGAACAGAGCAAAGGCTGAGGTGAAAAGAGGTTCTAACTGTGCAACATAGGTATTCTGACAGCTGAAGAATGGGCTTTTTGAGTGGAAATCCTCGAATGCATGAGCATTCATAGCTTTCCAAGGTTGATTAGTTATCATAGTTACTTATTTCGTGTTGTATTCATGTTGTAATTAATTAGTTAATTCTAATTTGTAATTAATTAATTAGTGTAATTAATTAGTTAATTCCATAGAATAGTTAATTAATTAATTGGCTTTGTAATAATTAGCTAACATAGTTAGTTTATTTGTTGTTGTAATAGTTAGTAATTCGTTTTGTAATAGCTAGTTAATTATCTTAGCTAGTTAGTTTATTTGGACCCTCCTACGCGAAAGCACAGTTGTAATAATGTGTATGTCTTCCAACTCTACGACTTTCTCCTTTTTATTTATCTGCTTATGATGGTTAGTTTAGGGCATCATGTTTTGTTTAGCCTCTCTCATGCCTTGCATCCATTGTCTTGCATACATTAAGCTCGACACGTCATTCTAACTTGCATTGTTAGTTAATACTTCTTTGAATACTTGATAAGACCGCATGCTATCAAATTGATTCATATGCCATATTAGTAGCCGAGCCTAGTAAATGTACATTGTATGCATTACATTAGCTATATTGCATAGTTAGGATAATGTATTATTCTAACTCTGTCATCTTTTTTTGGCTTGGAGTATTAGGTAAGCTTTTGTTTGTTTTAGCATATTGCATTGTATGTTAGTGTTGCCATGTCAAAGCATGTTCACCATGAGGCTAAGTGCTTAAATGATAAACTGTTTAAATGCCTATGGATGAACGCTAGTTGCTTGAATTGGGATAGTTTGATTAATATACATTTGAGCCCACTTTTTCAAGTGGCACATTCACAAACTCTTTTAAAAAAAAAAACAAACATGAAATCAAATATTCTAATTTTGACAAAATAGTCTATACTTATGTGAGCATCACATAGTAATGTTAGCCTAATAATCGGAACAAGAGCATATAATGTAAATAAGATTCACATCATGATTAGTAGAGGCTGATCATTGATCGAGCTCGTACCTAAGTTCCTGAGCCGAGATAATCTTGGTGATAACGGACATGTGGTCTTTGCCACGAGTCATGAGTTTCCTAAATTTTCAAAAATATTTAGGTACCGACTCTGTATCCAGAAAAACAGCCTATTTTTTGCATTTGGAATCAAAATCGATTTTCTAAAAGATTTGTCAGGTTTGGACTCTTTGGTGTTTATATATTTCACATTGCACTTGTGAGATCAGATTCAGAACCACGGGAGTCCGAACTGTAGCGATCCCAGTTTTGCCACCTCCCTGACTATGTCAGGGATCAAGTTGCCCGGTTAGCTCGTGGAGGTCTAAGGGGCAGCGCCCCTTGGCGGGTCCAAGGGCAGCGCCTTGGCGGGGATCAAGCTACTCGGTCAGCTCGGAGGGGTCCAGGGGGCAACGCCCTTTGGCGGGTCCTAGGGCAGCGCCCTGGCGGGGTTGAGGGCAATGCCCCCGAAGCAAAAATGCAAAATGCATTAGAAGTTGCTTGTCCGCTCGAGCAGCCGTTTATGCGCTTGAGGAGAGAATGTTTGGTTTCAGAAATTTGACCTGTTTGCAAAAGTACTGGGAAAGTGTATTTGACGTTCGAGCGGGGCTTTCCACGCTCGAGCGGACCATGTTATATCAGTTCATGAATCTAATATTTCAGATCACTTTTGTATATCTCTCTCTAAAAACCCTTTCCTCTCCCTTCTCTCTATATTTCCCTACGCCAAATTGGATCAAAACCTTGATTTCTCAAGATCCATTAGAGTTCTGCCATAAGTTCTTCATCAAAGTTGGTTAACTTTTCGAGGGCTTCGTTGTGTGCGGTGAAGATCGAGTTTCGACACCGTTGATTTTGGGGTTTCATTTCATTTCTTCTTCAAAACTTGAGGTAGGGATTTTCTTAGTATATATATATATATATATTTTTGCAAGATCTATATGATTTTCGAAATCATCTTTCGATAGCTTTGAAAATTGATTGTTGATTCAAGAAGTTGAGCGATTTTGAAAGTGGGTTTGTCTCTTGTTCTTTTAAAATGATCTTATGGGTTTTGATCTTCGTTGATTGAAGAAAAGATGATTTTGGAAAGTTTTCTTTCAAAAGATTTGAGTTGTATAGTTTTGGTGAGAAAACCTAGAATTTGGGATTTTTTTTAAAGAGACTGAAAATCCATGAATGATATTGTTATATTTATTTTGTGTGTCAAAATAAATGGATGTTTGGAAAATTTCTTATTTATATTTATATAAATGATGAATTTCAGGGAATATGAGAATTGTTGTTCATTTTGGAAATTATTGTTCAAAACGTTGAAATAGTCTTGAAATAACTAATTGTTGAGGATACTTGAGAAGAGGGAATTGTGTTATTCCTTGGATGATGAATTGGAATAAAAGTATTTATATTCATCTTGTGAAATTGGCATATCAATTCATTTGATTACATTAAACTTTGAAAGTTGATTTGAAAACTTGCATTGAGAAAAGAATGTTGAGAAACAAGTTTTCATGGAATGGTTTTGGGGTAAATACGTTGGTAAGTCTTGATAGGTGGTGTAGATGATATTGAATAGTTTGGGTTGAATGAGGTCCGAGGTGAAAGACTGAAAAAACCCACGCGAATAGTGTCGAGCTTCCAGTTAATACCGGTAAAAATGATAATTTGGTGGTACTTGTATAGTCTACTTGCAGACACCGACCTAAGGATTACCAGAGTCGTATTTACCGCCCTTGAAATAAATTGTTAAGTTTTGAACAATTGAAATTGCATGATATCATTGAGCATGATGGTTTTCAAAAGATGAAAATGTGATTTGTCTTCAAAAAGGTCATACGATGGCATGTGCATTTTATCTCTTGAGACTTGTATAAAATGTATATATTTTGTTAAGAATTTTCTACTGGGCTTTATGCTCACCCTATGGGATTTTTGTGCAGGAAAATATGTGGTGATCCCACCCAACTAGGGGCGTGGAAGTATGTGTGTTGGGAGTACAATGCTCTCATTTTGCTGTAACTCTGTGTATAAGCCAAGGGCTGTGTTTGTGTGGGTTTGAATAACCGTTTTGTGTAACCAAGCTCAAGCCTTGGAAACTTGTAAACCCTTGGGGGTATTTATTTGTTTATTTACTTGTTGGATTAATGTATTGTTGCATGAAGAACTATTGTACCATGTAATGTAAGTTTGGAGATTTATATTTGATTTTCCTTGAAAGAGACACGATTGTTATCTTATCATTTGGGCTAGAAATTTGGGGTGCTACAACTTGGTATCAGAGCTACCGGGTTTGAATACTTGGAGCTCGTGGGAAGTGGTTGTTTAACCACAATGGATTCATTTAGCATGCTTAGGAAGTGTTATGCATTTTGTGACTATGTGATAACATGCTTATGTGACTAAATGGGTATGGGATTGGAGTTTTGGGATGTTGTTTGCGCCTGTTAAATTCCTTAAGGTCTTATTAGAAGGGTACTTGATCAATACTCATTCTACTAAGAATTCTTTGTTTTTCGTGGGACGAATCTCATCATAAGAGTATAATCCGTATGTGTTTACATGACTAAATGCTTATGTGGGGTGAAATTTAATTGTTATATAGTAGAGGAATATATAGCATTATTGTGATTAAACGTGTAAGGCAAGTTGCGGGCACGTGTGGGTTAGTGTGCTAAATTAATTCTATTGTCATTTATAGGATGTCAGGAAAAGGTCAAACCCGTGGTGGTAGAGGCGGGAGGCGTGGTAGGGCTCGCCAAGGTGTGCATGAGGTACTGATCCATGAGGTTCTGGTGCATGAGAAAGAGTTCGGCCAACCTAATGTGGCCGAACAAGTGGGGTAGATGGGAATCTCGGGACAAGCGGATCAAAACGCAATGGGAGCCCTAGCTCGAGAAATGGCAAGGGCTTTAAGAGAGTTTATGAACTTGTTGAGGGTGGAGAATCAAGCCCGAGAGAACACCACAGAGTCAAGGGCGAGTTTCCTTACTAGAGAGTTCTTGCGGGCCAAACCGGATGAGTTCCATGGTGGTCCCGAGCCCAAGAAAGCAGATAAGTGGCTCGAACAAACTGTGAAGACATTTGAGATGCTTCACATTGAAGATAGTGAACTAAGAATGACTCTAGTGAGTTATTACCTTAAGGGAGACGCGAGTCAATGGTGGAAATATGCCAAGGGTAGAGTGGAGCCGACATGGGAAGCCTTTGCGGTTGCTTTCCAAGATAAGTACATACCTCCCACTGCTAGGGAGAGATTGAGGCAAGAGTTTAAAGACCTCAAACAACTCGACATGCCCGTGACCGAGTTTGAGGCGGTCTTCTCCATATTTGCACCTGAGTTGGTGGCAACGGAAGAGCGCCGTTGCATTGAATTTGAAAAGAAATTGAAAACAAAAATTATGTTCAAGCTTGTCGAAAATATGATTCGGGAATATGACCGTCTTGTGGAGATAGTGACACACTTAGAAATTTCCATACAAGTCGAGGAGGAGAGGCTTCGGAGTTTGAGGTCTAGGGACTAAGAGTCTTAAGGAGACTATAGGTAGAATAAGAAGAGCAGGAACACTTATCCATCCCAGTCCCAACCATAGCAGTCTAGATCCATTTTTCCTTTGCCTAGTGCGGGTCTGGGAAAAAGTGCATTGAGTAGCTTCTCGTGTTTCAAGTGTGGCCAACCAGGTCACAAAGCCTTCTCATGCCCACAGAAGGGAGGAGGCCAGTTAATAGTACCACCACCTAACCGACCTCAAAGTCAGTCTCAGTCTTAGAATAAAGGTCAAGGGTTTAATTGTTATTAGTGTGGTCAGCCGAGGCATATGAAGAGAACTTGCCGACAGTTGGGAGGCGCATCTGGCGCATCAAGGTCGAGGCAGACTCAGAGCCACCAACAGGCTCAATCAGTCCAAGCTTTGCGAGTTAATCAGGGAGCCGCTTTGACTCAATCAGTATAACAAGCCTATGCTCCGAGGGGGAGCAAGTCAATCAAGGGCCACGGGGTGCGTGTATCTTGTTACCGTTCCAGAGCAGTTACTAGAATCCTTAGTTGTGAGAGGTATTTTTGTTGTGTGTAATTCTTTGGCTAATGTATTAATAGACACGGGTGCGTCTCATTCATTTATATCTACTGCATTTGCTTCTGCATTGAGGTTAGAGGTAGCATGGTTAGTGCCTCCACTTAGAGTAGAGTCACCTGTTAGGGGTACAGTTGATTTAGACCGGGGTTGTCGTGATTGTGAAATAGAAGTTGCCGGGCGTCGACTTCCGTTTGCTTTTGTGTTGCTAGATATGTCGAGTTTTGATATCATTTTAGGCATGGACTGGTTGTGTTCTTATCAAGCTGTGATTGATTGTTACTGTTAGAGAGTTATAGTGTGCACTTCGGGTGATGATCATTTCTATTTTTTGGGGAATCGAGTTAATAGAGCCTTGTCGCCAGTTGTTGACCCTCATAGTAGGAGCAAACTTAGTGGCGTTTTTGCAACTCTCTTGGATAGTAAGAGTGATAGGGCTCATGTTGAGTTACCAAGGGTAGTTTGTGAATACCCGGATGTCTTTCCAAAAGATCTTACTAGTTTACCACCTCACCGGGAGATCAAGTTCTGCATTGAATTAGTGCCTGGCACGACACCGATTTCTATGTCACCATATAGATTTGCACCCGCCGAATTGCATGAGTTGAAGATTCAACTCCAAGAAGTTTTAGACAAGGGCTTCATTCGCCCTAGTACATCGCCTTGGGGAGCGCCAGCTCTCTTTGCAAAGAAGAATGATGGGTCATTGCGGTTTTGTATTGATTACCGCAAGTTGAATAGAGTTACCGTTAAGAATAAGTATCATCTACCCAGAATAGATGATTTGTTTGAGCAATTTAGAGGGTCTCGCTGCTTTTCAAAAATAGATTTGAGGTCGGGGTACCATCAGTGGAGAGTCCGGGAGGAGGACATTCAGAAGACGGCCTTTCATACTCATTATGGCCATTATGAATTCCTTGTAATGCCTTTTGGGTTGACCAATGCACCAGCTTCCTTTATGGATTTGATGAACAGAATTTTTCGGGAATACTTGGACCGTTTTGTGGTCGTCTTTGTGGACAACATCTTGATTTATTCAACCTCTGAAGAGGAACATGAGACTCACTTATAGGTAGTGCTGGGTTTACTTAGTGAGCACCAATTGTATGCCAAATTTGAAAAATGCGCGTTTTGGTTAACAGAGGTAAAGTTTTTGGGGCATGTAGTGTCTAGAGGGGGAGTGACTATGGACTCCTCAAAGATAGATGCCGTACAGGATTGGGAACAACCCAAGAATGTTTTTGAAATTCGGAGTTTTTTGGGATTAGTGGGGTATTATCGATGTTTTGTAAAGGACTTCTCTGGACTAGTTGCACCTTTGACGAGGTTGACTAGAAAGGGTATCAAATTTGTGTGGAGTGAGGCTTGTGAAAAGTCATTCCAAGAGCTTAAGACTAGATTGACTACCGCATCAGTTTTGATAATTTCGAAAAAGGGGTTTGAATTACACTGTCTATTGTGATGCGTCCGGGGATGGACTTGGTTGTGTCTTGATGCAAGAGGGAAAAGTTGTGGCCTACGGTTCATGACAATTGAAAACTCATGAGAAAAATTACCCCACTCATGATCTAGAATTAGCAGCGGTGATTTTTGCTTTGAAAATTTGGAGGCATTACTTGTACGGTGGCAAGTTTGAAGTCTTCTTCGATCATAAGAGCCTAAAGTATTTGTTTTTCAAAAAGACTTGAATTTACGACAACGAAGGTGGATGGAATTTATGGAGGATTATGACTTTGAGTTACACTATCATCCAGGGAAGGCCGATGTGGTGGCCGATGCTTTGAGTTGAAAATCTATGAGTAGTTTGGCAAGTGTGGCCATTCGGGAATGGGATATGCTAGATGTTATTGGCAAGTTTGATTTGAGCTTGGGTGAGTCCGAAGAGAGTGCTACCTTGTTTACTTTGAATGCTCAACCTACCTTGGTTAGTAAGGTCATAGAGGCACAATGAGGAGACCGTGATGTGGAATCAATCCGTGTTAAGATTTCCAATAGAAAACGAAGAGAAAGGTTTGAACGTTCACTCAGATTTGAGTGTACGTTACCTAGACCGTTTGTTTGTACCAAAATCTTGTAGAGAGGAAGTACTTCGGGAGTTCCATCACTCACGCCTTGCGGTACACCCGGGAGGCACTAAAATGTGTCATGATCTTAGTCGTTAGTTTTGGTGGAGGGGTATGAAACAGGATGTTGCTTTATTTGTATCGAAGTGCCTTATTTATCAACAAGTGAAGGCCGAATACCAAAGACCAGCGGGTTTGTTACAACCCTTACCGATAGCCGAGTGGAAATGGGAGCGTGTTACCATGGATTTTGTAGTTGGGCTTCCTAGAACACAATGAGGAAATGACTCCGTTTGGGTGATTGTTGATAGGTTGACTAAGTCTACCCATTTCATTCCGATGTGTACCAGCGACTCAGTTGAACGCTTGGCAGAGTTGTAAATTAGAGAGATAGTTCTACTTCATGGAGTCCTTGTGACTATTATGTCGGATAGGGATCCTCGTTTTACTGCCCGGTTATGGCAAAGCCTTTAAGAAGCATTGGGAACTAAGTTGACTCTTAGCATCGCTTATCATCCTCAAACCGATGGACAGTTGGAACGTACTATTTAGATTTTGGAGGACATGCTTAGAGCTTGTGTCCTTGATTTTTAAGGGGCCTTGGGAAAGGCACTTACCATTGATTGAGTTTGCTTATAACAATAGTTACCAAGCTAGTATTGGGATGGCACCATTTGAGGCCTTGTATGGTCGACCTTGTAGATCACCGATTTGTTGGGCCGAAGTGGGTGATGCACCGTTACTGGGTCCAGAAATTGTTAAAGAGACAACCGCGAAAGTTGTTCTCATTCGAAAGAGGTTAGCTACGGCCCAAAGTCGACAAAAAAGTTATGCCGATAAGAGGAGACGACCTTTATCTTTTGAAGTTGGTGACCATGTGTTTCTAAAAATCTCACAAAGGCGGGGTTTGATGAGATTTGGTAAGAGCGGTAAATTATCTCCAAGGTTCATTGAGCCTTTTGAGATCTTAGAGCAAATTGGGGAAGTGGCATACCGGTTAGCTTTACCGCCACAACTTTCGGGAGTTCACAACGTATTTCATGTAGCTATGCTTAGGAAGTATGAACCCGACCCTTCTCATGTGCTTGATTGGGCTGACTTGGAGATAGATGAGGATGTCTCTTACGAAGAACGACCGGTTCAAATATTAGATACACGGGAGCAAGTGCTACGGGGCAAAACTGTACCATTGGTAAAGGTGTTATGGAGACACCATGGGGTTGAAGAAGCGACGTGGGAACGGGAGGTGGAAGTCTGCTCCAAATATCCGGATTTATTTGAAAATGCTTAAGTTGCTTTTCTTTGTAATATTCCCTAATGTTGAGGGAAACGTATTTAAAGTTGTTAATCACATGTTGATATGTGCGTTGTTTTAAGCATAAGGTGGTTTAGAGTTGCCATTACTTTTTGGGAAATTTCATGTTTATGCGTATTTGGGAGGTTGTTGTTAATGAGATAACCATGGTGGAAATGGTGAAATTTGGTTGAGAGTTAGTATTGTGATTTGAAAAGGAAATAGAGTGGTTTTGATCGCTAGAAACCCTTTGTTTGGGTAGTTTGATTTGAAATTTCAAGGATGAAATTCTTTAAGGGAGGAAGGTTGTAGCGATCCCGATTTTGCCACTTCGTTGAGTATGTCAGGCATCGAGTTGCCTGGTCAGCTCACGGGGGTCCAAGGGGCAGCGTCCCTTGGCGGGTCCAAGGGCAGCGCCCTAGCGTGGATCGAGCTGCTCAGTCAGCTCGCGGGAGTCCAGGGGGCAGCACCCTGGCGGGGTTGAGGGGCAACGCCCCCGAAGCAAAAATGCAAAATGCATTAGAAGTTGCTTGCCCACTCGAGCGGCCATTTATGTGCTTGAGCGGAGAATGTTTGGTTTTAGAAGTTTGACTTGTCTGCAAAAGTACTGGGAAAGTGTATTTGATGTTTGAGCGGGGCTTTCCACGCTTGAGCGGATGATGTTATATCAGTTTGTGAATCTAATATTTCAAATCACTTTTGTATATCTCTCTTTATAAAAACCCTTTCCTCTCACTTCTCTCTACATTTCCCCATGCCAAATTGGATCAAAACCTTGATTACTCAAGATCCATTAGAGTTCTGCCATAAGTTCTTCATCAAAGTTGGTTAACTTCTCGAGGGCTTTGTTGTGTACGGTGAAGATCGAGTTTCGACACTGTTGATGTTGGGATTTCATCTCATTTCTTCTTCAAAACTTGAGGTAGATATTTTCTTAGAGTTATATATATATTTTTGCAAGATCTATATGATTTTCGAAATCATCTTTCAATAGTTTTGAAAATTGATTGTTGATTCAAGAAGTTGAGCGATTTTGAAAGTGGGGTCTGTCTCTTATTCTTTTAAAATGATCTTATGGGTTTTGATCTTCGTTGATTGAAGAAAAGATGATTTTGGAAAGTTTTCTTTCAAAAGATTTGAGTTGTATAGTTTTGATGAGAAAATCTAGAATTTGGGGATTTTTTTTAAGGAGACTGAAAATCCATGAATGATATTGTTATATTTATTTTGTGTGTCAAAATAAATGGATGTTTGGAAATTTTCTTATTTATATTTATATAAATGATGAATTTCAAGGAATATGAGAATTGTTGTTCATTTTGGAAATTATTGTTCAAAACGTTGAAATAGTCTTGAAATAACTAATTGTCGAGGATATTTGAGAAGAGGGAATTGTGTTATTCCTTGGATAATGAATTGGAATAAAAGTATTTATATTCATCTCGTGAAATTGGCATATCAATTCATTTGATTATATTAAACTTTGAAAGTTGATTTGAAAACTTGCATTGAGAAAAGAATGTTAAGAAACAAGTTTTCATGGAATGATTTTGGGGTAAATACGTTGGTAAGTCTTGATAGGTGGTGTAGATGATATTGAATAAGTTGGCCTGAGAGGCCGGGGTGAAAGACCGAAACCCACGCGGATAGGTGTCGAGCCTTCCAGTTAATACCGATAAAAATGACAATTTGGTAGTACTTGTATAGTCTACTTGCAGACACCGACCTAGGGATTACCAGAGTCGTATTTACCGCCCTTGAAATAAATTGTTAAATTTTGAACAATTGAAATTGCATGATATCATTGAGTATGATGGTTTTCAAAAGATGAAAATGTGATTTATCTTCAAAAAGAGCATAGCATGGCATGTGCATTTCATCTCTTGAGACTTGTATAAAATGTATATACTTTGTTAAGAATTTGTTACTGGACTTTATGCTCACCCTACGGGATTTTTGTGCAAGAAAATATGTGGTGATCCCACCCAACTAGGGGCGTGGAAATATGTGTGTTGGGAGTACAATGCTCTCGTTTTGTTGTGACTCTATGTGTAAGCCAAGGGCTGTGTTTATGTGGGTTTGAATAACCGTTTTGTGTAACCAGACTCAAGCCTTGAAAACTTGTAAACCCTTGGGGATATTTATTTGTTTATTTACTTGTTGGATTAATGTATTGTTGCATGAAGAACTATTGTATCATGTAATGTAAGTTTGGAGATTTATATTCAGTTTTCCTTGAAAGAGCCATGATTGTTGTCTTATTATTTGGGCTAGAAATTTGGGGCGTTACACGAACTGTAGGGCTAGTGGGATCTGAAAGAAGCACGAAAAGTCGAGCTACAGTTTCTAGCAACTCTACTAGGGAATTAGAGAACTTGACTCGAACTTCATGATGTGAAATTTTATCTAGACTTATATGTTCTTTGCATTGGTATGTTTAAGTCACTGTGTTTTCCATTTGCTATTCCTGGGCGGTTTGCTGGAGGCTGCCCAAAAGTTTGCCAAAAGGCTGACCGGTTGCGGGCTCTGCCATGTCAGGAACATAACCCTTGGATTTGGACTGCCGCTATACCGTTTGATTCTTCTTTCATTTCTCGGTGTTAGGTGTGAGAGGTATATTAGGTTGTTTTGCTGAGGTACCCCCTTTGACTATTCGACCTAGCTGCATATAGTAAAGCCCTAATGACTGTTCCAAACTAGGACATGATGCTCACCCTTATACAGGATTGCGTGAAACCACTTGTTTGAAATAGTGAATCCTAGTTCATGACGAAACTAGGACAGGGTAACCCTATCCCCTCATAGGGGTGTTTTGGCTCTCTCTTAACTGGTATGTGCTTTATAGTGAAACTGTACAGGAATGTGCATACCAGTTGCGAGGTTGGTATCTGTTTTGGGGCAAAATTCAGTGGGCAGTACATTCATTTAGCTGTGATCATATTTGTTCTAGTGAAATTGGGCTGAGGTGCTGTTTGTTTTCTCTTTTGTAAGGTAGTCTTGGAACCATAGTTTCAAAAGGCTTTGATATCCCCCGGGTACTTTGGACTCGTGTCGATAGACATTGTGAGGTCAAAAATTTAGTTCAGAGGCAGCCAGTGTTTGCTTCACTTTCGTCGGTGGCAAGACGAAGAAGGGCCAGACAGGGTTCACCAGTTCCACTAATTAGACATTCACCAGTTAGATCACCTTTGTTCAGCTCATTCGGGGCATCCACTCTTATCATGGCTCAGCCTCCGACAAATCTAGAGGATTTACTGATCCATCTTCAGCAAACAGTAGATTCGCTCTAGTACGATATGGCCTGACAAACTGAGGTCACTAATAGGTTGCAATAACAACAACAGTAGCCGGCTGTGGCTTCTACTTCTCATGCACTTAACGCGGCTACTCTATGCCAGGCACCGCTGCCAATACAGCTTAGGATCCATCGGGTGTTCCTATTCCTCCAATCTAGACCGATCCAGTCCGGGTTCAAATGTCTAGAGCTCCAGCCGAGGCACTTTGTGAGTTTAAGTTTGACCCAACCCTGCTTAAAGTCGACAAACTTGAAAAGCTATTCAAGAAAGCGCAGGGGGTTAGCTCTATTTCGGATATTGAGAACGGATATACAAAGTCTGTTGTCACTTTGTTGGAGCGGTTCAAGATACCGCATATTGACCATTTCGAAAGCTCTGGAGATCCAGTAGTGCATCTGTGCTTGTTTTCTGATATCCTGCGACCAATGGGTTTGACCAGAATTCAGAAGCTGTCGCTATTCAACAGGACCATGTCTAGTATAGCTGCCATCTGGTATGTGAAATTGGAGGACTCTGTGAAACAGAGCTGGCAAGAGTTGGCCGAATCCTTCGTTGCCCAATATTCTTACAACACGTAGATCGAGGTCACAACTCATGATCTTAAGACAACGTGTCAGGAACCGAAGGAGGGCTTCTCAGAGTTTGTTATTCGATGGAGGGCAAAGGCAGCTATGATAGCAAATAGGCCTCCAGAGAAAGAGCAAGTTCGTATAATTGTCAAAAATTTGTATGAAAGGCTATTACAGAAAATGATAGTCCTCCCACTATTCAACTTTAAGGACTTCCATGAAATTGGGATTCAAATCGAGGATACCCTCAGACAAGGGATCATTGTGGAAGATAATGAGCCTATGCGGAAAAATGTTGTTCGCAGTTCCAATGCTACTACTAGTGGTAGCACAGCTATGAATTGCTTAGAAGTAAATACTGTCATCACTTCCAGCAAAAACCATTTTCCTGATAATAGCCAAAAGCCAACCACTTCAACTCGGCCCCAGGCCCAAAATTTCCATTCTCTTTACGTGATTCTCTCTCAAGCTTTAAAAACGCTGCTAGAAAAAGGGCACGTAGAGCTCCTAGAACCCCGAACCCTCCCAAATCCTCTTCCACCAAGGCATGACCTCGCTAAATACTATGCCTATCATCAACAACCGGGTCATGGTACAAACCATTGCATCCGTCGTCATCATAAGATTCAGGATCTTATTGACGATGAGGTCATAGCTCCACCAAAAAGACCTCAGTCCACCACTGACCCATTACCTCCACACCTCAACCTAATCCATACACTACCATCCACCTACAGCCCCAGCCTATACATCACCACGGCCCATTTACCCAAGCCTGATGTGTTCATTCGAGAAAGCACAGACTTGTGTATAATGGATGCATTTGAACCCCAATCATCTCAAACCCATGAACCCACTACTTCTGAGCTGATTAGCATGATTGAAGATTTGTAGAGAACTGTGGCAGATCTAGCCTTTAGGATATTGGCTCCCTCATTGACCACATCACATGCCAAAAATTTCACACCAAAAGGCTCTCAATCTTGGGGCGAGCTGTAATTGAAAACGGCTAACCTAAAGCTATCTCGAGTCTAGGTGATCACATGTCAACAACGAATGGGCCTCGTTCCGATATAGTCACCCAATCCCTTGGCAAAGCTGAAGCAACTGGCAAGAGCAAGGCCGGGGCAAGTATCGATCCTGATGCACATCTTCGGTGGGCGATAAAGGCTTTCAAGGTCAAAGGGCTGAACAAGCAGCAAATGCTTGCAGTTGTTGCAAAAACTGTAGGTGACACTTTTGCCACTCAGGTTGGGGGCATTTTGAATCCAACGGTAAGCCATGAAAAGAGATGTCATAGCAGAAACACCCATTTCAGCTCCAATCCTACACCCATAAGAGATCATCAAACCCGGTCAACACTTGCCAACCCCTTTGTCAATCCTTCCGGGATTGGTAACCGCATCTTCAATCCCCTTTACATGAACTTATCCAAAACTCTTCAAATCCTCATAGGACAAGGCCATCTCAAACCTCTTGACCCTCGGCCTCTCCCTAATCCCCTTCCAGCCAAGTATAATGCTGCAAAGTATTGCACCTTCCATCAACAAACTGGCCATAACAATTACTGTTGTTTTTGTCTTCACTATGAAGTTCAAGATCTGATTGACAGTAAGGTCATCACTCCACCGGCTCCTACAAAGTCTATCGGCGTTGGATCGATGAGCTTGGGGGATAATATGACTAGGTGATCGGGGATGAACCACCTGCTGATGGCGCTCATTTTACTCCAGATGTGGTGGATGGCACGCACTATTTTAGCACTTTAAAAATGTTGTTTATTTTATTTCCAAACTTGGGTGTTGAGTCAGTCTTGTTGTATTGAGTCAGTCTTGTTGTGTTAGGGTTAGGTGATTTCGGGGGTGTTAACTCGAACATCACTTCCCTATTTGTTTTTGTTTGTCTTTTCACTCTTTCTTTTAAGTTTTTTTCTACCATGGAGCCAGTTGAGCTAGAAGTTCTGAATGAAACAATAGTTATTTTCACCTACTTCTCTGTGCCTTTAAATCATTGCATTGACCAAAGTTTTTCAAAACTGTTTCAAAACTGCAGTGAAAACAAAGAAGGAGGAATTCCTCGGGATTTGTAAAATTTGATTGACTGAGAGGAAGAGAGGCCTGCTAAGCCCTTAATGAATGAGATCATGTCTATTAATGTAAGTACTGAGGAGGATCCTGGCTTGATCCAGATTGGTTCTACATTGTCTTCAAGAGAGCACGAGCGACTAGTCGCTTTATTAAAAGATTTCAAAAAAATGTTTTGTGTGGTTCTATGAAGACATGCCTGGAATTGATCTTGAGATTGTACAACATAAGATCACTCTCAGTCTCAAGACTTGACCTCTTTGCTTTTGAAACCTTGATTCAAGAATGTTCAAACGATCAACGAAAACATAAGGTTTGCATGGCCGGATTTGAAGCAACTCTTGAACTAGGGGCAAGAAGGTTAGATGTCACCAAAAGAAGTTTGCATAGCCAAATGAGAAGCAGCCCTTGAACTAGGGGCAAAAAAGGTCAGATGTGCTCAAAGATTCAAAAGATGAGTCATTTCTCAAGCCAATGAAGACCAGCAAGAAAGCCAAATCCCATAAATGAAGAGAAGAAATTTTTTGCTGAAGGACAATCGAGTTCCTATCCACAACACTAAGGGCAAATTCAGACCCAATTGGATGGGCCCCTATATCATCATCGAACATCAGCCATTCTCCTGGATTTAGATGGCTTAGAGATCTCAAAACTGATCAACATAGATAAGTTAAACTTTTCTATCCTTGAGAGGCTCGCTGGGTTAAAAACCCAAAAAGGCGACCCAAGTAAAAGTCAGAGTAAGAAAAAAAAAAACAAAAAGAAGAAAAATGAAAAAAGAAGAAGAAATGAAGAACAATGGAAAAAAGAAAAGAAAAAAGAAAAACAGAAGAAAAATGAAAAGAGAAAATAGCTCGCAAGGTTAAAAGCTGAAAGGGCGGCCCTAGCAAAAGTTAGAATGCAAAAGGAGAGTGTTAATACCCAAGTGCACCTTAACCCAGGAACTATGTAAGGCCTGATTCCCATCTTTAGGATAGGTGGGCAACTTTATCTTGAAGTTCGGCCCCAACTATTGTCAACTTGCTCGTCTCATCCATGTTAGTTGGCTTATCTTTATTCAAACTCGGTTATCCTATCCATGTGCAAATTGGCTCATCTTCATTCAAAATTAGTTGTCTTATTCCATTAGAAGATTCAGCTACAAGACAAATTAAGTTCAGATCTGAGGTTGTACATCTCAAGAGTTAATTTCTCGTTGGTAAGGTAATGGCCATTTGCAAAAATAGTTTTTAAGGATTTTTAGTGAAGTTGACTAATTTTCTCGAAAATTATTCCATTTTTCCAAAATTGGACCACTTCTTGAACCCAAAAAAGTAAAATTTTCAGTGTTCATAGCCTGACTTACATGATTTCAAAGCAGAAAGTTGAACAAGCATGATAATCTAACTCTCATGTTGGTTAAATTGATGAATTAGGGGCACAGTCGAGTCAGGTTTTCTATCTTTTCCCCATTGTCAACGTGCTCGCCAGAAAGGGCACAACTTAAGCTAGTAGCAGGGGCTGAAGGCTTTCTCATCCTCCAAGCAGCGAGGTATCGAGCCAAGTGCGAAGCACAGAATGGAAATAGAGCTGGATATTCGACCCCTCTTATAAGGTCCACAACTTCCTGCTTATCCATCAACCACCCAGGGGAGGGATAAAACAATAAGAGAGATGAAATAATAGAGAGATGTGCGCTAAGAGAAAAAGTAAGGAAATGGCTTTTCAGAGAAAAAGAGATTGAGGGCCAAAGTGATGTGAGAGTCGTAAATAAGAAAGGGTGGGCAACAATACCTGGAGAAATAGTGGGCTCCCCTTGAATCACAAGGTCTCCCACCGATGGGAAACATCCAATTGTTGTGTGTGTTGTTTTTGTTTGTCTCGATTCTTATTTTGAGTCGTTTTGGGTGTAAATAGATGTGTTTAGGTTATTTTACTTTTTTTTTTCTTTGTTGAGTCATGGTGTACTATGGTCAGTCGCAGGCTCAATACTTGGTTAAGAACACATTCTCATGTCCAATTTCAAAAAAATAAATCGTTTTGTGCTCAGAGTGCCGTGCTGTTCTCAACTTGATCTGCAAAACAAAATTCTTTCTTTCATAAACTGCAGGGTCCAACCCTGATCAAGAGAGAACAATAGAACAAGGACCTATATGAAGCTACATAGGTTCCAGACCACAAGGTAAAAGAAAAAGAGGGGAAATTGGAGCATCTGAGTTTGTTTCACCTTCAACATTTTTCGGGATTACATTCTGGAGGCACCTTTTCAGGCCTTATCATGTTTCTAAAGAATGAGTGTACTCAATCTCAAGCTCAAAGCCTGCTTCAAGCCAGAATGGCGATCAAACCCCAACCTCAAGCTCAAGCCTGCTTCAAGTCAGAATGGCAATCAAAGTGCTCTCCCTGAACACCATTCCCTGCCAGAGGCGTCTTGGTTGTGTTTGCAATGAGTTCCTAGAAGACTAATTGCAATGGTGGAAACTAGAGTTCGAATGGCGATGCCTAGAACATAAATGTTTGGAATTTCCAAGACTAAAGTCTAGTTTGAATACCCAGGGGTGTATCCCTGGCTTGAAATCTGTATGGCAACCCCATAGGTTGAGGTAGCTTGTATGCTCCTCAATTCTAAATACTGAACCAACTTAGTTTTTCATCCCGTTGGAGAATAGGGAAAGTTGTGAATGTGATCAGGAAGAAAAGGGACATCCGTGGCTTCTACATGAAAATGTTACCCCTTGTCAGTATTTGAGGATCTTTGAACTATGAGTTGAAGGTAAGAGTTCAAAGAACACAAAAGGGGGAGATCCCCGTCAGAGTAGGGCGGTTCATCACCACTTCATTGCCACTCGCCCTATAAGGTGCTTTCTAAAGTGCCGCTTTATTGGTTTACTGCATTTCCTCAGCATTATCCACTTATATTGCTTGTCATACGTACTCTGTGCATCTATCGCACAATCTCATCATATTGTGCATCTATCGCACAATCTCATCATATTGTGCATCTATCGCACAGGTACTACATTGTGCATCTATCGCACAATCTCATCATACTATTTGCATCCATTGCATCATTTCAGGACCACTTCTCACGATTTCAGCGTGGTTAGAGTGTTCCTTTCCTCACATGATTTCAATGTGCTTGGAATTTATATTAGGGCGTGTAGGAACGCGATCTTGACCGATTTTTTTCAGGACCTCTTCTCATGATTTCAGCGTGCTTAGAGTGTTCCTTTCCTTACACGATTTCAGCGTGTTTGGAATTTATCTTAGGGCATGCAAGAACGCGACCCTAAGCGTTTTTTTTCAGGACCTCTTCTCACGATTTCAACATGGTTAGAGTGTTCCCTTCTTTCACGATTTCAGCGTGTTTAGAATTTATCTCAGGGTGTATAGGAACGCAACCCTGAGCGTTTTATTTCAGGACCTCTTCTCACGATTTCAGCGTGGTTAGAGTGTTCATTTCCTCACACGATTTCAGCGTGTTTGGAATTTATCTCAAGGCGTACAGGAATGCGACCCTGAGTGATTTTTTTTAGGACCTTTTCTCACAATTTCAGCGTGGTTAGAGTGTTCTTTTCCTCACACGATTTCAGCGTGTTTGGAATTTATCTCAGGACGTGCAAGAACGCGACCCTGAGCTTTTTTTTCAGGACCTCTTCTCACGATTTCAGCGTGGTTAGAGTGTTCCCTTCCTAATACGATTTCAGCGTGTTTGGAATTTATCTCAGGGCGTGCAGGAACGTAACCCTGAGCGTTTTTTTTTCGGACCTCTTCTCACAATTTCAACGTGGTTAGAGTGTTCCATTCCTTACACGATTGCAGCGTGTTTGGAATTTATCTTTGTGCGTGAAGAAACACGACCCTGAGCGGTTTTTTTCAGGACCTCTTCTCACGATTTCAGCATGGTTAGAGTGTGTCCTTCCTTACACGATTTCAGCGTGTTTGGAACTTGTTTTTCCTCCTCTCACGATTCTAGCGTGGTTGGAGTCTCTTCATCCTCTCACAATTCCAGCGTGGTTGAAGTCCCTTCTTCTTTTCACAACTTTAGCGTGGTTAGAGTGTGTCCTTCCTTACACGATTTCAGTGTGTTTGGGATTTGTTCTTCTTCCTCTCACGATTCCAGCATGGTTGGAGTCCCTTCCGCCTTACACAATTCCACAGTGGTTGAGGTCCCTTCCTCTTCTCAAGACTTTAGCATGGTTAGAGTGTGTCTTCCTTACACGATTTCAGCGTGTTTGGAATTTGTTTTTCCTCCTCTCCCAATTCCAGCGTGGTTGGAGTCCCTTCCTCTTCTCACACTTCGGCGTGGTTAAAGTGTGTCCTTCCTTACACGATTTTAGCGTGTTTGGGATTTGTTCTTTCTTCTCTCACGATTCCAGCGTGGTTGGAGTATGTCACCCTATTCATTTACTACATTTTCCATTGCATCCACTACATTATACCATTTTATCATCATGCATCTTTTCCATGTTAAGCTTAGTTTGGCATGCGCTCATACCTTTCCCTCGTTGAAACATGGTTCTGTGATGTGTAAGTACCCATGCTGCGCTGAGGCCATTATTGAGGGTGTTCTGACACCTTTTCTGTATTAGACATGGTTTGTTTTATGTCCATGCCTTTTCTAGGTAAGACGTAGTTTGGCTCGCACCCCTTGTTCACTGCATCTATTGTATCATACTCTATTTTGTTGCATCCATACTTTTCGCATAAATGCGTTTAGGATCATTATCATCCCATTGCATTGTTATTACATCTTCCCCCAGCAGATCATTCCTCACTTATATCATACCACCCAAATTACACGTAATCTTTCTGCGATAAGCATAGTTCTGCATATGCATGCTCCTATTCTGCGAGAATTGTGGTTTGAGGGCTCTAGTACCTTTTCTATGTTAAACGTAGTTTGATTTTGCACCCTCATCCCTTTATGATATTTGTGTGTTAAGCACTGCTTGTGGTTTGATTATATTATTGCATTGCATTGCATTGTGTATCATTTTGCATTCTTCCCTTGAACTACGCTGGTTTGATTCCTTACAAAGGGATACGCAGGTAACCCTTTGGTTCAACCAACTACAAAATGCCCAAGTCTTATGGACTTGTCAAAATGGGTCGTCTTTGGGCTTTGACATTCACTCATGTCATTTCATGACTTCGAGTTCTGTCAAAGAGGGGCAAATGTAGATGCCCAATTTTTGACTGCCCTTACGACTTGGGCACCACCGCTTGTGCACCCAATGATGAATATGCTTATCAAGTGCTCGAAGTCCTTAGCAGAATGCCACAGCTTTGAGCCGTCAAACCCTACACACCTTTTGCCTTGTTTTGGACTAAAATTACAGTTTTTCAAGCCTAAAAACCCTGGGACCTACCGACCCCCTAGTGTGGGTTGCCGGCCACCAATGTAGGCTGCCAACCACTTGTGTGTTTTTGCAGATATTTTGGCCAATTGTGCCAGCTGTTTCCACAGATGCATACACCTGCCTACACGTGTATGTATGTATATTTATGAGGGAGTTTCATGTTTTTCTATATATAGAAGACATCCCCTTTCATTTTTAAGGGTTGCAAAATTTGGAGCAAAAATAACTCTCTCTCTCTCTTTACAATTCCCTCTCTCTCTTGCAAATTCTTAAGCATTTGCCTATACACTCTAAACCAAACCTTGTGGTATTGGAGATGAGGTACTTTTGAGCTTAATTGGAGCTCTTGAGGGTGTGCAAGTGTTGGTTTGTCACTTAGAAAGGGTTCTCCTCTTCAAGAGGTGTAAGTCTTGGCTTGCCCCTTTGATTTATTTGCTGTTTTTGGACTGTTTTTGGGCTGTTTATACTCTGTGTTTTGGGTTGAAACTTGTGGTTTAAGGCCATTAGGGGTGGAGGGGTGGATCACCATTCTTTATACCTCTTTTCTCAAGTCTTTGCCCTTGTGTTTCCCACCACTTTGTCAACTTTGTTTGAGCTTTTTAATACTAAATTTCAGAGTTTTTTTCCAGAGGCTAAAACCATGTTTTCAAGTCCCAAAAATGGAGGGGGTGGCCTAACCTCCATGTGCTTGTTTAATAGCTTAACCTGCTCCATGTTGTAGCTTATTATTTTAGCTATTTTTGTCTTAATTCCTACATGTTTTAGGACTTTTTTAGGACTGTTTCTGGGTTGTTCATTGCATTTAAGCCTTGTATTGCATGCTTGTAGTGTAATGGTCCTAATACGCTTGGTGGTTTAGGCCTTAGCCACCAACCTATTTGAGTTGATAGCGTTTATTTTATGCTTTTCCTACTTGTGATCATCTTTTAATCACCTCTACACCTTTATCATTCCTTGGCCCCTTTTGTGGCTTTGAAAGTTGTTTAAAACCAAGTATTTGTTTAAGCATGAGATTGAGGTATTGTGCTTAATCGTTTAATCCCTCTGGGGTTCATTACCAATGACATGATGTCTCTCTCATGCCCAAAACAACTCTTTGTTTGATATTTCTTTCCATTAGAGGACTTAAAGATCACTATTGGACTTAATGAACTAAGGAATGGTTGATAATTAAAATGAAGTGATAAAATGGGGACTAAAATGATGCAAGATAATAAGTAATTGGGTGATTAATCGGACGTTAATTGAATACATGGAAACTTGAGGCATTTCATACTTGCTAGTGATGAAATGGTTTAAGTTTCTAAGGTCAACCACTTCCCTTGATCAATCCATGATAATGAGGGGGTTTGAGAGTCTTTTCTTGTGCATTTATTGAAATTGTACACCTTGGTTCATCGGCCATCATGCAATAAACTTGCATCGATTGATGTCTTGCGAATTGAGCTTGCCACTCCTTTGAACTGTTTGATGATAAGGAGGGGTAAGGTGTACAAACATACCTTGAGAATACCCTGTTTGTGCTCTATATGCTTTCTGTTGTAGCAAGAGGAACTAGGCTTTAGTGGCCGGCAAACCACTTTTTCTGGATGGCAGGCTACCATTTGTGGCTGGCCTATTGGCCACTTTTGTAAAATTGAGCAACAACTTTTGGAACAGAACAGAGTAGAGGCTGAGGTGAAAAGAGGTTCTAACTATCCAACAGAGGTATTCTGACAGCTGAACAGTGGGCTTTTCGGGTGGAAATCCTCGAATGCATGAGCATTCCTCGCTTCCCGGGGTTGATTAATTAGCTTAGTTACTTATTTCGTGTTGTATTCATGTTGTAATTAATTAGTTAATTCTAATTTGTAATTAATTAATTAGTGTAATTAATTAGTTAATTCCATAGAGTAGTTAATTAATTAATTGGTTTTGTAATAATTAGCTAACATTAGTTTATTTGTTGTTGTAATAGTTAGTTAATTTGTTTTGCAATAGTTAATTAGCTTAGCTAGTTAGTTAGTTTATTCGGACTCTCCTACATGAGGGCACAGTTGTAATAATGTGTATGTCTTCTAACCCTACGTCTTTCTCCCTTTTATTTATTTACTTATGATGGTTAGTTTAGGGCATCATGTTTTGTTTAGCCTCTCTCATGCCTTGCATCCATTGTTTTGCATACATTAAGCTCGCCTCATCATTCTAACTTGCATTGTTAGTTAATACTTCTTTGAATACTTGATAAGACCGCATGCTATCAAATTGATTCATATGCCATATTAGTAGCCGAGCCTAGTAAATACACATTGTATGTGTTGCATTAGCCATATTGCATAGTTAGGATCATGTATTATTCTAACTCTGTCATCTTTTTTTGGCTTGGAGTACTAGGTAAGCTTTTGTTTGTTTTAGCATATTGCATTGTATGTTAGTGTTGCCATATCAAAGAATGTTCACCATGAGAGTAAGTGCTTAAATGATAAACTGTTTGAATGCCTGTGGATGAAAGCTAGTTGCGTGAATTGGGATAGTTTGATTAATGTATATTTGAGCCCACTTTTTCAAGTGGCACTTTCACAAACTCTTTAAAAAAAGAAAAAAAGAAAAAAAAAGAAAACCATGAAATCAAATGTTCCAATTTTGACAAAATAGTCTATACTTATGTGCGCATCACATAGTAATGTTAGCCTTATAATCGGAACAAGAGCATATAATGTAAATAAGATTTACATTATGATTAGTAGAGGTCGATCTTTGATCAGGCGAGCGGGGGTGCTCAATTCATGACCTTCCCCTCTCATACCTAAGTTCCTAAACCGAGACAATCTTGGTGATGACGGACACGTGGCCTTTGCCACGAGTCATGGGTTTCCTAAATTTCTCAAAAATATTTAGGTGGCGACTCTGTATCTGGCAAAGCAGTCTATTTTTTGCATTTTGATTCAAAATCAATTTTTCAAAAGATTTGCCGGATTTGGACTTTTTGGTGTTTATCTATTTCACATTTCACTTGTTAGATCAGATTCAGAACTGCGGGAGTCCAAATTGTAGGGCTAGTCGTATCCGAAAGGAGCACGAAAAGTCGAGCTATAGTAATGCATGTGGACACCTTTTGTACATCTCTCGCATATCAAGAAATACGAGTATGGAGATTTATTTAGTATTATGATGTTAGGAATTTCATGATTATCCAACGGGATAAGAATAAAATCAAAATCCTTGTATGTTAATTATTTGAGGATGCTATAAGGGTGTAAATACCTCAATTTAGGCTCATATGGGCAACTACAATCCGAAATCATAACCTCATATTTTTAAGCCTGTGAATAGGGTTTGAGTTTTATCACATGGATAGACCTGGACCTGACCCATTGATCGGTCAATGCCCATATGCTTGGGCCTAGTCATGAAATTTTATGGCCAACCCATACCTTTGTGAGAGCAAACTAAGGCCTCAATTTTTTTTAAGATTTCAAATTTTATCTTTGATATTTGGGTTGAGTACTCACAAATCTAGTTATAAGCATTTGTGTATCATTAAGTCTCACAAGTGTTTATATATTCCATCAAGTCCCTTCAATTTGTCATTGAAAGTTGTTCTATCAGAAGGCTAAAAATGACTTTCAGTGACGATTTTATGAATTTGTTGCTAAAATCTGACAATTAATGATATTTTTCTATAACGATTTTCTAAATATGTCGCTAAAAAATAACAATTAATGATGTTTTCTTTGATGAATTTTTAATTGTCTCTAAAAAAATAATAATTATTGACACTTTTTTATGAAAACACCTCTAAAAAAATAAAAAATAAAAAGACTTTGCGGTAATAATTAAAAGTGAATAAGACTTTGATACACCAAAAAGTCAAGTGGACTTATTGGGTTACTCATCTTCCTAATAGAATTTCTCAGTCAATTACCTTGATATTATTTTAAAGGTCTTATAAAAATTATTTTTGTTTGAAGGACCTACAAACTAAAAAACTAATTTATCCAAAGAAAAAAAAAAAAAATCTAATGCAGTTTTATGGGTATTAAGTTTTATTACTTTTGTAAATATAGTGGGTCCTATGAATGACAATGGATGCTATTTTTCAGGTTTCGCGCCAAATTCTTTCTTTTAAGTTGAATTATTTTAATTCTGATCAACCAAAAAAAAAAGTTGAATTATTTTAATGATACAATTTTATACTTTATTATAAATTTGACAATTTTAACCTATCTATCACTAATATTAAAATCAAGTTGGATCAAATTAAATGGGATTGAAAAATTTTGTCATACCTAATGGGTCCCACAAATATGTATAATTTTATTATATAAACATATAAATTCACTAATAAATTATATTTTTCTTTTTGTTTTAGTGGACCTTCGAACAAATTTTTTTTTTCAATGTTATATATTGTCAGATTTATTTTCATCTTCCATGCATAGACATGCAATAAAAGTCATGTTAAAAAATATTAAAATTTATTATGTCACATAAGAAACCACACCCTGAAAGCTTTTGATAAAATATTTCAGTGGGATTTGCTTATTTTTTGATTTTTTTTTAAACTTATTTTCATCTTTAGTGTTTTTAAAAAAAAATTATTTTCATCTTTAGTGTTTTTTTTAATAAAAAAAATTCAAAATACTTTTAGTTTTTAGATTCAACTCGACAAGATAAACTAAAAAATTATAATTTTTTCAAAATATTTTTTAAAAAAAAGTCCAAAAATTACATAAATAAGTAAAAAATAGTAGACTTTTTGGGTTTATTTTGACTTTTTAACAATTGTTTTGGAATTTCTCAAAACATACGCATTTTTTTGGATTCATTTCGACATGATAGACCAAAAAAGTAAAAAAGTATGATATAATTTTTTAAAAAAGGGAGTGAAGTATCAATAAGTCTCAAAATGTGATATTGTGAATTATTTAGTTCACGCTCTTTTTATGAATCCAAAGGTCCCATTAAAGTAGAAATTACACAAAAGGTAGTCATTTATACATTTAGGTTTAATTTTGGAGAGATAAAAGTGGGTTTATTTAAATGTAAAATTACATATTTGGGCAATTCGCACTATAGAAGTTTTGAATTTTTCTTTCTTTTGGAACAAATATCACACTCCAATAATGTAACATTTCAATATAACACACTAAAAAATTCCTAAGTGTACTTTTTCAAACGAAACAACGCAACACTTCAAACTTTTTCCAACCATGACACTCTAATATAACATACTTCAATGTAACACACAAAAATAACTCTTTAGTGTATTTTTCTAAACGTAACACTTCAATCAATATAATCTTAAACATAACACTCTAATGTAACGCACATAAAAATACTAAAAAACTACTTAGTGTATTTTTTTCAAACGTAACACTCATAATTTGAAATTATACATATATTCAAAACTTACTAAGAATTTTTTATACTCTTTTTAGAATGGTTTGAAGAATTGCACACCCTTTTGGAATGGTTTGAAGAATCTCACATCCTTTTTTTGGAGTGTTATATTAGAATATTATATTTGAAAAAAGTACACTAAGGAATTTTGTGTGTGTTACATTGGAGTGTTATATTAAGGAGCTTTTTTAGAGTGTTACATTGGAATGTTATATATTGAAATTATACATTTCCTCAAGCCTTATTAAGGAGTTTTTATACTCCTTTTAAAATATTTGAAGAATCGAACATCGTTTTGAAATGTTTGAAGAATCTCATATTTCAAGTCATTTTTGTATTCTTTTTGAAATGTTTGAAAAATCTTACATTTCAAGTCATTCCAAATAAAAAAAGATTGTCAAATAAAAATTCATTCCAAATTTGATTCTTGTAGGTAGTATATCTTACATTTCTAGCACAAAAGAAAAAAAAGAGAAAGAAAACATTATAGAAATAAGGGTATAATCGTAAATCTAATTTTAAATAATATATGAAATCTATTTTTCAAAATCAATAGAACTAATTGGTCTATAAGAAAGCTCTTGGAACTAATTGGATCATCATTTCTCAATATGAGATTTATAAATAAATTTTCCACAAATAAAAAATTACCAAAAATAAAAAAAAAAAGACTTTTTTAGATGTTGCCAAACACAGCTTCGTTTGGTGATCCAAACACTAAACTCTCAAATAAAAACTTATTGATCATAGGTTACTAATAATAAAGGCCGAATAAAAAATTCTTGTTCAAAGATCTTACGTAAAATAGATTTAGAAAAAAAAAAAAAAAAAAACAAAAACAAAAAAATAAAAAGGTTGAAGCACTTAAATTTCAAAATGTGATCTTGTAAATTATTTAGTTTTTTCTCCTTTTTTATTTTTATTTTTAATGAACCCAAATATCTCATTCAAATAGAAATTACACAAAATAGTAGTTACTTAGACATTTAGATTTAATTTTTAAGGGATAAAAGTGGGTTTCTCCAAATATGAAATTACACATTTGGGCAATCTACATTATCGAGGTTTTGAATTTTTTCTCATTCTGGGACAAATCCCACATAACGAACAAGAACATAACACTCCAATGTAACACATTTAAAAACTACTTAGTATGCTTTTCCCAAACGTAACACTCCAATTAATGTAATCCCAAACGTAACACTCCAATTAATGTAATCCCAAACGTAACATCTAATGTAACACACAAAAATACTAAAAAACTCTCAAATTTGTTTGGACAGACTGGATAAGGGGAGATTGTAATCCATTGGACTGTTAATCTTTGGATACATAGTCCCTGTACTATTTGGTTGGATGGGATGTGTATTCTAGGTTTGCTTAGTCATGAGATTAGATATAAGGAAATAACTATTCCATTGAATCCTATATTTGTTTGAGTTATTATAAAGATGACAAATGTTGAAAAGATAATTTTGCACTTTTCAATTATTTACTAAATAATATCAATATTAAACATTTCTTTAATAGTTTAATTTTTTTTGGCTAGATTAAATAAAAATTTATTTTATTTTTTAAAAAATTAAATAAATAAAATATCAATACAAATTTGGGTTATTTTTTTAAAATAAAATTTTAAATAAATTTATCTTAAAAAATAATTATTATTAAACAAAACATCCATAAAATTTTAAAATAAAACATCTATAAAAATTTATTTTAAAATATTAAATAAATAAAACATCAATAAAAATTAAATAAAATTATTTTATTTTTAAATTGAGACATTTTTATTTTATTTATTTTATTAAATATAATACATAATTAAATCAAATACTTGGAGGGCAAATATGCCATTTTACCATTTAATCTCGTGGGATAGTTATCACATCAATTTTATGTGATAGTTATCCCACCAATAATCTCACATATGCAGGATTGATAGTCCAACCGAACTTCTAATCTAGCCTACGAATTTGCAACCGAACAATGAATTCCATGATCCAATAGACATGGTGTCCAATCCCACCTCCAATCCCTCCAAATAAACACACCCTTTGTGGGTGTTGATTTCTAATCACACAACTAAACAGGGAACTTAGCTGGAAAGGAGCGACAGAATAAATTAAACCCAACAATCTGTAACAAAAAGATGAGAATTCGACGGTGGTTCGTCCACCTGGAGGCACTCCGACGATCAAGTCAGTAAAGATTATCTCTCACAGATAGCAAATTGTATTCAAAACTCACAAGAAAGAACTTACTTCAGACCCATGAGGGTGCCTTACTTTTATAATTAGCAATGACCTGATCCCTTTAGAAGCCCCACTTCAATGGACTCAGGTCAATACTCATCCTGGACCCTTAGCTAGATAGGGATAAACTCTCCTTGAGCCTTATCCTTATCCAGACTGAGATCCTCCTCTGTTCTAGGACTCTTGTCCCTTATCTGTTTATCTTGGATTCTAGCATCTCTACAGATAACCTCGGCCTAACCGAGATTATCTCGGTAAGCATAACTAGGCCACGTGGCACCTTGGTTGACACTTCGGCGCCACCTTAGCCACGTGCTGTCACTCGCAAGATACTTCCCCATAACTGCCCCCTAGGTTCTATTACCTCAGCAATCTGAGGTGATGGAATCTACATCGTTTGTCCACATAATGTGTTGGCTAAAAATTCATTCATCACTTCGACCGAGATCATGATTCATCAACTTCAAGTAACCAGGACTTAGCTGCCCACTTTATTAAGGATCAAGCATCACGAACCAAGTTCTCCAAGTATTTTCCCCTAGGTCACCCCTCTAGCTGAGGTTATTGCCCCATTATTTCAAGAATTTCAAGAGTTCCAACTTTGCGTAAGTTGTCACGCACAGTTGTTTCAACCGTTTCCTCCATGTGTCATATCCCCACTGGCTCGTACCTGGCACGCACCATCAAGTCACGTCGATTTTGCCCATGCCGCCTAACAGGCACGTCGCCTAAGGCTAATTCATTACGGTTTGTCGCATTTTCATATTTTTGACAAAATTTCGTCTATCTCTCTTTACCTCTTCACTTGTCATTCTCGCATTCTCTCTCTGCTCAAACTTTCTCTCTCTAAAGTCCCCAAACCTCCATTTTTCAAACCCATCGAAGCTCTGCAACTGCTTTATTTGTCCCCTTCGGCAAGTTCTCGTTGTTTGTTTCTAGTCATCACTGTCATTTGACTCCGGCAAACCTCATTTTCGCTTCTTCGACTCCAGTCAATAAGTCCCTGATTTCTTCCTTTTATTTTCAATTCTTTATTGTTCTCTTAATATGTTTCTTCTTCAAATTTTCCACATGTCTACACTGTATCTGTTGCCATTGAATCTATATTTATAGTTGTACTCTGTTTTTCTTCACTTTTCATGTTCTGGGCATTATGAATCAATTTTTGTTCTTGGATATGTTTCGTGCTTCGAAGTTCGTCACTGTATTTCTAGAGTGTCAATTGTATTGCTCGTGGTTATTGCACATTTGCACACACCTACTCAATGTTCACGAATTTTGTTGTTCTATGTATGCAAACCTATTTTCTTGTTCTCTGTTTCTTTTTCGTGATTCTGAATCACGCTCCCTTTTGTTTTCTTGGTGCATTTTCTAGATTCTTGCCTTTGATTCTTGTTTCTATAGTCCTAGGCTTAGGATTTGCTTAGAACCTTGTTCGGTTCTTTAGGAAAACTAAAACAAGAACCCTATCCAGGCCACTAGAAACCCTTCCTTAGTGTTAGCTGAGATCTTTAAACCATTACCAAGCCTCTCACCAAAAATCTGTTATCGAACCTCCCCTGGTCAAGATAATGGGCATGTTCAGATGGAGGGTGGATACCCCGACCAAACTAGTATACTTTCGCCAGGAATTCTCATCCCAACAGACGTCCATCTTAGGTTGGCGGGCACAGAGGACTCCATAATGCTTGGAAAGGATTACATGCCCTTCCCAGTAGTTTCTGTCATTGAGGGCAGAATCAGGTTCCCCCTTGACATCCTCTTTAGGGAGGTCCTCCATTTCTACAAGCTCAATCACATGTAACTGGCAGAAAACACCTTTAGGGTCATCAATGGCATTGCCGAGTTAGCACGTCGGTAAAACGCCAGAATAACCCTGTCTGATATCCAGTACTGCTACACCATGTGTGGCCTCAAGACCAAGAATGGTTATACATACTACCTCAAGCCGAGATCCACCATGTTCAAGTTAATAGCTGACATTCCAAACTCCAATAAGGGCACGGGAGATGACTATTTGATTGTCTTAGGCAATTGGGACTTCGCACCAGACGATAAGCTCCACCTTTTCCCATTGCGCCATGGAGTCTTTAGAGATGATATGGGTACGGACTATAGTCGCCCCAAAGAACTTTTCTATTCTGCACTTGGCAATTTTTCTGTTATCTGTTCTAAAGTTTTCTTTTTGTCATTGCAGCGCTTCCTCCCCAGTTTTACGTGCCGAGCAAAGATTCAATTCGCCTTCTCAGCTTGCCAATCGAAGCACGCAAGGCTCCAATCCTTTTCAACTATATACCGACGTATAGGAGCCCTCTACCCAATGTCCCCAAACAAAGTAGGACTCCTCCATCTGCTATAACTCTGCCAGCCACCTCATCAATAAGGCTAGACCAGGCCTCCACATCCGATCCAGCAGAACAGCCATCCACTTCTGCCCTCAAATTGATTCCTTCATCCCAACGTCAATGCCGACGCCGAGCTCCTCTGAATGCTCTAGCTGAAAGAACTCGCAGTCACATACGCTGAAGTGCAGTTTCCTTGGCCACAGATCTCTCCAACTCTTCTATTTCCCTACAAGTGATTTATTTCGATTTTGGAGTAACTATTGCGTAACTGCCGAGGACATGGGTCGACAAAAGATGGCAGCGGAGGACCTTCTTGCCGATATTCCTGGTATAGTCATTATCCAATCCTCTTCCCAATCCCAGCCAAGGCAAAAACCAAAGAGAGTCAAGAAGGTCAAAGCAAGGCCTCCATTACCCAAATCCCGTTTGACTCTAAAAAGGACCCAGAGGACTTAGTACCCATATCAAAACTTGCTGAAGCCGAGAAGAGGCTGGCTGAGGCAGAAGCGCCTGACGCTCCTTCGCGCAAGAAGCCGAGGTCTGAGGGCGCAGAGTGCCCAAGTGCTTTTTACTCTTATGAGCCTTGGCCCTCTGCACTCATGGTCGGGGAACAACCTATGTTGGCCAAAGACAGTGTTATCAATAGTATCCAGGTCGGCGCTGCACTGTCCATAGCCATTCTATTGCCAACCGATATGAATAGAACGGCCGAGATCACTGAGTACGAGAACTTCACGCTCATGATATATTACTCTGTTCTGGTAAGTCCTTAACTTAGGTGTTTTTCATTCGTTTCTTCATCTTTGTTTTGAACTCTTTTTGGGTAATAGTGATCTTTGTTGCTTTTGTTGGGCCGAAGTGTCATCATTGTGACCGAACAAGATATCTTCCATGTTAAGCCGATGTGATTTTTCCTGTGACTTGAACAACCTTCTTTTATGAATGCTAATCTTCCTTTTTTCTTCTAAGTGTTGTATGCTTGCTTCTTTGCTGTTATGCCTTGCATGTTTTTCCATACTTAGAATTTTTTTGATCTTTCCAAGTCTAACAACTTGGCTCCTCATCTCAGGTCCCCAGACCTCGGATAAATTCACACCTCGAAGTAGAACATTGCAATCACCTTGGATACAAACCTTTCACTATTTATCTCGACCAAACAACACTTAAAAAATATTTTATCAAAATTTTTTACAAGTGTTGTCTCTTCACTTGTACTTGTTATCTTCTGGCAAGACTTTTCCATCTCAAGTCTAGCACCTTGGCTAGGTATCTCAGATAATTACACTTCGGGTGCATAATAGTACTCCCATCTTAGATTAATTCATCTCGGATAGTTCCACCTATCAATGATCTCAGACAGTTTCAACTTGAAATTTTAGAAAATTTTATAAGTGTTATGCTCATTCTCACTTCCTACCCCCTAATGTGAACCTAAGTACCACTTATGTTCACATTATGGATGCATCCCCTATTGCTGCCACAGTCTGACTGAGACAATTCTAGCTGAGGTTTTCTACCTCGATGTCTCTTGCAATCTGACCAGGTCAAACTTAGTTCAATTTTGCAGTCACGGCAAGTCTAAGTTACTCGTCATGTTTCATTCGGAAATATCGCCAACTTAGTTCAACTCTACCATCATGGCAAGTCTAAGTTATTCGTCATGTTCACCATGGGAGCATCGTCATAAGATTATTCAGTCCTATCGCACAAGGTTCAACAAGAATTCAAAAAACAAAATCGAGCTAGCAGTTTATTAATACTTCGACAAATAAAATCTTTACATAAATCTTAAAAGCATAAATTAATGGTAGAAAATTTTCAAATTGCTTGTGTTCCAAGGCCTTGGCAACTCTTTACCATCAATGTCTTCCAGCCGATATGCGTCGTTGACAGCGATCGAGATGATTCGATACGACCCTTCCCAGTTTGGGCCAAGCTTGCCCTCCCTAGGATCCTTCTTGTTGCCAACAACTTTTCTAAGGACAAGCTCCTCTACCTGAAATTCCCTAGGGTTGGCCTACTTATTGTAGGCCCTAGTAAGCTGTTGCTGGTATGCCCCCAGCCGTATTGCTGCTCCTTCCCTTCTTTCTTTCAGCAGATCTAGATCTCAGTCAAGGAATCGATCAGACATGGTCTGACCGTTGATCTATCATTTAATGTCCTTGATTGGCCGGTTCGAGGATCCTAAAGTGAGACTCAGAATTGGCAAAATTGGAGTCCAAAAAAGGATTCTACAAATCAAAAAACTAGAGGGTAGGCATCTTTGAAGTTATTGGACCATCCGATTAGCCTGAACGCGATAAGATGCAACAAAGCACTTTGTGCTGAGAAGCGCACGTTAAATCCTTATGTCATCTTCTTTATGTTGCACGTCGTGAAAGGCAAAATGTTTCAGTTTCAAACTCGTGACTTTGAGCCCATATATCTCCTTTGTTTTAAGTCTGATTTCAATGTGGTTTGTTGTGTTGGAATTGTCTCAATGAGTGCTGAGTACTTCACACCGGTACATGCAAAACTTGATTTCTATAACTTTGAAAATTTTAGTTTTTCAAAAATTTGGTTTGTTGCGCAACTATCAGCGAACGTCGGTCAATTTTTGACTCTTCTGGTTGGTGGGTCTAGACTCTTCAAGTCGACACAAACCTTCTAGTATATTTGGATCTTGATATTGACACCTCTGAAATCTTTGACAAATTTGAAGCCGAGTTACTAGTTCTATGCTGAGACGGTATTGCGGTTAAGGATATATACTTGCACCGTTAGTGATGAATATCATGGCCGATGAGCGTGGCGATGGAGTTATGGTGCCGAGCGTCCAAAGACAGTCAAGCAATATTGCGAATTCAACAAGGTGGTAGCTATGTGGCATTATCGTAGCAATGTTGCCGAGTAATGTTTGTTGCCGAATAATGTTGCCGAATAATGTTGTCGAGCCGATTTGATGTAGGTAATAGGACAAGAATGTTCGAAATGGTCATTCTGACCACACTTTAGTTTCGCTGAGGAGAGGATGGTATAGCAAAGCAACTCTTGCAGTGATGATTGGAATGTAAATGGAAGCTCTTAAGGTTGCTTAATTGCGACACGATTGCCGGGTAATGTAAACGACCATGCATGGGTGTGCCAAACAACTATCAAATGCAAATTTGATGCTTCCATTATTGTTGAGGAAGATGGACGAGCATCAACGAGCTGATCAGTGGTGATGTCGAGTTTAGCCACCATGTAGTTGAGATAGACACTTGTGCTATATCGTCTCGCTGTCGAGCAGAACTAGTTGTCAAGTTCGAATTGGTAGATGGCCATGCTTAAGTGTGAAATATTATTCTCGGCGGCGGAATTGTAGGTGTGTTACCATTTCCATTTGGTCGAGTTATGTGAGACCATACAATTTTATACCGCCGTGAAATATAAGTGGTGAAGGCATGATGTATATTGCTGAGCAAGCTTTTCTTGGTCTGAGGCAATGACTTGCTCAATGTTAATTTGCTGCAATGTTAGCTCATTGGATACCCCATAACAAATATTTCGGCTGGAATAGGTGGATGGTCGGCTTGTCAAGTCACTTGATTGACAACTTGGCTCTTTCGCTTGCCGAAGCGCTTGGTTAGCAACTTTCTTAAGTTCTTTGGTTTGCCGAAGCACCTCTTCGGTAGCTCAGTTTCAGCTTGTTAACATTTCATTGGATGGCGAGTTGGGCAACTTTGCTGGCTGAAACATTTCTTCGGCAAGTCGTCTTGACCTTGTGTATTGCCGAAACCTCTTCTATAGAGAGAATGTCAAGTCTCTGTATTCAACAAAGGTCAGACACAATTTGTGAGCATAAATGTATGCATATATATATATATATATATATGTATTAAAGTTGAATTTTAGCAATAAACATATAGAAAGAAGAGAAAGACCCAGCCGTGGGTCTACTTTTCCTAGAAAGAGATTGGATAGAATTTGATTTTGTATAAAGCAAGATCACAAACCTTTTGGTTAGATCATATTTACGTACAGTACACTAGTCTGAGCACCTTAAGGGTAGTGTTTGCTCTTCTCGTCATTGAATTATTTAGCTCTTTCCCATAGACGGCGCCAATTGTGAGACCCAGAATCCTTTCATTTGGATTGTTGATGAGATCCAACCAAAAGATGAGCTGAACCCCTGTAGATCTGCGAAGATAAACATAGTCAGCGCCACCTAACCGGGGGGACCGGAGACACTCCGATGATAAAGTTAGCAACTTGAATCAAAGAAAGAAGATGAAGAAATCAAGGATATTGAGTGTGCTGTGTTGTGTTGTAGAGATGAGAGAGCGCCCTACCTTCTATGTCCTACTTTCCTTTTATAGAGGTGTGATATTTGCTTGGTAGATATTTGTTTGGTGGGCTTTCTTGTTAGTCTTGGCCCATTCTTAAGACTTTTTTGGGTTGGACCCAAGTGAGTTGATATTTTATCTAGACTCCCACAATAACCACTGGCCAATATACTAACAAAGGGAAAGGAACAAAAAGCAACAAACATACTAGTTATGACCAATATACTAACAAAGAGAAGGAAACAAAGCAACAAACATATTACTTATGCTCCTCGTTTGGTATCGTTTTCATTTTGGATAAACTATTAATAAGCCCTAATAGTTTGATTTAATTCTTATCAAGTTTTATTAAAAATAAGTCTAAATAAAATTGTCGCTAAAAATAATTTTTTGTGACAATTTTTGCATATGTCGTTAAAAATTGATAATTAGTGACATTTTTTTGTCACGATTTTTTTTATATATTATTGCTAAAACTTATAATTATTGATGTTTTCTGTAACAAATTTTCTAAACTGTCGCTGAAAGTTGAAAATTAATGATATTTTTTTGTGACAATTTTTTTAAACTGTCGCTAAAACTAATAATAAGTGACATTTTTTTAATAGTGTTTGTTGAAAAATACCATTAATTATTATAGGACTTATTGGATAACATGTCCACGTATTAGGACATACACGTAAGTCCCCTTTCATTTTTATGTTTCACTTTTTGTTTTTGTTTTTGTTTTTGTTTTTTTTAAAAAATTATTTTAAGTATGATAAATTTAAAAACATCTATTGTTTCTTACATGAAAATTCAGAGAATTGATAAATAAATTCAAGATTGAAAATGGATTGTTTTCAATAAAAAGTAAACATTCTTGAAAATATTTTTCAAAGATAATTTGCCAACAATATTCTCAAACAAAATAAACATTAACAGCAGATTTATATAAAAATAAATAAATAAAAACTAATGGGTTTTGGGGTGTAAAAATTCAATATAAATTGTAATATGATGTCAACATTTATGATATCATCCGTTTATAATATAGGTACACATAAATAGTCATTGGCCCAAATCTTAAATTTTATTAAAACATAAATGGTTCAAGATTACACATAGATAGTCATCGGTTTAAATGTTATTAAAATATAAGGTAAATTATATCGGTAGTTCCTATATTTTATCCCTTATGTTATTTTGATCCATTCACTTTTAATTGGCTCAATTTTGACCCTTAATTTTAAATTTTGTGTCATTTTGGTCCAATTGATAATGTCGCTAGTGTTTTTGACAGAAAATAATCACTGAATTAGTTGAGTTTAACTCACTAAGTTTAGTAAATTTATAATTTTACTCTAAAAAATATGACACATGCCACTTATATTCATATTTTTCATAAAAAATGCTAAGGGTTGTAATTAATTGGAGTAAATTGAAATAAATCATAAATTCAGCATTAAAATCAAGCCAATTGAAATTATAAGGACTAAAATGACACAAACACCAAAGTATAGGGACTACTGTCACAATTTGCACTAAAATATAAATAGTTCAAATCTAAAGTAATGAAGTTTTTTCCATCTCAAGCTTGCCCATTTCATTAATAAACCTAAGCTTTCTTGCAGATTGAATTTACTTAGGCTCTTCTTCCCTGAAGACAGTATGAGGTACATTCAAGGAGTTCATGTGCCTAAAATGCTAAGGGATGATAAACCAATATGGGGTTTTACCAATTCTAGGGAGTATACCATTAAATCTGGTTATTGGCAAGCTCTATAAAAACAAAATATTAATACCACCTAATGTATCTAGAGACAACCCTCTTGGGACTTGGATTTGGAAGTTGAAAATTCCCCTCAAATGGTCCATTTTTCTTTGGGAATGTCTTCACAACATTCTTCTGGTTAAAAGTGTTTTGAAAACCCGCCATTTAATAGTTGATACAACTTGTCCAAGATGCCAACATGCAGATGAAAATTTGGAGCATTTATTTTCCAATGTCAAAAGTCTCATAGAGTTTGGAGGGGTAGCTCATTAGGTCTTGATTTTTCTTTGGGAGCTCCTCTATCTTTTCCTATATGGCTGGACAAATGGAAACAAGAGGTTTAAGATGATGATTTTCTCAAACAACTCATTGCTATTTTGTGGGGTATATGGAATCAAGAAACAATGATGTTTTTCATTCATCCATGCTTATTTGTCATCAAACAAATGTGTTAGCCTAGAATTTTGTAACAATATAAATTTGAGTTTGAGTAGGCATGGTATATAGAAGGACACATCCACAGGGGTTGCTCGTAATTTTGAACAAAGTTTACAATTATATAATTCATGTCTTATTAGCAATTATATTCCTTACAAAATGCCATCCTCTCAAGGCTCCCAAGCTTAGCTTGCACATGCTACTGTGACCAAAGATCTCCGGTGAGAACAACTTGGACAAATGCAAACATGGGTAGAAGATTTGTAGGATGTGCAAACTATGGGGTAATACATACTATTTATTTATTATGTTCTTGAATATTTAATTAAAAATCTGAATTTATTTCTTAAAATTTTCATATTCATGCTACTTGTAACTACTTTGAGTGGATTGACCCACCATTGTGCCGCTACTCACATGATCTACTACCAAGACTTGTGCAACGAGTAAATCACATGGAATTACAGGTTGAAAAAGCTCAAACAAATGAGAAGCTATATCAAAGACTTTTGCTAGGAAGTTGGATACTATTTTTATGTTATATTGCATGTACTCTAAAATGAAAAAAGAAAAAAGAAAAAAAATAGTGTTATGTAACCTGATATGAGGAAGGAATGTATGTAATATTGAAGATTATTTTGAGATATGAATGAAATATATTTGAAGCATTACAAAACCTATTCACTAAACAACATTTCAAATTTTTCATTGAACACAAGCAACATTTCAAATTTTTGCTTCATTCTAAGACATCACAAAACATGTTCAATAATAGGCTTTCCAAACAAGACAATACTAAAAGCCCTTGAAAACATGACAACACTACTAGGCCTAGAAAATATCACAAAATATTGTTTAAACATTACATACTAATAGGCCTACAAAAACCAAGAATATTGTTTTATGTATCCAATACTACACCAAGTAACAGGCCTTACAAACATCACCAAATATTGTTTAGTCATTACATACTACCCCACCCCATAAACTAAAGAAAAGTTGTTTAATCCCTCAAACCATGTTCCTTTCCATTTTGCATTCCTACCAACATTCCTTTGTATAAATGAACCAGCCTTTCTAGGTGGTGCATATCCCCTTCCAGCTTGGGGCACTTCTCTACCATATGGTGTAAACAGGTTGGATACCTACATGGAAATGTTTATGCAATATTACATATAATGTTATGTTATTTGAAAAACACTAGTCATACATAATCATAATCCACATAAGGTGTCCAAGCCTATACCTGAGGGACTGAAGGCATAACTGGTTGGGATGCAGAACTAGGAAGCCCTTTAACTGATGCACTTATACTTGCTCCATAAGGCATTGTTGGTTGCGTCTGAGCTAAACCTGGATGGTATGCAATTGGATGGTACGAAGTTGAATGAATGACAACTAGTTGATATGAAGTTGGTAAGTGGCAGCTAGTTGGGATGAAGCTAAGTGAGGGGCAGCTTATAAGGATGAAGCTGGGTGAGTAGAAGTTGGTTGAGATGAAGCTAAGTGAGTTGCAGCTTGTTAGGATAAAACTAGGTGAGTGGCTGCTAGTTGGGATAAAAGCTTTTGTAGATTGTATTTCATACAAATTGAAATGCACAAAATTAATGGATACAAATAGATATGAATTTAATTTGCGTAGAATTAGTGCATTGAGTTAAAATAAATTGAAATGTATCTTGATTGGTTGACTTGCAAATTTCCTAGAAATGGTACTTGGGTCACCCTTTCTCTTGAACATTTTGGATTTTTTATGAACTGAACCTTTGCATGATCTTTTGTTGTGGCCAAAACCCATACACTTTGCACATTGCACTATTTGTTCTTCCTTGACACCTTATGTGGATTCTTGCGCTCATTAGCATCTTTCTTTCTCTATTTTCTAGGCCTCCATATTGGTTCTCTATAGTAAGGAGGGGCTATGGCTTGATGTCCAAGCTGAATCCACTCATGTTTCCCGAGCACAAGCTTTATCATGAAAGAATATGTTCTCAGGTATGTCTCCTTACTGAAATAATTATACACATAAGTTATTAAGGTATATACAACTTATGGCATGTTTACAAGGTATACCTGTTAGGTCTCGATCCCTACACCCACATGTTCTTACCCTCAAATCAACTATATGAGTTGTGTCATAATAATCCACTTCAAACTTCAAGCCACGTGCAAAGCTAGCAAAGTAATTCCTAGCATCCACTTTGTTTGACTGTAGTTTCTCTTATATAGTTGGACAAATAGGGCCACAATATTTTTCTGTTCCAGTTTTCTTCACTTGTATCCTATTCATGAGTTTTCTCATAATCCACTCTAGCATTGAGATGATTGGTTTATCCCTTGCTGCCCAAATGTAATTGGTGAATGACTCAGATAGATTGTTCATTTGAATATCATACTTGGATCTTGTGTTGAAGTGAGACATGGCCCATGTCTCTGGGTTTTCTTGTATCAACCACTCATTTAGGTTGTACTCTATCCAATTCCTCAAACTTCTTCATGTAGTAATCAAACTCTTTAACTATCCCAGCATATGCAGCTTTCCACATCAGTTCCTTTAACTTTTTCCCCTTAAGCTTCTGTCTAAGTTGGTGTACATGAGCCTCAAACAATATATATGCTCAACATTAGGCAAAGCTTATCTAAATGTGTGCACTAATCTTTTTAGTCTATCTGAAATAAATGTCCAACCAATGTTAGTGTCATCCCCTATATCCTCTATTAATTGGGTAAGAACCCATGAATCCTTGCATTCAACCTCAACTACAGTAATGGCAATGGGAAACATTTTGTCATTTCCATCAAGCCCAATGGCTGTTAAAAGTTGACCCCCATCTATACCCTTCAAAAAACAACCATCCAACCCAACAATAGGCCTACAACCTTGGAGAAAACCTTGCTTCTATGCATCAAATTTGACATATAACCTCTTAAAAATAGGTGTAGGTTGTCTGTTAAGCCTTTCTACTTGATCATCATTTCTTTATTATAGGATTGTCCAATTTGATAACTAAACAATTGTTTGGGTTATGATGCTTCATTGTCTCACAATAGTCCCAAAGTCTAGCATACTACTTCCTCATATCCCATTCAATTGTTTCCTTTGCTTTTCTTTTTACTTTGTACACTTGGCTCTTACTTACATCAACTATTAGTTCTCTGTGAATGTCTTTTTGCCTGGCTGGGATTTCCAAGTTAAGAGAATTCCTCAATCTTTCAAGGTATTTTTGTGATAAATACCTAGAGATAACTAGATAATTTTCATAAGTCCTACCACAATAATGAACTGGTTCTAAGTTTTTAATCTAGAATATCCTCTCACCTTCATTGGGGATGCATGAATTTTAAAACCACATTCTTGTTTGCAATCTGCAATAATCCTCGTATTTTCATTTCTAACCCACTTCAAATCATGTCCTTTTTGCACTTGTCATTTCTAAAAAATTGTGCATTCTTAAATCTCATCCCCACTTTTAGGTCAAGCTTGATCATATTCACATCCTCATTAAATTGTAACGTCCCGATATTTATAACCCATTTTACAATTACTAATCCATGATTATTATCCAATTTCATAAACAAACACATATGCTTCTCATAAAGTCCTCATAAGATTACATACATGTAAAATAAAAGAAGAAAAATACATCAAAAGTGCCCTAAGGACTTACATCTTTCAAGGCTAGGGTTTTGAGTACACACAAGATTAAATCCTATCCCAGACAAGCAAGCACGGTAGCTGTTAGCATATAATCATAAAAAAGGTGCTCTAGTGCCCTGATAAGATCTCCATAACTCTCCGGTGGACTGGAATCACATCATCATAACCTGGAATTTTGAATGTCCAGCCCATAAAAGGTAGTAAGCTTTAACGCCCAATAGGAATAATCTTAACAATATATATATATATATGTTTATTATAATTATAATCATGCAATGCAATGTCATGCACAAGACCCTGGACTTCATTTGAAAACCAAAGCTCGATGTACAATTTCAAACCCAAGTTTGACTCAAATTCTTGAACCTTTATTATACCATAAAAATGCTTTTTGTGATAAGAATTCACAATATGTATCTTAAAACACTCCCACATTTACCGGCCACTGAGTATGGAAGGGCAATTGGGCACTTATCATATTTCCGAAACCATTTCCACATTTACCGGCATCACGCACGAATGGGCAATTCAATACCCATTACATTTCGAAAACATCTATACATTTACCTGCCTCCACGGAGAGGCAATTGGACACCCATTACATTTCGAAAACATCTCCACATTTATCGGCCATCGAGCACAAAGGGGCAATTGGATACCAAATAATATATTCAATTATATCCCTCACATTCATCGACATCAAGCACAGAAAGGCAATTCAACATCTCAACAATATTCCTATAACATTCCCACATTTTTTGACCTTCGAGTACGGAAGGGCAATTGGGCACCTCATTTCCTCATGTCCTCATCAAATCTTCAAATCTTCAAATCTTCAAATATTATTGATCAATATGTCAAAACATTCAAAACATTTTAAAAACTTAAGTGAAAACCCCATTTTTTGTACATTAATACATTTTTAGTCAAAACCTCTATATCATACATAACTATAATTACAAAAATACTACATAATCATAACAAATCATATATATATATATATAGAGAGAGAGAGAGAGAGAGTTAAGAGAACCCCTACCTCAAAGATGAGAGCTAACAAAGAAGACACAAGCAAGAACTTTGACAAAATTGTAATTCAATTAGTCAAGATATCGATCTTCACTTCTCCTTCACTTTTCTTGCAAGATATATGGTGGATCCTTAGTAAAATGGGGTGAAATCTAAAGTTTGAGGGCTAGGGTTTTCGTACATGAATGAGTGAGAGAGAGAGAATAGTGATAAAAGTGAGAAAATTAGCAAAATGTTAGTTTTGTATTGGCTAAACCCAAATAGACCACTCGAGCGATCAACCCACTGCTCGAGCGATTACTCGTTCGCTCGAGTAGAAAATCCCCTTTCTCAGAATTTGAAACTTGTAGAGAGAGATACTGACTTTCTTCTTTCACTGCTCGAGCGGTCTCCCTTTTCTTCTGGATATTACAAAATTCTAGAAACTTTGGAACCCTTTCCTTATCTTCTGATGATCCATACAAGGTATGCATATCATAATCTTGATCTGAATACCATTCATTAGACCCCTCACCATTTGGTTCATCTCTTATGTTTGATTCAACCCCCAAATTTCTCTCAACACCCATATTTGATTCTACCCCCACATCTTTATCGCAATAAGCAAATATATTTTCATCTTCACTCCCATCTAACCCATCATTTATCCAGTCTGGATCTATGCTATGACTACCATCACAGCCATCCATTTCACTATCACTTCCCTCTTCATCTTATTCCATTTCAGTCCCATTACGCCATTCATCTTCCATTTCCATTTCTGCATCATTCACCACTATTTCTAAAATTTCTGGTCCACTTATGACTTCCCCATTTGGACCTAAGACCTAAGTGCCTCATGACTTTTCTCCAGATATAAGGCAACCACACTAAGACCCATATAATGCTATAACATATCAATTACATCCTTATCTGAATTAATCTCTTAAGAACAATGTCCAATATTTCCCTAGGAATTCTGTAATACAGTTGGCTAGTGGAGGGATAACCTAACTTCAAGTACATTTTTTGAAAATAAAAAATCCCAACCCTATATAGATCAAAACACTAAAAGTAATTCACTTTCCTCCCTTTATATACTATATTTGGAGGCTTAGTAAAGTAACCTCTATGATGCAAAATTTGGTAGGTCGTTTTTCACACCAAAAATAAATCCTTCCTAAGACCTTAATTCAATAGAATAGTGGTTTAGTTTAGGTATCGATCCACAATGACTAAAAAACCTAAATTGTTTAAATATTAGAAAATTAATTCTTAATTAATTCGAATAAGATGAATATTTTGATTTTAATATAAAATTAAGCAAAAATAATTATGAAACAAAAAGAAAGATTGAGGTGAAATTGAAGTAGAAAATAGTTTAAGGTTTTGAATTCACCTCTAATCTCATAATAATTAATTAATATATTAAATTCTAATAAATCAATGATTCGGATAATAGTGATGTATCATGCTACAAGTCCCGATATCATCGTCAAGAGGATCAGTATAATAAAATCACAGGCATGAATCATCTTTGGTCAACACGAATTGTCTACACTAAACTAGGGTTGCAACTCGACTCATCTCCTCTAAGCATGACTCGTCTAACTTTTTGTATATACAAGCAAGCAAAACAGTTATATGATCATGCATTCTCAATCACAGAAATCAAATACATGAATCATATGAAAATGTTTATTGAACAAAAAATCTTTAACATTCATACAACAATTATCCGAATCCAAAGAAAAACTAAAATTTAAATATAAAATTACAAGTTACTTAATTAGGACATCATCTCAATGCCCAAGAAGAAGATTAGCCGCCCATGGAGAAAGTAAAGAATGCCAGAGGTGTGGAGAACTCCATCCTTGGAACCTTAGGTCTCCTCTCTCTTACCTCTTGTGCCTCCTCTTACTATCTCAAGAATAAGGCCCCTTTTATGAAGGCTAAGTCATCCCTTTATAGTCCCATAACTATTAGGATTGGAATGAGCTTAAAAAGAGTATAAAAATATACTTTTCATCACAACGGCCCATATAACATGCACAACACACAAATTCATTAAAATCATTAAATAATAATTGATACGGACTTAACTAATGTAGTTTAGGGGACCTCAATGTATATATTTTAGCACTTGTCAAATATGGACTTAACTAGTGTAGTTTAGGGGACCTCAATGTATATATTTTAACACTTATCATAACTCAACACCGATACCTTCCATACTCGAAGATAAACGGAGCACATAGTGTTTCAAGATCTCTCTCTATTTGGATATTTTTTGTAACAAAGTATAGAGCTATGAAGTCTCAGTTGGATATAAGTTTGCTTCTTTGGATTGTTTTTTCTCTCATTTGTATAGCTTCTTTGTGTATAGCAAAGATGAATCATGCTATATATATATATATTTTGTGTCTGTAAGGTGCTCAACAAAATATCACAATGGCTGCCTTTCCATTATATGCAATTTTTATTGTATTTTGACCAACAGTCTTAGTATGTTATGTTAAATCATTAGGATGTCCATCCCAAAAGAATTTCTTTTCTCTTCTCTAAAGAAGAAACAACTACTCTCTTCTCTTCCTTTGCTTTCCTCATCCATTATTTTTTCCTTTCCTTTACACTCTGTATTACAAATTGTTATTTTTATTCTACTAGATTCCATTTTAAACCACTTATATATATATATATATATATGGGGCACTTTATCCTCAATTCATTGGGTTTATATATATTTATTAAATATATCTTTTCTCTCTACAAAGTACACAACTCAGAGTAGTTCTGAAAGTTTGTCACCTTGTTTGTTCCTTTTTTTTTTGTTATATATATATATATATAAGAATGATTATATTGTTAATCGCTCTGATAAATAATTGTTAAAGTTTTCAAATTTAACTCATCTCCGTCATTTATTAATTTATCAAAAAAAATTTAAATATAAAATTATAAGCATATCACATTTGTCTCCTCGATATGTACCTATGTTTTGAATTTGTAACTTTTATAGAATTAATCTTATACAGCTACTGCCTTTTAAGATTTTAAAATGAGAACTTTTATCAGTTACACTTTACAAGGTTGAATGGAATCCTTTTGTCAGAAGACAAAACATGTAAATAAATCTAATTACCAACCCCTATAATTAAATTTGTATCAAATGTCTATATTTCCTGCCATTATGCCCAATAACGGTTATAAGTAAGCAAACTATCTTAATGTCGGAAGGTAATTTGGTAATCTACAACAAAGCTTAATTGAAATTGGTCACATTATCATAAAACTAACCATTAAAATAGTTGATGTGCGGCCAATGTAGACATTTATAAAACCATTCTCTACTGGTATAAATTACTGCTGCAATATTTAAATTCTTAACACTATCAACAGAGTTACAGTACATAATTTATGATTTTTTATTTGAATATCCGGTATTTAGAACCTTTATATTTATATTTATTATTTTGTAATTAATTTATTGATAAGCTGAACATAAGATGATGGCTGATGCATTACCTTTAATATACAATAAAAATAATGATAATAAAGCAATTAATTATTCCAGTTATTTATCTTCTTCCAAGAATAATTATCATCACTGAGATAAAAGCCGTCAGATCTGACACTCCAATAGCAGTTATGCTCATGTGCCTCTGAAGTGCCACAAGAAGGGGAGATGTGTTTATTGTAAACATCAAAACTAATGTCTTTGGTACCCCAGTAAAAATGACAGAAGAAAAGAGTGCTTCCTTGAAAGTTGAGATAGAATTTCCAATTGAATTCTTGACCATTTGTAAGTGTACGCAATCCCAAATCATCATCCTTGGATTGGCAACGAACTTGCAAATGATCGAAGTTGGCTGGGAGGCTGTTGATGATATGAACCACAGTATCCTGTTCAAACCACCAACACATGGTGGTTGAACAAATCAAGTGAAATGTTATTAGGACGACTAAGAGAAGGAATGAATGCTTCATTGTATCTCTTGCAATGTCAAAATTATGTTGTTTGTGTTCCTTATTATTGAATTCCTTAACTTATTTATACACAAAATATTTAGGTTGAATTTACATACATGGTATAATATTTACTCTCTTCCCAAAATAATCTATACTATATATTAAGTAAAAGGGGGTTTTTAACCCCAAACCTTGTGGGAGCTCCAATCTCTCAATCTAAATTTTCTGATTTTTTGATTTAAAAAATAAATAAAAAAATCTTAGCATTTATTAACTTCTCCCAACCCCCAAGTCTTACCCTTATAATAACACTTTAATGTATTAAGAATAAGCATAAAAAAAATTCTTTGAAAATTCAACACATATGAATGTCTTGAAAGTCCCAACACATATTATTATTATCCATCATAATAACACTTTAATATATTAAGAACAAACATAAAAAAAATTTCTTGAAAAGTCCAACACATATGATTATTATCAAAATATTAAACTTTAATATAATATAATAAAAAAAAGAAGACATTTAATTCCTTGAACAGTTCAACACATATGATTATTATCAAAATATTAAACTTTGATATAATATAATAAAAAAAGAAGACATTTAATTCCTTAAAAAGTCAAACACATATGATTATTATCAAAATATTAAACTTTAATATAATATAAAAAAAGAAAAAAAGAAGACATTTAAATAAATAAATAAAAAATAAAGACATTTAAAAATCGCAATTCACATATATAGATAATCTATACTATATTAAGCAAAAGGGATTTTTAACCTCAAGCCTTGTGGGAGCTCCAATCTCTCAATCTAAATTTCCAGATTTTTTTGATTTAAAAAAAAAAAACCTTAGCATTTATTAATTTTTTCCCAACCCCAAGTCTTATCCTCATAATAACACTTTAATGTATTAAGAATAACCATTAAAAAAAATTCTTTAAAATCCAACACATATGAATTTTTGAAAAGTCTCAACAGATATTATTATTATCCCTTATAATAACACTTTAATGCATTAAGAACAAGCATAAAAAAAAATTCTTGAAAAGTCCAACACATATGATTATTATCAAAATATTAAACTTTAATATAATATAATAAAAAAAAGAAGACATTTAATTCCTTGAAAAGTCCAAACATATGATTATTGTCAAAATATTAATATATGATTATTATCAAAATATTAAACTTTAATATAATATAATAAAAAAAAAGATATTTAATTTCTTGAAAAGTCCACGTAGGATTATTATCAAAATATTAAACTTTAATATAATATAATATAATATAATAAAAAAAAGAAGAAGACATTTAATTCCTTGAAAAGTCCAGCACATATGATTATTATCAAAATATTAAACTTTAATATAATATAAAAAAGAAAAAAAAAAGACATTTAAAAATCACAATTTACATATATAGATAATTGTAAATATATTAAGGAAAAGAGGGTTTCTAAACCCCAAGCCTTGTGGGAGCTCCAATCTCTCAATCTTAATTTTTAAAATTTTTGATTTAAAAAAAAAATCTCAACATTTATGGATTTGGTCAAAATCCCCTGATCAGTATTTATTAACTTTTTCTAATTCACATGCCTGTATTTATTAATTTTGTCAAAATCTCTAATTAGCATTTAAAATCCCCTCATACAAATAATTATAGATACAGCATGTGCATAATTACTGCAGTAACTTTTTTAATTTCTCCTGTACACTATGGTTAGTGATAAAATTGTTAAATTATTTTTTATAAAAAATCTGAAAAAACATAATTTATATATTAAAAAAAATTAAAATAAATATAAATATCTATAATTATTCCGTGCATAACACGGGTGATAGGTTAGTAGTCCTATTATAAGAATCCAACTTTTGAAGAAATTTTTAGGGATTATTGCAATAATGTATTTTTAAATTTTCAAATTTGCCCATCAATAATTTCTCTACTCATGGGTAAAAATAAATAAATAAAGAGTGAAAAAAATAACTATTGAAAACTGGCATGAAATCAATTTTGAAATCCAAAACTATCCAGATAACTTTGTTTGTTCATTGACTTTTCATTGGATATGCGTAGCTTTTTATTTGACTAGTAATAATTTTATGGGAGCTTTTTTGATAAATTCAAATTTTAAGAGTTTTATTCCATTCAACTTATATTCTTTTGTTATCTCATTAGATTCTATTTGAGATAAGAAGACCAAAATACCATTTTCATCTACTTATGTTCTATTTAGTTCACATTATTTTCTTATGTTTCAATAAGTCCTATGGGTGACATAATTACCAAAATACCCCTAATGTGAATATTCACACCGTCAATGTGAATGCTCATATCGTCAATGTATAGGGGCCCGGCCCATGTCGATCCTCGTGGGTACCCGAAAAAATTCGAGTCGGGCCAGGGCAGGCCCGGCCCATTGACAATGTGAATATTCACATTGACACATTAACATTCACATTAATAGGAGTGTAAAATTGGCCCGCGTCCCGTGGCGGCGCAAAACCCGCCTGCGGCCGGGGGCGGGCCCGGTCCAACCCGTTGACAATGTGAATATTCACATTGACATATTAACATTCACATTGATAAGAGTATAAAATTGGCCCGCGGCCCATGGGCAGCCAAAAGCCCGCCCGCGGTCCGGGACGGGCTTGGCCCGGCCCGTTGACAATGTAAATATTCATATTGACGTGTTAACATTTACATTGATAGAAGTGTAAAATTAGCCCGCGCCTCATGGCTGCCCGAAAGCCGCCCACGGCCCGTGGGCGGCCCGAGACGGGCCCGACTCGGCCTGTTGACAATGTGAATATTCACATTGACATGTTAACATTCACATTGATAAGAGTATAAAATTGGCCAGCGGCCCAAGGCGGGCCTGGCCCGGCCCGTTGACAATGTGAATATTCACATTGACATGTTAACATTCACATTGATAGGAGTGTAAAACTAGCCCGTGCCTCGTGGCTGCCCGAAACCTGCCCATGACACGTAGGCGGCCCGGGGTGGGCTTGGCCATTTTTTTTTAACTCTTTTTAATTTTTTCTACCAAAATTTTATTATTTTCCACAAAAAAAGACACTAGGCCTCGGCGCAGGCCGGGCCTTGGACCGAGCCTTGAATGGGCCTTAACCGGGCCGATGGGCCGGGCCGGGCTTCAAAGTGATAGCCCAGGCCCTAGCCTATGGGTCTTGGATTAGGCTCGAGCCTGGGCCTAAACGAGCCTTTCCCGGGTCGGGTTGGGTCGGCCGACGGGCCAAAAATTAGGCCCTAGCCCTGGCACAAGGGTATTCGGGCTTTGGACGGGCCGATGGATCGAGCCTCGGGTCGGGCCGGTGGGCCTGGGCCTAGCCTCGAGCTTAGGTCGGGCTTGGGCGGGCCGGGCCATTTTTTTTTTTTAATTCTTTTTAACTTTTTCTACCAAAATTTTATTATTTTCCACAAAAAAATACATTGCGCCTCGGGCGAGCTGGGCCTCGGACCGAGCCTTGAATGGGCCTTAAGCGGGCCGATGGGCCGGGCCGGGCTTCAAAGCAATGACCTAGGCCCTAACTTAGGGTCTCGGACATGCTCGGGCCGGGACCCAAACGAGCCTGTCCCGGGCCGTGGGCGGGCTTCAGGCAGCTCACGGGCCGCGGGCCAATTCTACATTCCTATCAATGTGCATTTTAACATGTCAATGTGAATATTCACATTGTCAACGGGCCGGGCCTACCCCGGGCCGCGGGCAAATTTTACACTCCTATCAATGTTAATGTTAACATGTCAATGTGAATATTCACATTGTCACGGGTCGGGCCAAGCCCGCCTCGGGCTGCGGTCGGGCTTCGGGCCAATTTTACACTCTTATTAATGTGAATGTTAACATGTCAATGTGAATATTCACATTATCAACGGGCCGGGTCAGGCCCGCCCTGGGCCGCTGGCCAATTTTATACTCTTATCAATGTGAATGTTAACATGTCAATGTGAATATTCACATTGTCACCAGGTCGGGCCGGGGGCAGGTTTTGGGCAGCCACGAAGCGCAGGCTAATTTTACACTCCTATCAATGTGAATGTTAACACGTCAATGTGAATATTCACATTGTCAACGAGCCGAGCCGAGCCCGCCCCGGGCCGCGGGCGGGCTTTTGGCTTATACTCTTATCAATGTGAATGTTAACATGTCAATGTGAATATTCATATTATCAACGGCCGGACCGAGCCCGCCCGGGGCCGCCTATGGGCCGCTAGCGGGTTTCGCGCCGCCACGGGACGCGGGCCAATTTTACACTCCTATTAATGTGAATGTTAACATGTCAATGTGAATACTCACATTGTCAACGGGCCGGGCCCGTCCCGGCTCGCTGGCGGGTTTCGGGCCGCCCACGGGCCAATTTTACATTCCTACCAATGTGAATTTTAAAATATGAATGTTCACATCATAAAATTGCTAACCGTTCAAAAAATATTTATAAGGGTATCAAAATTAAATATAAGGGCATAAGTGTCCAAGAAAATAGTGAAAATCAAGAAAAAGGACTTTATAGAATAAAATTATACATACATGGGACTAAATGGATTAAAAAATTCCTTCATGGACTTCTTGGGTTAAAACACTTCTAAATGGGATTTATTAATAAAAATTTCTAATTTTATTTTTGAAATTATTTTTTTAATTCAAAAAAAAAGGGGGCAAAATGGAAGTAACTTTGTTCATTGACTTTTCAAAATGGATATTTTGAGACATCCAAAATAGAAAAGTAGATCAACAAAATAGGATAGAGGAGTAAAATAAAATAGAATGTGGACATGGCTAATAAATTTGATTATGTAAAAGAAAGGATGGGAAAGGGGAATTTGTTTTGAAAAAATAGTACGATTGTAATAGTTGTTAATTAAAGAGCTAATTCAGTTTTGTAAATGCTTTGATACACAATGCCTACTGTATGCAATCTTACATAAAATTACGTAAGTTTTTATGAATTTACATAAGTGATCTCACAAAAATATATATGTTAAACCCAAATTCGCACAACTTTGTGAATACTTACATAATTACATAAATTTGTATTCAACCTATATATTTTTAAAAGATTACTTATATAAACTTGTAAAAATTTATACAGTTTTGTAAGGATTTGGGGTGGCTGTTGTGCAGCCAAATGGACTCATTTCAGGACTTATTTCAATAATTCAAACCGTTCATATTTTAGAATATATCAAGTAGAACATACCTGCAAAAAATCAAGTTAATCCAATATCGTTTACCCATTCATCCACTCACATTTGTATCTACAAAAATAAATAACAATTGTGATTTAAAATATTAAAATGAATACAAATGTGAGTGGATAAAAGGGTAAACAATATCCAATTAACTTGATTTTTTACAAATATGTTCTACTTGATGTATTTTAAAATGTGAACGGTTCAGATTATCGAAATGTCCTCCAAAATAGGCCTATTTAACTGCACAACAATAGCTGTTGTGCACCCCTGCACAACAGCCACCCCAAATCCAATTATGAGAAGCCTATTTGTTTACTGGATCATGGCAATCTAAGTAATTTGGCAAGAGTTATGAAAAGACTATTTCCTAAATGAAAAACTATTCAGTGTGCAACCCCCTATGCTGCATTGATAGAAAACTTTGCGGAACATAAACTAAAAACCATTAAGGATTCAATTCTATACATGATACATACCTTGATCCATGATAGTATGAAAACCTCTTTTGAGAAAGAGAAACCTTGAATAGAAGAGTTTGATCTTCAAGTTCTTTATTTGTCTAAGATCTTCAAACCACACCTCTCTCTCTCTAGGTGATGGGAGCCTTCTTGTGGTGACAACTTGAGTTTTGTGATGGAGAGTGTGGTTTGGGACCTTACACTATTTATACTAGTATTCTTCCCATTAAAGAATCCATTCATTCAATGAACTTTATTAAATAGATTAATGTATCTTTTACATTCATGATACATAATGCATCTCTAAGATTCATTCATAATGAATCTATCAGATTCAATGCATTGACACTGTCTCCATTAGTCTTCTATACATTATTGTATATATAGCTGCATTCATAAATGATTAGTCACCATCTAATTGATGTACATGTGTCTTGCTTAATATGATGAATCTAGTATAATCATGTATAAGCCACATTAAGCAATATTTAGGAAAAATTCTTACAATCTCCCACTTGGCTTGCATGATTATATTATGTCACTAGATTATCATAATATGGTCAACATTCTCCCACTAGAAGATTGCACCATCACCATTAGATTCTGTTCAATGAAATTATTAACACTAAATCATTGTAATCAGTGATTTACATATTGATCAAGACTATACATGGTTATAGTGTTAATATTTTCCATCAACATGAATAAGTGAATCTTAAATCACAGAGATGACATTAGCAACATAATAGTAATTAATGCTAATTCATCTATAACGGTCCCGTTGTTTATATCTTCTTCTAAATTGTGCACAAGTATGAAGAATGAAAATAACAAACATAATTATTACTAACATAAGATGATTATAACATAACATTTATCACAAACATAATACATTCATTTCAAGTCTAAACATGATAAACTTTCTACTAAGCCCATGTTTTTGAAAGAGCTTAGGTGTGAGACCTTTAGTTAAAGGATCTGCTAACATGAGTGTAGTGCCAATATGAGAGATGGAAACAATCTAATTCAGAACACTTTCTTTAACAACTAGATACTTGATATCAATATGCTTTGATCCTCCTAAAGTTTTTTTTATTATTGAAGAACCGAACAGCAGCATCATTATCACAGTAAATTTGTAAAGGCCTCGAAATTGAATCGACAAGTTGTAATCCAGATATGAAATTCTTTAGCCATACTGCATGACATGTGGCCCCATAACATGCTATGAACTCTCCTCCATAGTAGAAGAGGCTGTCAGAGACAGCTTATGACTTTTCCATGAAATGGGTCCATTAGCAAGCATAAAAAATGTACCCAGAAGTGGACTTTCGAGTGTCTTTACATCCAGCATAATCAACATTTGAATAACCAATTACTTCAAGGCTGTCTGTTCTTGGATAAGTGAGCATGTAATCCGTAGTGCCTTGTAAATATCGCAACACTTTCTTAACTGCTTTCCAATGATCAAGTTCGGGATTGCTTTGGTATCGACCAAGCATACCTACTACAAAATGCTATGTCAGGACGTGTACAAACTTGAGCATACAAAATGCTCCCAACTGTAGAGGCATAAGGAATTTCTTTCATTTGTTCCCTTTCTAAATTATTTCCGAGACACTGAAATTCACTAAATTTATCACCCTTAACTATAAGGGCAACACTACTTGAATAGTTCTGTATGTTGAACCTTTTAAGAACCTTTTCGATATAGGCTCTTTGGGACAATCCTAAAATACCACAAGACCTATCTCGATGAATTTCTATCCCAATGACAAAAGAGACTTCACCAAGATCTTTCATTTCAAAATTCCTTGTAAGGAATTGCTTTGTCTCATGTATCATTTTGCTAGCAAGCAATATATCATCAACATACAAAACTATAATGCAAATATTGCTCCCACTGATTTTAAGGTAGACACATTGATCAACCACATTATCCTTAAAATCAAATTTGGTGAGAACTTCATGAAATTTAAGATACCATTGTTGAGATGCCTGCTTTAGACCATATATGGACTTCTTAAGCCTACAAACCATATTTTCCTTGCTTTCATCCTGAAAACCTTTAGGTTGGTCCATGTAGACCACTTCATGTAAGTCACCATTTAAAAAAAGCTGTTTTAACATCCATTTGATATAACTCTAAATCATAATGAGCTACTAAGGCCATGACTATTCTCAAGGAATCCTTATTAGAAATAGAAGAATAAGTTTCCTTATAGTCCATCCCTTCTCTTTGAGTGTATCCTTTAGCAACTAATTTGGCCTTGTATCTTTCGATATTGCCTTTAGGATCATGCTTGGTTTTAAAAACCCATTTGCATCCAACAGTTTTGGCTCCCTTAGGCAATTCTACAAGATCCTAGACATTGTTGTCTTTCATGGATTTTAACTCATCTTTCATGGTATTTAACCATTGAGTTGCATTTTTATTTTTCATGGCTTGGGCATAAGAAACAGGATCGTTCTCCAAGCCTATATCACACTCATTTAGGTTGTTAGGTCCCTTAGTTTTGTCAATTTCTACGAACAAACATTGTTCATTGACTTGTAATTTTCCTAGTTGTGTTGCCTTTGCTCACTCGAGTGAAGGAGTCCTGGCTCGAGCGAAGATGTCCTGCTCCCAGAAGTTGCCTTTGTCTGCAAAAACTCTGGGAAGGATGGTTGTGCGCTCAAGTAAAGGAACCTTGGCTCGAGCGACGCCACTTACGGAAAACACGCGTATTTGCTTCCTCGCTCGAGCGAGTGAGTCTTCGCTTGAGCAACCTTTGCAGCCCCTGTTTTCTATAAGTACTTGTTTTAGTCTGATTTACGGTTATGTTTTTTAGATCTTCTTTAAGGGTTTTCTTTTGGGGCTGTTTTGCTATTTTCCCTTGATGTTTGATTGAGTATTAAACTCATGTTTTGATAAGCACACATAAAAGAGTTTGATTGTTCATCTTTAAGAGTGTTTCTTCTTCGGTGGAATTCGAAGATTCAGGCGCAGATGAGTTGAAGGAGTTTGACACTGTGCGTAGTCATTGATTTGACAATGGATTGTGGATTCAACATCAATCTGATCAATTCCGAGACGAAGGTTGCAGTGAAAGATATACAGATAGTTAAAGACAAATTGACAGCATTTTGGTAATTGTTTGGCATCTTTGTAATCTTTCTTTCTTCAGTAGTGGATTGATTTGTGGCGTTTCGCCCGTGGTTTTTTTATTACAATTGGAGGTGCTCCAATAGTGATTTTTTCCATGTAAAAATCATTTGTGTCTATTTATTGTTTCTGAAGCAACAATCTAAATCACTTTCATACGTGTTTGATGATTTAGATTGTTAGTTTTAATTGTTGGGAATTAATACAATTAAATCTTGATTTAATCATGAATCAGTTAGGTTTTTCAATTGATATCAGAGCGGGTCACTCTTTGTTTTTATCAAAACTATAGGAGTGTGATTTTGTGTGATTGGTGATATGGATTCAATTCGCAAAGGTAACTCGACCCATAGACCTCAGTTACTTGATGGTACAAACTATTCTTATTGGAAAGCTCGTATGAGAGCGTTTTTAAATCTATCGATGAGAAAGTTTGGCATTGTGTGATCTATGGGTGGAGTGAACCTATTGTCACCATTGATGGTGTTGATATTCCCAAACCCTTTGATAAATGTGATCTATTTGACTATCAAAACTCGAGTTGGAATAGTAAGGCTCTCAATTCCCTCTTTTGCTCCGTCATACCTGAAGAGTTTCGTCGTTTTTGCATGTGTGAGGTAGCAAAAGAGGCTTGGGACATTCTTGAAACAATTCACGAGGGTACTACTTCTGTTAAAAGGTCAAAACTTCAATGTCTCACTTCCGCCTTTGAAACTCTTTTTATGCGTGATGATGAGACGTTTGATAATTTTTATGCTAAACTTAGTGACATCGTGAATTCCTGTTTCACACTCGGTGAAAAAATCCCTGAAGCTAAGGTTGTTAGAAAAATTTTGAGGTCTTTACCTGAGAGGTTCCAATCAAAAGTGACATCTATTGAGGAGGCTCAAGATGTTGATACCCTCAAGCTTGACCAGTTGGTTGGAAACTTGTAAACTTATGAAGCCCACCAAATTTCTAAGAAAAAACAAAAAGATAGTATAGCTTTCACTAGTGTTCATGAGACTGCAAAAACTCCTAAGATTGAGTTTGATCTAGAGTCCGAGATGACGGCTATGTTTTCTAAATAGTTCAAAAAAAAAATTAAAGAAAAAGAAGCCTAATTTCAAGGACCCTATTTCAAAAGATAAGAATAATGAAAAACCCAAAACTTTTCCTCCAAAAATTGCTCCAAAAACTGAAAAGAAGATTGTGAAGGGGCAAAGGGTCAAGTGTTACGAATGTCAAGGGTTTGGACATATTGCTCTTGAATGTCCTTCGAAAAAGAACTGAAAGAAAGTCAATACAGTGACTTGGGATGATGAAAGCAGATCAAAGTAAGAACCCGATGAAACCGAATCTGGTGAAGACGGAGATAGTACTTACATGGCATTCTAGTCTATTGTCACTCAACCTCCTCCAAAGCCAGTGGAATTTACTCGTGGTCAGAATCTGCACCGTGCTCCTACCTTTGGTGAGAGTAATTACTTGTTCTGGAAGATCATAATGAAGATGTTTCTGAGAGCTTACGACCCTGAGGGCTGGCAAGCCATTGAAGAGGATGTTGAAAGAGCTGACAATCCGAGTAATCAAAAAGTTCTAACTACCATTCGTGAAGAAATTTCTGACAAATAATAGCAATGGATTGCTCACTGCACAAAGGCCAAAGATGCATGGGATATTCTGAGTCAATTTCATGAAAGAGGAGAGTCATCTTCACCAACATCTATCAATTTTCATGCCTTAGTTACTCGATTGGATGAGGTCTAGGAGAAAGAGGAGCAAAAAAAAAAAAAAAATGATGAGACCTCGGAAGACAATGATGAGATTGATGGTGATGACCTACAACAAGCTTATGAAAAGCTTTACGATGAATCTCTAAATTTGTCCAAGATAAATGACAAACTCACTCTCAAGCTCAATGCATGTGAATGTCAAGCTAAAAAGAGAAATTGCAACATCAAAGTAAAATGTCATCAAGATCTCTAATGACAGGCAAGCCCTATGTGGGAAACTTCTATCTTGTGAGACCAAAAGGAATGAACTTTTGAAAATATATGCCACATATGAAGAGAAGATTGAAAACCTTGAGATGTCACAAGCTACATTAGAAGAGATGGTTGGTCAAAAAGATGAAGAACTCAGAGATGTTAGAGCCACAATTGCCATGTGGAACAAAGGTTCCCAGACATTAGAAGACATCCTTGGGTCTCAACAAATGGGTTGTGACAAAAGTGGTCTAGGCTATGGTAATGCGACAGTTCACAAGGGACAGGCCTCTACACCACATGACCTGAAGACTCAAACAAAGGGAAAGTTGAAGGTGTAACAGGGTGATCTCTCTCTTCATCTGCCGAATGGAGGTAAGATCAACAAAAGGGAGGTAAAACCTGTTTTTGTTTGTCATCATTGTGGCAGGTATAGCCACATTCGTCCTTATTGCTTTGGGTTGTTTGGTAAGGTGTCTCAAAAGGGTAGAAATTCTAATACTTTTTGGGTTAGGAGACAACCTTACATGTCTAGGCGAAACACCAAGATTCATGAGGGTGTTCATAACGCTAAGACATTTACCTGGAATGCCAGTCTTGATTTTGTTAAGACCAAAAAGATATAGGTGAGAAAGGGTGACTTGACTTGTTTTGCTGTTCACATTGCTCTAAAAGCACGTGACTCACACATGTGGTACCTTAATAGTCTGTACTCTCGTCACATATCAGGTGACAAATCCTACTTCACCTCTCTTGAAAAATATGAAAAAGGAATTGTTACCTTTGGAGATGGTGGCATTTCTGGAGTCATTGGTAAGGGCTTTATAAGTGTGGCTAGTCTTCCCAAGCTCGAAAATGCATTACTTGTTGATGGCCCTAAAGTAAATCTTTCGAGTATCAATCAAATGTGTGATTCCCACTATGAAGTATTATTTTCAAAAAATAAATGTGAAATTTTAGATAAAAAGGGAAATACTGTCATGCATGGGGTTCGCACATCTGATAACTACTATGGGATTATTACCACTAATGATCTCATTTGCCACTCAGCCATCATAAGTAATATTGATCTGTGACATCAAAGATTAGGTCACATAAATTTCAAAGACCTAACTAAGATAGCCAACAAAGAGCTTGTGAGAGGAGTACCTAAACTGGTTAAGAATATGAACCATGTGTGTGGACCATGTCAACTTGGGAAACAAACCTGTCCCCCTCATAAAAAGGTGAACAACTTCATAACCAAACGTCCTCTTGAATTGGTTCATATGGATCTTATGGGACCCACTCGCACTGAAAGCATTGGAGGTAAAATATACATTTTTCTACGCGTTGATGATTTTACTCGTCTTTTATGGGTAAAATGTTTAAGAGAAGAATCTAATACGTTTGATGCTTTCCAGGCCTTAGTCCTTAAAGTCCAAAATGAACAGGGTGTTTCTATTGGACGTATCATAATAATCCGAACTGATCATGGTCATCAGTTTGAAAATAATTCATTTTCGGATTTTTGAGATATGCATGGAATTAAGCATGAATTTTTTGCTCCTATTACTCCACAACAAAATGGAGTTGTTGAGAGGAAAAATAGAGTTGTTCAAGAGATGGCTAGGGTCCTGCTCCTTAGCAAGAAAGTTCCTCCAAAGTTTTGGGCTGAAGCCTTAAATATCGCGGTTTATGTTGTGAATCGTGTGTATTTAAGGCCTGACACTTTACAAACTCCGTATGAATTGTGGAAGGGATTGAAACCTAATATAAAATACTTTAAAACTTTTGGGAGTAAATGTTACATTTTCAAAGATAGAGAGCCCTTGGGCAAATTTGACTCTTGAAGTAATGAAAGTATTTTTCTAGGGTATTCAACCACTAGTAGAGCTTTTCGTGTCTATAACCTGCAAACTTTATCTTTAATGGAATCAATCAATGTGGTTATAGATGACACAGGTTCTCCTCCTTCAGCCATAAATGAGGAAGAAAATGGTGAGTCTCCAATTCTGGATACTGAACCACAAAGTCAAAGAGAAGCTGAGGTCCAAGCACAAGAAGGTGAGCTAGCACTAACTTCTAAGGTAAGTCAGAGTCCAAAGAGTGCACAGAGAGACACCACTTCTGATGCCTCTATCACCACAAGTCCAGAGTTTAAACCATCAGCAAGGGTGAAACTGAATCATCCAGCTTAACATGTGATTGGAAGTGTCTCAGATCGAATAAAAACCCGAAGACAAATTTGGGATGAGGTATCTCATATGTGTTATGTTTCATTAATTGAACCTAAGAATATAAAAGAGGCCTTACTAGATGATAGTTGGGTGAATGCTATGCATGAAGAATTAGGTCAATTTGAATGTAACAATGTTTGGACTCTTGTCCCCAGACCTAGAGACATGAATGTGATAGGTACCAAGTGGATCTTTAAGAATAAATCTGATGAGAATGGTACTGTAGTAAAAATAAAGCTAGGTTGGTTGCTCAAGGCTATACTCAAGTAGAGGGTGTTGACTATGATGAGACGTTTGCCCCCATTGCACGTCTCGAATCTATTCATATTTTACTTGGTGTTGAATGTTTTCTTGGTTTCAAATTGTTTCAAATGGATGTGAAAAGTGCCTTTCCGAATGGGTACTTGAAAAAAGAGGCTTATGTTAAGCAACCAAAAAGGTTTGAGGACCCTAAATGTCCAAATCATGTCTACAAGTTAGACAAGGCTTTGTATGGGTTGAAACAAGCCCCTCGGGCTTGGTATGATAGACTTACTACCTTTCTTCTTGATAATGATTTTCAAAGAGGTAGTGTGGATAAGACTTTATTTGTGAAACATACTAAGTCTCATATACTTGTTGCTCAGATTTATGTTGATGATATTGTGTTTGGATCCACTATTGATCATCTTGTGATATATTTTTTGGATTGCATAACATATAAGTTTGAAATGAGCATGATGGGAGAATTGTCTTATTTCTTGGGTCTTCAAATTAAACAGTCTCCATTGGGTATGTTTGTTTCTCAGACTAAGTATGCCAAAAACCTTGTGTCTAAGTTCGGTGTCGAGTCGGCCAAACATGCACGCACTCCCATGAGCACCAGTCTTCACATTTTCAAAGATTCCTCTGGTACTGATATTGATCCTACCCTTTATAGGAGTATGATAGGGAGTCTTTTGTACCTCACAGCCAGTCATCCTAACATTGCATTTAGTCTAGGTGTTTGTGCCTGTTACTAAGCTTGTCCTAAAGAATCTCATCTTATTGCAGTCAAACGCATCATTAAGTATGTTAATGGGACATTGGGTTATGGGATTTGGTTCTCGACCGACACTACAGCTGAAATCACTGGTTTTTTTTTTATGCCAACTGGGCAGGGTGTGCTGATGATTGTAAGAGCACATCTAGGGGGTGTTTTTACCTTGGGAATAATTTGGTTGCCTAGCATAGAGAAAAGCAAAATGCCATTTCTCTTTTAACTGCTGAGGCTGAGTACATTGCTGCAGGGAGTTGCTGTGCACAAATGTTGTAAATAAAGCAAATGCTTCATGATTATGGAATAGACCAGAACACTCTCACATTTTTCTGTGATAACACAAGTGCCATTAATATTTCTAAAAATCCTGTCCAACACTCTCGCACCAAACACATTGACATTCGTCATTATTTCATTCGAGAGTTAATGGAAGAAGGCCTTGTTGTTATTGAACATGTACCCATTGAGCATCAAAAAACTGATATTTTTACAAAACCCCTTGATCTTCTTAGGTTTGAGTTCCTTAGAAAGACCTTGGGTGTCGTGCTCAGTCACTAGGGTGTTACCTGTTACTTGAGTGAGTGAGAGTGATTGGCTTTATGTGTGGTTGGATGCTATAATCTCATTGTCATTGATTCCTATCATCTCTACATTTAGATTCATATGAACACTTCTCATGCTGCTTGCAAGATTTCATTCTTCTTTGTTCATAGCTCATTCTGAATGCCCATGCTCATTGACTTCATGATCTTAGTCTGTACACATCCTTGAGTTAAAACTGTTGCTGGGGTTTCCGTACAAGTGATCAAAGTTCTCTATAGACCACTAACAGTGTTTCTTATACATTTTCAAAGGAATTGACCTATGCTGGCAAATCATGGGTGATGTTGAGTCTCTTAATCATGTACCATGATTTTTCATTTTCATGGTTTCTCCCTCCGTTCATTAAAGTCCGGGCACTAGGAAAAGGCTACCACAGAGGCACCAACCAAGCCATTCTTATTGATTTCATACTTCTCTAGTTTGGTCTCCATATTTATACTAATATTCTTCTCATCAAAGAATCCATTCATTCAATGAACTTCATTAAATAGATTAATATATCTTTTACATTCATGGTACATAATGCATCTTCTATATTAATGAACTTATTAGATGAATTAATGTATCTTCTACATTTATAATAGATACATAATGCATCTCTAAAATTCATTCATAATGAATCTATCACATTCAATGCATTGATACTATCTCCATTAGTCTTCTATACATTATGTATATATAGGTACATTCATCAATGATTAGTCACCATCTAATTGATATACATGTATCTTGCTTAATGAGATGAATCTAATATAATCATGTATAAGACACATTAAACTATATTTAGGAAAAATTCTTACATGCATACCATATGCAACTATGTTATATAATATTTTGGTTTTAGTCATATATTTTTGTGGATTTTGTTACGTATTGGTGACCTGAAAAGCAGGTCAACTAATAAGTAAAACATATTAAAGTAATAAATTATGTTACAAGACCATAAATATATGTAATATTCATCATTAAAATGTGTAACCTTACTACTAAAACATATAACCTTTCACAAAGCATGTACCCTTTTTTATAAAATGTATAATCATACCACAAAATCAAATAACACGAACCACAAATATTGGATATTTTTGTTACTCCAAATAGCGGTAAGGTCACACATTTTTTTGTTGATGCTACGAAAGTTGTAAGTTAGTTACGACATTTGTGGTTTATAAATTTTTTTGACATTTTCTTACCTCAATTAGTGGTAATGTTACTCATTTTACGGTTGATATTACGAAATTTTATAACTTAGTTGTAATAATTGTAGTTTCTAACATTAAAGACAATTTTGTTACATTAATTAATGGGAGATTATGAATTTTGTTATTGATATTATGAAAATTTGTGGCTTAGTTACGATATATTTGTGGTTTCTAAAAACTTTATACACTTTTGTTATGTTAATTTGTGAAAACTTACACATGTTGTAATTTATATTACGAAACTTGTGGCTTAGTTACGACATTTATAGTTTCTTAAAATTTCATTACGTCAATTAGTGGTATGATTATATATTTTGTGGTTAATATTACGAAATTTTGTGTCTTAGTTACAGCATTTGTGGTCTGAATTTACACATTTTGTGATTACTATTACGAAACTTTGTGTCTTAGTTACGACATTTATGGTTTTCCAAAAATTTTGAACAATTTTGTTACGTCAATTAGTTAAATATTTTAATTTATTAAATTTTCATTCATGTAAGATTTAATCTTAATATCACATCATTAAGACCCAATGATAAATTAAAGAAGGTAGCATTATTATTATTTCAATAGAATCTCAGCCTGGTCCTAGAAACACTGCTTATAATATTTCTACATCTACTCTATCTATTTATATCTCTGCCTCTATACATGTACTATAAGAGAGGGTTGATGTTTAGAATGGCTTGTTTTTTGACATGTTCTTGCATATTACAAGACAAAGCAAGGGAGTTTAGGCGAGTAAAGTATAATTTTACCACATAAATAATGTTGCGTTTATTTTTCATATCATGTGACATTGTGCATATAGTATTTTTAATTACTAAAAAATGGTGAACTTTGGTTCATATGAGAACTTCCTTCCGCAATATTAAAGCAAAGTTGCTCAATTGATAACTCGTCATGTTCTCACTAGAGACACACAAATCGATAAATAAACTGAAAGCTCGTAGTGTTAGTTTAATTTAATATGAAAACTATTTATAAATATTTGTATATTTTCTATAAAAATATATAACATCTTAAAATAAAATAGTGGATTTGTCACTAAACATATTTACAAGTAAATTTGCACTAACCAATTAATATTTAACAAGAATTGACATGTCACCTCACACCTATAGTGACCCATCCTCAAGGCGAATACGATAACTCAGTATTTAATATATACGTAAATAGAAATGTCAAATGATTACATTAGGTATTATAATTAGGTATGAAAATATGTAAAAGTATGGGTTATTTTTTGATAAATCTTTTTTTTTTAAGTGTTTTATTCCATCTAACCTATATTCTTTTTGATTATTTCATTAAGTCATGTTTAATGTAATGTGACCAAATCATCATTTCTAATTTTTTTTCATATGTTTCTGTTTTGAAATTAACACATAACAATAATCCGTTTTTTTTAGAGAAAATTTCTCCATCATTCTAAATAGAAAATCTTTTCCTTATTTCATAGAGAAAATCTCTCTATTATTCTAGGGAGAAAATCTCTTCTGCATTCCATGGAGAAAATCTCAAATTATGAATTTTTAACCTTTTTATAATTTCAAAATTTTAAAAACAACGCAACAAAAAAATGTAAATGAAAATCAAAATACAATGTGAATGTTCACAGTACATAACAACATAGAACTAACTTTAAAAAAAAAAAAAAAAAAAAAAAGCACATACTAAAGTACAATGCGAATGTTCACAATAAACAACAAACATACAACTAACTTTCAGAAAAATAAAATTCATACAAAAATACAATATGAATGTTCACAATTTATAATTAACATACAACTAACCTTAAAAAAAATAACTCATATCAATATAAATATTTATACTATAACATGAAAACATAAAAAAAAAAAAAAAAAAAAAAAAAAAATTGAAAAAAATGAAAATCGACTATTTCAATTGTTCAATGGTAACAAAAATGATTATTTAACTAACAAGCATAGTAAAAAAAACAACAAACATACAATTAACTTTTGAAAAAACAAAACTAACACCAAAATACAATATGAATGTTCACAATTTACAATTAATATACAACTAATTTAAAAAAAAATAAAATAAAATAAAATAAACTCATACCAATGTGAATATGCACACTACAACGTAAAAACGTAAAATAAAATTGAAAAAAGTAAAAATCAACTATTTTGATTGTTTAATGATAACAAAAATAATTGTTCAACTAGCAAGTATAGTAAAAAAAACAATAAAATACAACTCACTTTCGAAAAAACTACAAAAAAAAAAAAAAAAAAACCTCATAAACTCATATCAAAATACAATGTGAATGTTCACAATTTACAATTAACATATAACTAACCTTAGAAAAACTAAATCCATATCAATGTGAGCATTTACATTGCAATATGAAACAAAATTGAAAGAAAAAAAATATTATTTTAATTGTTTAATGGTAACAAAATATGATTGGTCAAACAACTAGTAACAAAAAACCAATAATATGCGAATATTCACATCTTACAAAATATATAATTATATCCATATCTATATTTCAATACTTATTTTTCAGACTTTCAAACAATGTGAAATGTGAACATTCACACTGATTGACAAAAAAATAAAAAAAAATAAAAACAACGGCAGCAATAGAATTAGAAATCAAAAAAAAAAAAAAAAAAAAACTCAATCACTCTAAAAAAAAAAAAATATCACCACATCCTCATTTCATCATCATTGTTATCATTATCACTATCATTAACAATCTATGCAATTTCACCATTCCACAAATCCAAATCAAACCAAACCCATATTTGAAGAATATGTTTGTAACAAAATTGATTGGACATAAATAGAGCTTCGCTTTATAACAATGGAGAAACATAGAGTTTCAAACACAGAATAACAATGTACGAATACAGAACTTCGAACACAAAGTGAAAATGGAGGAACACAAAGTTTCACCACAATAATGGATGAATATAATATTATTTCACCACCATGTGTAAACTAAAGTTTTTAAACCTTACCAAATAGAGAGTTTCAAAACTCTAGCACCATGAAACAATACTACAAATGCAAATCAAACTAATTAAAAAGAAAAACGTGAATAATGGTAACTATCAAAATAGAGGTAGAAACAAAAACTAAATATGTATATCCTTTTTCTATGTAATACATATCAACAATAGACATAAGGATATAATAGTCCAACAAACAATATAAATCAGAAAAAAAGACCTCATGGAATGAAAATATAAATAGATAGGACTAACTAGGTTATAATTTTTCTTGATAGACTTATTGGGTTAGAACACCTTTAAATATGATTTATCAATAAAAAAACCCTAAAAGTATTGTTAGTATTTTATTTAACTATAAATAAGTAAAATCACTAAACGATGATAATTTAAAAACTATTATCTTAACTTTGAATGTATTCTAAAAGGGATAAGGTTTCTCTCATGTTGAAATCTCAACGGCAATGAAGGAGGAATATAGGATGGATTTGCGAATCAGTTAGAAAGATAAGGGTATAATTGTCATTTTCTATTTTAATTTCATTTTATTTTTTTTTAAAATTAAAACCCACTCTCAAATTTCGCAAGTGCATTACACTCTTCGTTACATTAGACGAAAAATATGACAATTGCAATTTAGTCGAAAATCATAAGAAGGTCATCTGCTATATTTAAAGTGCTCTGAGGGCAAACCACAAGGTAGTAAACTTTTTACCCTAAAATTTAACTCTAAAAGGCATTCACAAAACCATTATCCACTAGTACGAATAGCCAGTTTTTAAAACGTTTATATAATTTTTTTATTGAATTTAAGTTATTGATAAGTCAAACAAAAATAATGACCGATACATAAACTCTTATACCATAAATAAATAAAACAATTAAGGAGCCCAATCATTCATTTTTCTCCAATCCGTCTTAATATTGCGAAAATAAAAGCCGTCTTATCTTTTGGAATGTTTAAGGAGCCCAATCATTCATTATGTTATTTATGTTCCTTATGGTTTGCCTTCCTTAACTCATTTATGTACATAGAATATGGAATTTTCCTTTTATTTTGAGCAATGGTATACATAATCATATATTTTTTTTTATCTCATTTTCTCATCCCAGACAAAAAACAATAGGGCACACATTCATAAATGTATATAAGATCCATTCACTTGTGTCTTAGAGTGTGAAAAATGTAAAAATATGAGTATATGTAACATTTTTAATATTGATATACATAATCTTATTTATCGCCTCATTTTCTCACACCTAGATACAAAACAATAGGACCCACATTCATAAATGCATATGAAAAGGTGAATTGTAATAATTATGAATTAATCGGTTTGATTAGATTGGGGAAATTGCAATCCAGTAGATTATATCAATGATCTCTATAGTTTGTTAACTGTAATACAAAATCTTGAAGAATTAATAACTAATTGGTAGGAGACATGAACAAAAGAAGGTAAATTGTAATAATTATGAATTAATAGGTTTGATTAGATTAGGAAAATTACAATTCAGTGGATTAGATCAATGATCTCTGTAATTTGTTGACTTTAAATAATATGAATAAAATCTTGAAGAATTAATAACTAATTGGTAGGAGAAATGAACAAAAGAAGGTAAATTGTAATAATTATGAATTAATAGGTTTGATTAGATTAGGAAAATTACAATTCAGTGTATACATCAATGATCTCTGTAATTTGTTGACTTTAAATAATATGAATAAAATCTTGAAGAATTAATAACTAATTGGTAGGAGAAATGAATGAAAGAAAGTAAATTGTATTAATTATGAAATAATCGGTGATTAGATTGGGGAAATTACAATCCAGTAGATTACATCAACCATCTCTGCAGTTTGTTGACTTTAAATAATATGAATAAATCTAATTGGTAGAAATTGTAATAATTATGAATTAATCAGTTTGATCAGATTGGGAAAATTACAATTCAATGGATTACATTAAAGATTTTTGTAATTTGTTTTACATTTTATTATAATCCCTCCAATTTTACACATTGTTTTTTTTCGTATTAAATTCTAATGATAGGTTATAAAGAAATTATATTGTAATAAAATTAAAAGTGTAATAATTAAATTGTTCAAATTAAAATTACGAAAACTAAAGTGATACTTCACTTAAATTACAGGAACTAATGATTATAATTTACCCCCCCCCGGAAAAAATATTTGACAGAATAAGACTATCACACATTCGATGATGTTTCTTAACATTTTACTATAAAATATAAGAATATATATATGTATATATATATGGTTTTTCATGAGGTGTTCAGGCAAGCTTAACGCACACTTCGACTAATTTTCGCTCGTGGTGAGAGTTTGCCGTTAGCCACGAGATGTTGCAGCTATCGAAATTCAAATTGGGAAGCAAACCCAATCGAATCCCAAAACCTTACCCAGTAGTGAATAAGCCACTGGACCACAAGTTGGTGATTAAATACAGGAATACTAACTAACAAGCTAACCGGTTAATGAGAACTTATTTGGTAGACAAAGCTGAACAAGTAAGCAAAAACAATATAAACTTTAGTATTTTTTTAGGATAATGAGCTGTCCCTTTAAAATATATTCAACAAATATTTTACTCACTTTATTGCATTAAGAAAAATTAATAAAAGATTACACTGTCATTCACTCTGAAAAGTAAATTAGTCAAAAAAAACTAACGAAAGAAGAGTAATTATTCAGTAATTCCGAAATATGGACACATAATATTTTATAATATTATAATTGGAGAACATGGAGGACATGTTAAATGATAATTGATTAATGAGTACAAATACGTAGTACTTCGAGAATATTTAATAATTTCCCACCAAAGTATCTATCAACATTAACCTTTCCAGTATTTTTTATTTTAAAAAATTTTAAAAAAAAAATCACAAAAAATTATGCAGTAAAAATGACTTTTTAAATAAATAACATTTTGATTTGAAAATGCTATACCAAAATGGTATTGCTGTATCACCCATTTCAAATTTTATGTTAAGAAATACTATTAATAATATACTATATTATTTGAAGTAAACATGTGAATAACGAAGTGAAGTTATGTCATTTTTTTTTTTAAATTTTAAATTATCCAGTAAAAATGACTATTTTTTTGTTTTCAAAATTATTATTTTCTACAATATGAGAACAAAATTTAGAAATCAAACGCTGAAAATGAGGCCGGGTTCACTTTAATTCCAAAATTATCTAACAAAATCACTTCTGAACGGTTTAAAGTTTAAGAATTTATATTCTCCAACAAAGGGTGAGCTTGAGGTGAAAATTGTTCTAGAAGTAGTGTTTTTTTCCTCCTAATTTAAACAATGTTTGTTTAAATTTGATAAATGAGATGGAAAGAGATAGAATAAAAAATAATTAAGATTGTTTCAAGCCGCATTACAGTGTCGCTTTCCTTAAGACGATATTTGTCTCCATCAATTCAGTTGAATATGGTATACACCGGATTATCTGTGCACCTCCAAGACACAATGACGGTTAGTTTAAAGACCAGTGTCTAACTACTTTATGCACAAACGAAATCACATCCCAGATGTCTTTGGATTTTTCTAATCCACTAAGTAGAAGAAGAAAATAACAATATGAATGTTAGAGAGAAAATTTGTAGCGATCCCGGTTTCGATCCTTCTTTCAGGTTTTGCCACTTCGACTAGACCAGTCGGGGATCGAGCTGCCCAGTCAGCTCGCGGGGGTCCAGGGGGCAGCGCCCTGGCAGGGTCGAGGGGCAGCACCCCCGAAGCAAAAATGCATTCGAAGTTGCTTGTCTGCTCGAGCGGCCGTTTATGTGCTCTAGCGGAGAATGTTTGGTTTCAGAAATTTGACCTGTCTGCAAAAGTATTAGGTTAGTGTATTTGACGCTCGAGCAGGGCTTTCCATGCTCAAGCGGACCATGTTATATCAGTTCGTGAATCAGATATTTCAGATCACTTTTTCAGTCCGCTCTCTCTCTAAAACTCTCAAGAATTTCATATTGAGAGCTTCTCTCTCTAGAAGTCATCTTCTCTCTTTGATTTCTCCAAATCCATTGGGATTTAGACCTAAGTCCTTCACCAAAGTTGGTTATCATCTCGAGGGCTTCTTTGTGTGCAGTGAAGATCGAGTTTCGACACCATTGATTTTGGGGGTTTCATCTCATTTCTTCTTCAAAACTTGAGGTAGGGATTTTCTTAGAGTTATATATATATTTTTGCAAGATCTATATGATTTTTGAAATCATCTTTTGATAGCTTTGAAAATTGATTGTTGATTCAAGAAGTTGAGCGATTTTAAAAGTGGGTTTGTCTCTTGTTCTTTTAAAACAATCTTATGGGTTTTGATCTTCGTTGATTGAAGAAAAGATGATTTTGAAAAGTTTTCTTTCAAACGATTTGAGTTGTATAGTTTTGGTGAGAAAACCTAGAATTTAGGGATTTTTTTAAAAGAGACTGAAAATCATGAATGTTATTGTTGTATTTATTTTGTGTGTCAAAATAAATGGATGTTTGAAATTTTTTATTTATATTTATATAAATGATGAATTTCAGGTAATACAAGATTTGTTGTTCATTTTGGAAATTATTGTTCAAAACGTTGAAATAGTCTTGAAATGACTAATTGTTGAGGATACTTGAGAAGAGGGAATTGTGTTATTCCTTGGATGATGAATTGGAATAAAAGTATTTATATTCATCTTGTGTTATTGGCATAACAATTCATTTAATTACATTAAACTTTGAAAGTTGATTTGAAAACTTGCATTGAGAAAAGAATGTTGAGAAACAAGTTTTCATGAAATGGTTTTGGGGTAAATACGCTGGTAAGTCTTGATAGGTAGTGTAGATGATATTGAATAAGTTGGCCTCAGAGTCCGAGTGAATGACCGAAAACCCGCGTGGATAGGTGTCGAGCCTTCCGGTTAATACCGGTAAATATGACAATTTGGTAGTCCTTGTATAGTCTACTTACAGACACCGACCTAGGGATTACCAGAGTCGTATTTACCGCCCTTGAAATAAATTGTTAAGTTTTGAACAATTGAAATTGCATAACATCATTGAGCGTGATGGTTTTCAAAAAATGAAAATGTGATTTATCTTCAAAAAGGACATAGCCTGGCATGTGCATTTCATCTCTTGAGACTTGTATAAAATGTATATACTTTGTTAAGGATTTCCTACTGGGCTTTATGCTCACCCTATGGGATTTTTGTGTAGGAAAAGATGTGGTGATGCCGCCTAACTAAAGGCGAGGAAATATGTATTGAGAGTACGAGACTCTCATTTTGCTGTGACTCTGTGTGTAAGCCAAAGGTTGTATGTGTGTGGGTTTGAATAACCGTTTTGTGTAACTAAGCTCAAGCCTTAGAAATTTGTAAATCCTTGGGGGTATTTATTTGTTTATTTACTTGTTGTTGGGTTAATGTATTGTTGCATGAAGAACTATTGTATTATGTAATGTAAGTTTGGATATTTATATTCGGTTTTCCTTGAAGGAGCCATGATTATTGTATTATCATTTGGGCTGGAAATTTGGGGCGTTACAACTTGGTATCAGAGCTACCGGGTTTGAATACTTGGAGCTTGTGGGAAGTGGTTGTTTAACCACAACGTGTTCATTTAGCATGTTTAGGAAGTGTTATGCATTTTGTGACTATGTGATAACATGCTTATGTGACTAAATGGGTATGGGATTGGACTTTTGGAATGTTGTTTGCGCCTGTTAAATTCCTTGAGGTCTCATTAGAAGGGTACTTAATCAATACTCATTCTACTAAGAATTCTTGGTTTTTCGTGGGATGGATTTCATCGTAAAAGAATAGTCCGTATGTATTTACATGACTAAGTGCTTATGTGGAGTGAAATTGAATTGTGTATATGGTAGAGAAATATATAGAATTGTTGTAGTCGAACGTGTGAGTCAAATTACGAGCACATATGAGTTAATGTGCTAAATTATTTCTCTTGTGTTCTTTATTAGGATGTCAAGAAGGGGTCAAGTCTGTGGTGGTAGAGGCGGGAGGCATGGTAGGGCTCGCCGAGGTGTGCATGAGGTATTGGTCCATAGGGTTCCAGTGCAAGAAGAAGGGTTCAGCCAAGCTAGGCCAAGCAAATGTGGCCGAGCAGGTAGGACAAACGGGTCAAACCGCAATGGGGGCCCTAACTCGAGAAATGGCAGGGGCTTTAAGAGAGTCTATGAACTTGTTGAGGGTGGAGAATTAAGCCTGAGAAAACACCGTGTAGTCAAGGGCGAGTTTCCTTACTAGAGAGTTCTTGCGGGCCAAACCGGATGAGTTCCATGGTGGCCCCCAAGAAAGCGGATGAGTGGCTCGAACAAACTGTGAAGAATTTGAGATGCTTCACATCGAAGATAGTAAACTAAGAGTGACTCTAGCGAGTTACTACCTTAAGGGAGACGCGGGTCAATGGTGGAAATATGCCAAGGGTATAGTGGAGTCGACATGGGAAGCCTTTGTAGTTGCTTTCCAAGATAAGTACATACCTCCCACTGCTAGGGAGAGATTGAGGCAAGAGTTTAAAGACCTCAAACAACTCGACATGCCCGTGGCCGAGTTTCAGGCAGTCTTCTCTAGTTTGTCCAGATTTGCACTAGAGTTGGTGGCAACGGAAGAGTGCCGTTGCATTGAATTTGAAAAGAAATTGAAAACAAAAATTATGTTCAAGCTTGTCAGAAATATGATTCGGGAATATGACCGTCTTACGGAGACGGCGACACACGTAGAAATTTTTATACAAGCCGAGGAGGAGAGGCTTCGAAGTTCAAGGTCTAGGGGCCAAGAGTCTCAAGGAGACTATAGGCAGAACAAGAAGAGTAGGAACACCTATCCATCCCAGTCCCAACCACAGCAGTCTAGATCCACTTTTCCTTTGCCTAGTGCAGGTCCGGGAAAAAGTGCATCGAGTAGCTTCTCGTGTTTCAAGTGTGGCCAATCGGTCACAAATCCTTCTCATGCCTACATAAGGAAGGAAGGCAATTAACGTTACCACCACCTAACCGATCTCAAAGTCAATCTCAGTCTCAGAATAAAGGTCAAGGGTTTAATTGTTATTAGTGTGGTCAGCCGAGGCATATGAAGAGAACTTGCCCACAGTTGGGAGGCACATCTCGTGCATCAGGGTCGAGGCAGACTCAGAGCCACCAGCAGGCTCAATCAGTCCAAGCTTCGCGAGTTAATTAGGGAGCCACTTCGGCTCAGTCAATACAACAGGCCTATGCTCCGAGAGGAAACCAAGTTAATCAGGGGCCACAGAGGCGTGTGTATGCTGTTACCATGCCAGAGCAGTTGCCAAAATCCTCAGTTGTGAGAGGTATTTTTGTTATGTGTAATTCTTTGGCTAATGTATTGATCGACACGGGTGCGTCTCATTCATTTATATCTACTGCATTTGCTTCTGCATTGGGGTTAGAGGTAGCACGGTTAGTGCCTCCACTCAGAGTAGAGTCACCTGCTGGGGGTACAGTTGATTTAGACTGGGGTTGTCGTGATTGTGAAATAGAAGTTGCCGGACGTCGACTTCCGTTTGCTTTTGTGTTGCTAGATATGTTGAGTTTTGATGTCATTTTAGGCATGGACTGGTTGTGTTCTTACCAAGCTGCGATTGATTGTTACTATCAGAGAGTTATGGTGTGCACTTCGAGCGGTGATTGTTTCTATTTTCTGGGGAACCGAGTTGATAGAGCCTTGTCGCCAGTTGTTGACCCTCATAGTAGGAGCAAACTTAGTGGCCTTCCTACAACTCTCTTGGATAATGAGAGTGACGGGGCTCATGTTGAGTTACCAAGGGTAGTTTGTGAATACCCGGATGTCTTTCTAGAAGATCTTACTAGTTTACCACCTCACCGGGAGATTGAGTTCTCCATTGAATTAGTGTCTGACACGGCACCGATTTCCATGTCACCGTATAGATTTGCACTCACCGAATTACATGAGTTGAAGATTCAACTCCAAAAGCTTTTAAATAAGGCTTCATTCGTCCTAGTATATCACCTTGGGAAGCACCAGCTCTCTTTGCGAAGAAAAATGGTGGATCGTTACGGTTGTGTATTGATTACCGCAAGTTGAATAGAGTAACAGTTAAGAACAAGTATTCTCTACCCAGAATAGATGACTTGTTGGCCAGCTTAGAGGGTCTCGTTGCTTCTCAAAAATAGATTTGAGGTCGGGGTACCATCAGTTAAGAGTCTGGGAGGAGAACATTCAGAAAACGGCCTTTCGTACGTGTTATGGCCACTATGAATTCCTTGTAATGCCTTTTGGGTTAACCAATGCGCCTGCTTCCTTTATGGATTTGATGAACAGAGTTTTTCGGGAATACTTGAACCATTTTGTGGACGACATATTGATTTATTCAACCTCCGAGGAGGAACACGAGACTCACTTACGGGTAGTACTGAGTTTATTTAGTGAGCACAAATTGTATGCCAAATTTGAGAAATACAAGTTTTGGTTAACTGAGGTGAAGTTTTTGGGGCATGTAGTGTCTAGAGAGGGAGTAACTGTGGACTCCTCAAAGATAGATGCCGTATAGGATTGGGAACAACCCAAGAATGTTTTTGAAATCCGGAGTTTCTTGGGATTAGCGGGGTATTATTGACGTTTTGTAAGAGACTTCTTTAGACTAGCTGCACCTTTGACTAGGTTAACTAGAAATGGTATCAAATTTGTGTGGAGTGAGGCTTGTGAAAAGTCATTCCAAGAGCTTAAGACTAGATTGACTACCGCACCGGTTTTGATAATTTCGGAAAGGGGTTTGAATTACACTATCTATTGTGATGCATCCGGGGATGGACTTGGTTGTGTCTTGATGCAAGAGAGAAAAGTTGTGGCCTACGGATCACAACAATTGAAAACTCACGAGAAGAATTACCCCATCCATGATTTAAAATTAGCGGTGGTGATTTTTGCCTTGAAAATTTGGGGGCATTACTTGTATGGTGAGAAGTTTGAGGTTTTCTCCGATCATAAGATTCTAAAGTATTTGTTTTCTCAAAAAGACTTGAATTTACGACAACGGAGATGGATGAAATTTATGGAGGATTATGCCTTTGAGTTACACTATCATCCAGGGAAAGCCAATGTGGTGGCCGATGCTTTGAGTTGAAAATCTGTGAGTAGTTTGGCAAGTGTGGCCATTCAGGAATGGGATATGCTAGATGTTATGGGCAAGTTTTATTTGCACTTGGGTGAGTCCAGAGAGAGTGCTACCTTGTTTACTTTGAATGCTCAACCTACCTTGGTTAATAAGGTCATAGAGGCACAACGAGGAGACCGTGATGTGGAATCAATCCATGTTAAGATTTCCAATGGGAAGGAAGAGAAAGGTTTGAACGTTCACTCAGATCTGAGTGTACGTTACCTAGACTGTTTGTTTGTACCAGAATCTTGTAGAGAGGAAGTACTTCGGGAGTTCCATCACTCACGTCTTGCGGTACACCCGGGAGGCACTAAAATGTATCATGATCTTAGTCGTCAGTTTTGGTGGAGGGGTATGAAACGAGATGTCGCTTTATTTGTATCAAAGTGCCTTACTTGTCAACAAGTGAAGGCTGAACACCAAAGACCAGCGGGTTTGTTACAACCCTTACCGATAGCCGAGTGGAAATGGGAGCGTGTTACCATAGATTTTGTAGTTGGGCTTCCTAGAACATAACGAGGCAATGATGCCATTTGGGTGATTGTTGATAGGTTGACTAAGTCTACACATTTCATTTCAATGTGCACCAGTAACTCAGTTGAACGCTTGGCAGAGTTGTACATTAAAGAGATAGTTCGACTTCATGGAGTCCCCGTGACTATTGTGTCGGATAGGGATCCTCGTTTTACTGCCCGATTATGGCAAAGCCTTCAAGAGGCGTTGGGAACTAAGTTGACTCTTAGCACCGCTTATCATCCTCAAATCGATGGACAGTCGGAACATACCATTCAGATTTTGGAGGACATGCTTAGAGCTTGTGTCCTTGATTTTAAGGGGCCTTGGGAAAGGCACTTACCATTGATTGAGTTTGCTTACAACAATAGTTACCAAGCTAGTATTGGGATGACACCATTTGAGGCCTTGTATGGCCGACCTTGTAGATCACCGGTTTGTTGGGCTGAAGTGGGTGATGCACCGTTACTAGGTCCGGAAATTGTTAGAGAGACAACTGAGAAAGTTGTTCTCATTTGAAAGAGGTTAGCTACGGCCCAAAACCGACAAAAGAGTTATGCTGATAAGAGGAGACGACCTTTATCTTTTGAAGTTGGTGACCATGTGTTTCTAAAAATCTCATCAAGGCGGGGTTTGATGAGATTTGGTAAGAATGGTAAATTATCTCCAAGGTTTATTGGGCCTTTTGAGATCTTAGAGCGAATTAGGGAAGTAGCATACCAGTTAGCTTTACCGCCATAACTTTCGGGAGTTCACAACGTATTTCATGTATCTATGCTTAGGAAGTATGAACCCGACCCTTCTCATATTCTTGATTGGGTTGACTTAGAGGTAGATGAGGATGCCTTTTACGAAGAACGACCGGTTCAAATATTAGATACCCGGGAGCAAGTGCTACGGGGCAAAACTATACCGTTGGCAAAGGTGTTGTGGAGACACCATGGGGTTGAAGAAGTGACGTGGGAACGGGAAGCGGAAGCCCGCTCCAAATATCCGGATTTGTTTGAAAATGCTTAAGTTGCTTTTCTTTGTAATATTCCCTAGTGTTAGGGGAAACGTATTTAAAGTTGTTAACCACATGTTGATATGTGCGTTATTGTTTTAAGCATAAGGTTGTTGAGAGTTGCCATTATTTTTTAGGAAATTTCATGTTTATGCATATTTGGGAGGTTGTTCTTAATGAGATAACCATGGTGGAAATGGTGGAATTTGGTTGAGAGTTAGTATTGTGATTTGAAAATGAAATAGCGTGGCTTTGATTGTTAGAAACCCCTTTGTTTGGGTAGTTTGATTTGAAATTTCGGGGACGAAATTCTTTAAGGGGGGAAGGTTGTAGCGATCCCGGTTTTGATCCTTCTTTCATGTTTTGCCACTTCGACTGGGTCGGTCGGGGATCGAGCTGCCTGGTCAGCTCGCGGGGGTCGAGGGGGCAGCGCCCCTTGGCGGGTCTAAGGGCAGCGCCTTGGTGGGGTCGAGGGGCGAGGCCCCCGAAGCAAAAATGAAAAATGCATTCGAAGTTGCTTGTCCGCTTGAGCGGCCATTTATGCGCTCGAGCGGAGAATGTTTGATTTCAGAAGTTTGACTTGTCTGCAAAAGTACTGGGTTAGTATTTTTGACGGCTGAGCGGTTAATTTAAAGACTAGTGTCTAACTACTTTATGCACAAACGAAATCACATCCCAGATGTCTTTGGATTTTTCTAATCCACTAAGTAGAAGAAGAAAATAACAATATGAATGTTAGAGAGAAAATTCAGGGAAATTGTATATCTAAATGTCAACTATTTCCGCCTTTATATAAGTATGGGTTCATGTCCTTTGGATCAAGGGTTGTATCCCTTACATTAAAAAATGATACCTTTTTGTTTAAACCAAATGGTCACACTTTTTGGTTTATACCCAAAAATCACATCTCTTTAATAATTCATATAACTATATATATTTACATATATAAATATATTATGAAAATGTTCTAACAATCCTCCATTTTCAAAATATATGAAAATAACTACTTGGTTGAGTTAGGAAATTCATGCATAAATGAAGATATCTTACGATTTGAATCATTCATTTAGTGAAAACACATCAAAGTTAACCATGATAGCATAGTAGACTTCTATTTGAACTAGCGATCTTATACGACTAATCATACACATCTCACACACAAATTTTCTTCTCCTTAGGTAATTCAAAAAATCGACATGTGAATTGGCCTTGTGTTTTGTCTATATTATGTTTCATGAGCGCTCTAGAGGCAAGCCCTTGGACTCATAGAATACGACACTACCTCTTACACTTATATATGTAAGTTTACTGAGAGTATCCCTATAACTAGTACCCTAACTAACATTATTGTAAACTTATTAAGAACTAAGTAGCTCAACCTCCTATATTGCATTACAAGTCCCAAGCTTCACTTTGGGATGGTTATAACATAAAATTTAAGTGCTTGCAATCACAAGGCCTTAATGTTTCTTCAACCGTTGAGTCGAGTTTCCACCATGAGTGATTATTTTACTTGACCTTAAGACCCATCCCCCTTCATGTTTCCGCATCAAATCCCTTGCGAGTATTTTTAAATAATTTCACAGTCATGTGAATAATAATATTACATAGCTATGTGTTATCATAGTTTATCAATCATTGTCATAACTATCAACTCATAATAATGATGAGTTTGTATCTTAAGGACATGTAACAAAAAATACCATATCACTCCATCTTTTTCGTTACAAAATATTAAAAAATTATAAAAATCAACTCGTCAATTCTAAGAGATAAACTCCCACCCAGAGTAATATTTATTTACTCTTAAGTCATAGTTTTTATGCTAAGTGTTCAAACAGGCACCTTTGTATCTTTTCAAAAAATTGGATATCCACTTTAACATATAAACACACCATTTTCAACAATTTTGAGAAATTAAATTACGAGACTCAAACAATCAAATACTTTGGATATAAAAAACTACCATTTTTTTGTATCTTAAGTTTTATGATTTTTGCTTGTATTTATTTTGTGGACTTTTCCATAAAAATCCAAAACAATGATTTTAAGTTTAAACCTTTAGACTTTCTCAATCCATTATTTGATTCAAAACAGTATTTGGGCCTTATATATTGAAATGTAACTTGGGTTTAGCCAGTGGCAGAGCTAGGAAATTAAGTTAGTATAATTATTTTTTTTAAAAATCATGATCATCATTAAGATAATAATAATTTTATGAGCTAAATTTAAGTATAAAAAATTACATTTTCGTTATTAATAGGAACAAATTAAAATTCTATAATAGTGTAGAATAGCTCGATACGGGATGGTGATGTAAGTTTGCAATTTTAGCACAAAAAATTATGGATAAAAATTCCTAATTTTAGAAAATAAAAACACATCACTTATAGCACAAATTATTATAAAATTTGTTTAATTTTTATTTGACAGAAAAATATTAAAGACGTGACATTGCTTATAAATGATGTGTTTTGAATGAAAATTATTAAATAGTTGTAGACAACCCATTTTTGACCGCCCTTAAGACTTGGGCGGTACTGATTGCTTACTTGGTGATGAAAGGTGTGCAATGCAAAGGGTCGATTTCTTTGGCAAGAGAGCATCAAATCCCAAACCTTACACCCCATTTTTGGACTAAAACTATTTTGACCAAAGATTTTAGACCTTAAAACCCTATCTTTCAAAATATTTTTGAAAAACGATCCTACGATGTTCCGACGCTCGCATTTTGTTAAATGTTGCGCTTTTCAGTAAACCGAGCCAGGACAAAGTGGGAATGAATGAAAGAGAGGTGAACTCTTTAAAAAAATCTTTAAAACATCTTATTTAAAGGTTTGGATTTGAAGAAAAGAGGAGTGGAGAGAAGAAACCAAGTTGGGGAAGAAGATGGGCATGAACCGTTAAGAGAGAGTCGAGCAGCCTTCACCAAATCAGGCCTATCCCTTTTTACACTTGGATTTAAGCTATGAGGCCACCACCATTAGAAAGGGGACTTCCGGGGCTTCATTTTACACTCAAGAATCTCCTAAAGCCGAGTCCGGGTGGGGGAGATATGGCTGGTTGAAGTTAGGCATCAATCTGGTTGGACCGAAACTGAGTAGTCTTCACTAAAATGAGTATAAATTTTTTCACACTTGGAATTTTTATGTGAGGCTGCCACCATTGGAAATCTTACTTCCGGGGCTTCAATTTAGACACAAGAATGACCTGCAATGAGTCCAGATAAAGGAGATATGCCCATTTGAAGTTGGACCTGGAGAGCAGATTTTTCTGCCGGCCACTGGTGAAGAGTGCCGGCCATGGATGATGCAGTGCCGGCCATTGATGATTAGTGCCGGTCACCAATGATTCCCTGCCGGCCATTAGTGTCAAAAATCAGATTTTTTGCATATTTTTAGCTCCAGCTGTTTCCCCACTGCTCCAGTTGTCCATTTGTTGATATTTTTGGCCAAAGCTCATGTTTTTCTATATATAGAGGCCATTCTCTATGGTTTTAGAGGTTAAAACATTTGGGGAAGCAAGTTTGGGAGCCTCTCTCTCTAAAATCCCTCTCTCTCTACAAAATTTTCAAAGCAAAATTTATGCCTCTCTCTCTAGAATCCTCTCTCTCTTCCTATTTTGTGCTTGAAAGTGAGAATTCTCTACACATTTGCACTAAGACCCATTAGCCAAACACCTTCATCTTGGAGGTGAGGTTCTTGGAGGTCTTGTTTGAGCTCTCAAAGCTGGTTTTAGCTCAGAAAAGTGGCTGTTTGTTGCTGTGCTTCAAAGGTATAAAGCTTACCCCTTTTAAGCTTATTTTTACACACTAGTTTGGCCACCTTTGCATGCTGTTTTTGGCCTAGTTTTCAACTACAAAAACCTCTGTTTTTAAGGTTTAAAAATGATGGTTTAAGGCCTCTTTGGAGTTAGGGGTGGTCCACCCTCTTTTATAGTTTGTTTGCTAAGTTTTGTGCCATATTTTAAAGCTTTTAAAACAACTCTTTTTTGGCCTTTTAACCACTGAATTCCAAGGGAATTTCAGTGGTAAAAACTTAGTTTTGGGGTCCAAAATAGGAGGGGGTGGCCTCCCCTCCTTATGTCTTCTTTGCAACTGTGATACCCCTGTTCTGTATTATGCTAATTGGTCCTTAATTTGAGTATGATTATGTGTTTAGCATGATTTTTATGTGTCATTATGTGAATAAATGTGATCTTGAAGTTCTATCTATTCACCATAGGAATATTTGTTTGAATAATCTACTTTGGAAATTAAATTGAGGGCCTTATCGGCCACAGAACCCGAAATTGATTGCGCCTTTGTGGTGGGCATAATTTTTAGAGCCTACGGTGAAATTTAATTGAAAAATTGATTCAGGTCAGATTAAATTGAGGATTTAGTGCCCAATTATCTAATATTAATAATTTTGAGCTAGTGGGGCCATGTAAGGGCCCTTATTACATTCAATTCCTCTCCATATATCATTTTGGTTGAAGTTTAACTCTTTGGAAAAGAGAGAGAGTCGACCTTGAGAGAGAGGGGAGGCACCTTTGGGCATTTTGATTCAAGATTGTGGATTGGGAAGCTACACTCTAGAATTAACAAGAATTGGTGGAGATTGAAGCTCCTAGGTGAGTGATCAATCCTTAATTCATGAATTTGTGTATGTAATAATGTAAATTCAAAGAGAATATCTGATCAAGAACGTGAATGGTGTTGAGTATGATGAAATTGAAGTTTATATGCACATGCATGCATAGAATTGCCATGAAATTGCATAATCAAGCATGTAGAGAATAGAATATGAGAAAATTGGGTGCTGAATCATACATGCAAGTATAGTTTGGTTGAGCTTCATGGTTATAAGCGCCATTTGTACCAATTGTAATAGATATGGAGTCAAGGATTGGCATGCATGCATGATTGATGAAGATATGAGCTTGAAATGCATGAATATGTACGATAGAGTGGAAGTTGATGTCAATTTGAAACATGCAAGAGTGTAATCCTTGAAATTGAGCCTCCTAATGTTGTAATCTTGTATTGGTAGCATGTTAACATGTGTAAATGTGTAATTGGAGCCATTGCATGCAAGTATTGTGGCTAGAAATTCGAATTGAAGCTCTAGAACTCAATCTGGAAAACCCAGATTTTTTATGTCCGCTCGAGCGGGGAAAGGGCCGCTCGAGCGGGGAAAGGGCCGCTCGAGCGGGAAAATCGAGCTCCCAGCATTTTCTTTGCAGACATAGATCCCGCTCGAGCGGGGAAGTTGGCGCTCGAGCGGGGAGCTATGTAGGCAGGCGGTCCGCTCGAGCGGCCGAGTTCACGCTCGAGCGTGAATTTGAGGTAACCAGTACTTTTGCAGCCTTAAGGGTCCGCTCAAGCGGGGAAGTTGGCGCACGAGCGGGGACCCTGTTTCCTGAAATTTTGTTTATGTATTCTGTGTTCTGTTTTCCGTTCCCTTCACTCCTAAACACTCTTAGGCATACATTGAGCATTGTAATTGAATTAAAGAGATAAGAATGAAGCCTAAAGAGGAAAATGTGAATTTTGAACGGATTGAATTGATAGTGACCCTTTTGTGTTCATGGCATGTGTAGGGTCGAGTTCCAGGACAAATCCACAAGCCGATCACTGTGAGTAATATCTTAACAAGATATTTGAAATATACTGTTGTCCAATTATTTACTCATAATAAGTTCATTAATTTGAATGGTGGACAACGATTGATATAAATAATTGGGCCCAAGGCCGATTGATACGAATGATTGGGCCGAAGGTCGATTGACATGAATGATTGGGTCGAAGGCCGATTGATATGAATGATTGGGCCGAAAGCCGATTGACATGAATGATTGGGCCGAAGGCCGATTGATACGAATGATTGGACGAAGGCCGATTGACATGAACGATTGGGCCGAAGGTCGATTGATACGAATGATTGGGCCGAAGGCCGATTGATACGAATGATTAGACCGAAGGCCGATTGATACGAATGATTGGACCGAAGGCCGATTGACATGAACGATTGGGCCGAAGGTCGATTGATACGAATGATTGGGCCGAAGGCCGATTGATACGAATGATTGGGCCGAAGGCCGATTGACATGAACGGTTGGGCCGAAGGCCGATTGATACAAATGATAGATATAGATGATTGGGCCAAAGGCCGATAGATGTAAATGATCGAGCCAAAGGCCATTTGTTGTAACTGTTTCAGTGATTACTTATATATCTTCCTCGTCTGATATTATTCACTGGGCATTCGCTCACGCTCATTCATGTACATGTAGGTGAGCCAAGGGACGTCCAGAACCAGCCTCGGTGAACTTGTGTGAAACAGTGAAAGTTTTGAGGAGTCAGCCCAAACGTCTCACGCACGAGACTGTCTTCGCCTTTGACCCTTGTTTATAGTTTTGTTATGTTGGCGAATACGTTGGACTACTTTTGTATATAAGTCTTGGGTTGACTGACTTAAATCTGTATGATCCTGTATGTACAGTGTTTTGTGTTAGTACATATTTTGATGTGAGTTATTAACATATAAATGTTTGGAATGTTATGGTGTGCATTTAAGCACGGCTCTATGGACAAAGTTTTTGAATTGCTTCCGTTCGGCCCCTTTATCTCTGATGAGTTTTGATTTATTCAGTTGAGGCCGTAGGTAATCATTCGATTACTGGCCGGTTATGGCCTTAACCCATAGGGGCGGGTACAGGTCGTGACAGAGTGGTATCAGAGCACGAGTTAATAACTCACACACTTGTCCAAAAGAGCAATAAGCGTCTAGAAAAGATCTAGGATGCATTCATAAGTATGAATTTGAAAGCACCAAGTATATGCATAACTGTTTTGAGATAAACGACTATGTGCCTTAAGTTATGAATTGCCTGCATCACAAATTATTTGGATATGTATGCTCTTTGATATATGCATACTTGTAAATCTTTTGTATGAAATATATTTGCCTGAAATATAATGCAAGTTTAATCAGATGGTGAGAACAAGAGGTGATGAGTTAGAGGAATCCTCTACTGCCAGGATAGACAGAATGGAAAGACTGCTGCAGGAAATGGCCGAAGCTTTGAGACAGCAACAGGAGTGGCAACAACAGTGGCAGCAACCACACCCACCACCTCCACCTCCGGCACCTCTGTGCCAGATAATCAGAACGATGACCGAATCATAGCCCTCACCAAAGAGTTCAAGAAAATGAAACCACCACAGTTCCATGGCGGACTAGATCCTTTGAAAGCTGAAGCTTGGGTCCTCGGCATCGAAAAACTGTTTGAAGTATTCCCGTGTTCAGAAACACAGAAAGTGCTTCTAGCCACCTTTATGCTAGAAGACGAAGCGAGAAGATGGTGGATGTTGATGCGTGAGAGTTACAAGGATGCTGATTGGGCAAAATTTTTGGAAATCTTTTATGACAAGTACTTCCCGCAGTGTGTCCGGGATAGGAAAGTGGCGGAATTTATGGAATTGAAACAAGACAGTATGACCGTAGCCGAGTACGAGGCCAAATTCACCGAATTGGCCAGATTTGCGCCGCACGTGATTGACACGGATTATAAGAAAGCGCGACATTTTGAAGGTGGGCTCCGAGTTGACATTTTAGAGAAAGCGAATGTCTTGAAGTTGGAGACTTACATTGGGGTATTAGACCGGGCCATAATATCTAAGGCTAATATAGCCAGACAAACTAAACCAACAACTGATTGGAAGAGTAGCAAGAGGCAGGGCTTCTTCTCAAAGAAAAAGTTTTCAAAGAAGCAAAATATGGGCTCCTCGAATACTTCTAATTCTTCCCGAGACACAACCCCGTCGTGTACCACTTGTGGTAATAGGCATCGTGGGGTTTGTTACCGTGTGACAGGTGCTTGTTTTAACTGTGGTAAACAGGGGCATATGGCCAGAGATTGCAAATAGAACCGTGGAAAATTTGCTGCCAGTTCAACGGCATCAGTCCCAAAACTAGGAAATGCTATGGGATCTACTCCCGCCGGAGATACCACGAGGCAGCGAAGAGTTTTTGCACTTGTTCCGGGCGATACACGGAATGCCAATGTCGTTGTCTCAGGTACTATTTCAATATGTAATCAGGATGCCTTTGTATTAATTGATTCTGGATCAACACACTCATTTGTGACGTATACATTTGCATCTAGACTGAAAAGACCCTAGAGTTGTTGCCATATTTGTTGTGTGTGTCTGCTCCATCGGGGGAATCTGTGTTATGTGACTATATATATCGGTTTTGTGACATGCATATTGAGGATGCTACCCTATATGTAGATTTATTGCCCTTGAACTTTAGACATTTTGATGTTATTTTAGGCATGGATTGGTTGACTAAGTATTGTGCCACCATAGATTGTGTGACAAAAAGGGTTGTATTTAAACCACCAGAACAAAAAGAAATTGTGTTTGTGGGTAATGGGGTAGTGCCTCCACCTTATTTGATATCTGCAATGAAAGCATGTAAACTGATCAGGAAGGGATGCCAGGGTTATCTGTGCTATGTGTTGACTGAACAATCTGTGAATATTGAATTGAATGATATTCCTATTGTTAAAAAATTCCCAGATGTGTTCCCAAATGAATTACTGGGGGAATTGGTAGACAGGGAGATAGAGTTTACTATTGAGACTGTGCCAGGTACCTAGCCTATTTCTAAGACTCCCTACAGAATGGCTACTGCCAAGATGAAAGAATTAAAAGAACAGTTGCAAGACCTGCTTAACAAGGGGTTTATCCGGCCTAGCACTTCGCCTTGGGGCGCACCAGTGTTATTTGTGAAAAAGAAGGATGGTACCTTACGCCTGTGCATCGATTATCGGGAATTGAACAAGGTAACGATAAAGAACAAGTATCCCTTACCCCGTATTGATGAATTATTTGACCAGTTGCAGGGATCACAGGTGTTTTCTAAGATTGATTTGAGATCCGGGTATCATCAGCTAAAGGTTAAGGCAGAGGATGTTGAGAAAACCGCATTCAGGACGAGGTATGGTCATTTTGAGTTTCTTGTTATGCCATTTGGAGTGACTAATGCTCCGGCAGCATTTATGGACTTAATGAATAGAATTTTTAAAACCTACCTTGATGAGTTTGTTGTAGTCTTCATCGATGATATTTTGATATACTCTAAAGATAGACTCGAACATGAACATCACTTGAGAACTGTTTTACAAATACTTCGGGAAAGGAAATTATTTGCTAAGCTAAAGAAATGTGAGTTTTGGTTGGATGAAGTTGTTTTCTTAGGGCATGTGATCAACAAGGAAGGAATATCAGTGGACCCGCAGAAAATAGAGGCAATCGTGAATTGGCCTACACCGACCAATGTAACAGAAGTTCGCAGCTTTATGGGTTTAGCTGGGTACTACAGGAGGTTTGTGAAGGATTTTTCAAAAATAGCTGTGCCTCTTACCCAACTGACACGCAAGGGGCAATCTTTTGAGTGGAACGATGAAAGAGAATCAGCCTTTCATGAATTGAAAACAAGATTGACCACCGCCCCGATTTTGACACTACCTTCAGGTACGGAAAATTTTGTGATTTTCAGTGATGCATCTTATAAAGGTTTGGGTTGTGTGTTAATGCAGAACGGAAGGGTTATTGCTTACGCCTCCCGACAGTTGAGACTGCACGAGAAAAACTACCCAACACATGACTTAGAATTGGCCGCAGTTGTTTTTGCTTTGAAGATCTGGCGGCATTATTTGTATGGGGCAAAGTGTGAAGTTTACACAGATCACAAGAGCCTGAAACACTTCTTTACACAGAAAGAGCTGAATATGCGACAGAGGAGATGGCTTGAGCTGATGAAAGACTACGATCTAGAGATTCAGTATCACCCCGGGAAAGCTAATACAGTGGCTGATGCATTAAGCAGAAAATCAACGGGAGTATGGCCTGTTTACTTATTGAACAGAGAGAAATCCTGCAAGATTTTGAGAAGTCTGAAATTGAAGTGGTAATGTGTGAACAGGGCGGATTAATAGCCGCTATTACAACCGAGCCAGCAATTGTTGATGAAATCAAACAGAAACAGAAAGATGATGAGTTCCTCGGGAAGGTAATTGATGAATTTGAGACGAGTCCAAAAGCAGAATTTAGCATTGAAAATGAAGTGTTGAAATTCTGGAACCGAATATGTGTCCCAGATATCCCGGAACTAAAGAAGCGGGTTTTAGATGAAGCCCACAGGTCCGTATTTGCTATGCATCCAGGTAACAACAAGATGTATCGGGATTTGAAACAAACCTATTGGTGGCCTAAAATGAAGAAAGAGATTGCAGAATACGTGTCCAAGTGCCTTCAGTGTCAGCAAGTTAAGGCTGAACATCAAAAACCAGGCGGTCTACTTCAACCTCTTCCTATTCCTGAGTGGAAGTGGGAACATGTGACTATGGATTTCGTTGTTGGCCTACCTCAGACTTCTCGAGGTATGGATTCTGTTTGGGTTGTAGTTGATAGACTGACTAAATCTGCACATTTTCTGCCTGTCAAAACTACATTTACTGCTTATAGATTGGCTACTATTTATGTTGATGAGATTGTCCGTTTACACGGAGTTCCGGTATCTATTGTGTCAGATAGAGATCCGAAATTTGTATCTAGATTGTGGAAGAGTTTGCAAGAAGCTATGGGAATAGAACTAAGGTTCAGTACTGCATTCCATCCACAGACAGATGGGCAGTCAGAACGAACGATACAAACTTTGAAAGATATGTTTCGCATGTGTGCCTTAGATTTTCAGGGGAGTTGGGAAGACTATTTGCCACTTGCAGAGTTTGCCTATAATAACAGTTTCCACTCCAGCATCGGTATGGCACCATACGAGGCTCTGTATGGTAGGAGGTGTAGATCACCTATTTGTTGGACAGAAGTCGGGGATAGAGCTTTGCTTGGACCAGAAATTGTGCAAGACACTTCTGAAAAAATCAAGGTTATTCACCAAAGGCTCAAAACGGCTCAGGATCGACAAAAGAATTATGCAGACATTCGGAGAAGACCTCTTAAGTATGAGGTTGGTGACCATGTGTTCATCCATGTTTCCCCGATGAAAGGCCAAGTCTGGTTTGGAAAGAATGGCAAGTTGTCGCCCCGTTACATTAGGCCGTTTCAGATTTTGGAGAGGCTTGGTCCAGTTGCCTACAGAGTAGCTTTGCCACCGGGATTCGATCAAATCCATAATGTGTTTCATGTATCGATGTTGAGGGGTTACCTCCGAGACCCGTTTCACGTGATTGATTATCACCGGGTTGCTATTGATGAAAATATGGAATATGCGGAATGGCCGGAAAGAATTGTCGATCGGCAAGTGAAACAGTTGAGGAGCAAAACCATCCGATGGTGAAAGTTAAATGGAAGGAACACTATGGTATAGATGCCACGTTGGAAAAAGAGGAGGAAATGCGACTACGCTATCCACATTTGTTTCCCGACGAAGGTAACTCAAGTTGGGAGGACCAAACTTCCTAAAGGGGGGAAGACTGTGATACCCCTGTTCTGTATTATGCTAATTGGTCCTTAATTTGAGTATGATTATGTGTTTAGCATGATTTTTATGTGCCATTATGTGAATAAATATGATCTTGAAGTTCTACCTGTTTACCGTAGGAATATCTGTTTGAATAATCTACTTTGGAAATTAAATTGAGGGCCTTATCGGCCACAGAACCCGAAATTGATTGCGCCTTTGTGGTGGGCATAATTTTTAGAGCCTACGGTGAAATTTAATTGAAAATTTGATTCGGGTCAGATTAAATTGATTAAATTGAGGATTTAGTGCCCAATTATCTAATATTAATAATTTTGAGCTAGTGGGGCCATATAAGGGCCCTTATTACATTTAATTCCTCTCCATATATCATTTTGGCTGAAGTTTCACTCTCTGGAAAAGAGAGAGAGTCGACCTTGAGAGAGAGGGGAGGCACCTTTGGGCATTTTGATTCAAGATTGTGGATTGGGAAGCTACACTCTAGAATTAACAAGAATTAGTGGAGATTGAAGCTCGTAGGTGAGTGATCAACCCTGAATTCATGAATTTGTATATGTAATAATGTAAATTCAAAGAGAATATCTGATCAAGAACGTGAATGGTGTTGAGTATGATGAAATTGAAGTTTATATGCACATGCATGCATAGAATTGCCATGAAATTGCATAATCAAGCATGTAGAGAATAGAATATGAGAAAATTGGGTGTTGAATCATACATGCAAGTATAGTTTGGTTGAGCTTCATGGTTATAAGCGCCATTTGTACCAATTGTAATAGATATGGAGTCAAGGATTGGCATGCATGCATGATTGATGAAGATATGAGCTTGAAATGCATGAATATGTACGATAGAGTGGAAGTTGATGTCAATTTGAAACATGCAAGAGTGTAATCTTTGAAATTGAGCCTCCTAATGTTGTAATCTTGTATTGGTAGCATGTTAACATTTGTAAATGTGTAATTGGAGCCATTGCATGCAAGTATTATGGCTGGAAATTCGAATTGAAGCTCAAGAACTCAATCTGGAAAACCCAGATTTTTGATGTCCGCTCGAGCGGGGAAAGGGCCGCTCGAGCGGGAAAATCGAGCTCCCAGCATTTTCTTTGCAGACATGGATCTCGCTCGAGCGGGGAAGTTGGCGCTCGAGCGGGGAGCTATGTAGGCAGGCGGTCCGCTCGAGTGGCCGAGTTCACGCTCGAGCGTGAATTTGAGGTAACCAGTACTTTTGCAGCCTTAAGGGTCCGCTCGAGCGGGGAAGTTGGCACTCGAGCGAGGACCCTGTTTCCTGAAATTTTGTTTATGTATTCTGTGTTCTGTTTTCCGTTCCCTTCACTCCTAAACACTCTTAGGCATACATTGAGCATTGTAATTGAATTAAAGAGATAAGAATGAAGCCTAAAGAGGAAAATGTGAATTTTGAACGGATTGAATTAATAGTGACCCTTTTGTGTTCATGGCATGTGTAGGGTCGAGTTCCAGGACAAATCCACAAGCCGATCACTGTAAGTAATATCTTAACAAGATATTTGAAATTTACTGTTGTCCAATTGTTTACTCATATGTAAGTTTTATAAGTTCATTAATTTGAATGGTGGACAACGATTGATATAAATAATTGGGCCCAAGGCCGATTGATACGAATGATTGGGCCGAAGGTTGATTGACATGAATGATTGGGTCGAAGGCCGATTGATACGAATGATTGGGCCAAAGGCCGATTGACATGAATGATTGGGCCGAAGGCCGATTGATACGAATGATTGGACCAAAGGCCGATTGACATGAACGATTGGGCCGAAGGCCGATTGATACGAATGATTGGGCTGAAGGCCGATTGATACGAATGATTGGGCCGAAGGCCGATTGACATGAACGGTTGGGCCGAAGGCCGATTGATACGAATGATAGATATAGATGATTGGGCCAAAGGGCGATAGATGTAAATGATCGAGCCAAAGGCCATTTGTTGTAACTGTTTCAGTGATTACTTATATATCTTCCTCGTCTGATATTATTCACTGGGCATTCGCTCACGCTCATTCATGTGCATGTAGGTGAGCCAAGGGACGTCCAGAACCAGCCTCGGTGAACTTGTGTGAAACAGTGAAAGTTTTGAGGAGTCAGCCCAAACGTCTCACGCACGAGACTGTCTTCGCCTTTGACCCTTGTTTATAGTTTTGTTATGTTGGCGAAGACGTTGGACTACTTTTGTATAAGAGTCTTGGGTTGACTGACTTAAATCCGTATGATCCTGTATGTACAGTGTTTTGTGTTAGCACATATTTTGATGTGAGTTATTAACATATAAATGTTTGGAATGTTATGGTGTGCATTTAAGCACGGCTCTATGGACAAAGTTTTTGAAATGCTTCCGTTCGGCCCCTTTATCTCTGATGAGTTTGATTTATTCAGTTGAGGCCGTAGGTAATCATTCGATTACTGGTCGGTTATGGCCTTAACCCATAGGGGCGGGTTCGGGTCGTGACAGCAAGTGTAGATGGCCTAACTTGTGAGCATGTTTTTCTACCATTTTGTGACTTGATCTCAGCATGTTTTTGCTACCTTTTTGACCTTCTTTAGCTCTATTTTGAGCTGGTTTGGCCAATTGAGGCTTGCTTTGTATGCTTGTAGTGCAATGGTGCTTAATAGTCTAGTTTGTTCTATGTATTAGCCTCTCATTCTAGCTCTTTTTAGCCTACTTCAAGCATGTTTTAGGCCTTATTTTGACATGTCTCAACTCTATTTTTGGTTGGTTGGAGCACTTGTTGCTTGCTTCTTGCACTTGTGGTGCAATTATGCTTACTAGTCTAGCATGCCGAATGATTTAGCCTATTAGTCTAGCTTGTGTTAGCTTGATTCTAGCACATTTTAGCTACTATTTTGACATGCTTTAAATCTGTTTTGGGTCAGTTAAGTCCTTCGAGGCTTGGTTTGCATGGCTATAGTGTAACGGTCTTCACTAGTCCATTGCTTTGAGGCCTTGAGCATGAAGTGTTTGAGTTATTTGCATGTTATAGCCTCATTTTGCATGTAATTTCAGCACCATAACCTCTGTCATGTGCGCATGTATTTCACTCTTTCATTGCTTTTGAGAGTTGTGCCTTATGCCTTGCTTGTAGCCTAACAAATGAGCATGTTTTTCTTGCCTTTTGTACTACCATCTCAGCATGTTTTAGCCATTGTTTTGGCATGTTTAAGCTCTATCCAGAGCTAGTTTAGTCCTTTGAGCTTGATATGGCATGCCTCTAGTGTAGTGCTCTTCACTAGGTTTAATGCTTTTGGTTCTTAACATGTTGTGCATGTGTTGCTTGCATGTTGTAGTATCATTTTTCATGCCATTTCAGCACTAAAATATCTGCAACCTCCCTCATTTCTTCACTTTTCATTTGTTTCGAGGGTTAGTTAACCTTAAGGTTGTGTTTGAGCTTGAGATAGAGCTTGTGCTCAATGGTTTTAATCCTCTTTTGAGGGTTTCTACTAACCAAAGGCATGATCTCTCTCCTATTTTCAACCATCTTTTGGTTGACCCCTCTCTCATTAGAGGACACCCACCTTGGACTTAACCGGTTAAAGAATGGCTTGGTAATGCTAAAATGTGTAAACAAGAATTGGACAAGTAAAATATGACTAAGATAAGCATGTTGTGTTTACATTGCATTGTGTTCAATCGGACGTTATATTGAACACAAGGAAGATTGGTCCATTTCATACTTGAAGTGATGAAATGAGACAATCTCCTTTGTCTCCATTGCCTTTGATCATCCATGATAAAGTAGTGGTCTAGAGTCTTGTTTTTGTGCATTTATTGAAAGTGTACAACTTGGATCTTTGGCCATCATGCAATGAAAATGCTTGATTGGTGGTTTTGGATCCAAGAATGCCACTCCTTTAATGTTTTGAGATGATAATGAGGGGCATAGTACAAACATATCCTTGGAAAATCCTCTATTTTCCTCTGTTTGTGCTCTGTTGCTGTGTGGTAACTCAGCACACCAGTGGCCGGCAGTGACACACTTATGGCCGGCAAGGCTTCATCCTTGGCCGGCAGTGCCTCTCTTTGGCTGGCAGGTGGCCGGCAGCAGCTTCTCATGGCCAACAGGCCACTGGTGTATTCCTCAGCATGGAATTGGTAAGGCAGAGCAGAAGGTTCTTAGAGTAACCCTGCAAACAGAGCCTCTCAAGAGCAAACCGGTGGGCTTTTCGGGGCGAAGACCGAGTGCGTGCATCCTTCATTACCCAAGGTAGAGCTAAGGCAGCCTAGTTTAAATATCTTGCACGATTAGTTAGTTGTTTTAATTAATTAGTTTGCTAATTAGTTAAGTGTTGTAATAATTAAGTAGCTTAGCTTAGCTATTTCTTTATTTTGTTTTGTAATAATTAGTCTAATTAGTTTAATTAGATTAGCTTAGCTTAGTGTAGCTTAGCTTATTTATTCAGACCCTCGTTCGCGAGGGCACAATGTTGTAATAAGCGTGCGTGTGTGTGTGTGCATGTCTTCCAACCCCACTTCTTTCTCCCTTTTACTTAACTACTTTCGATGGTTAGTTTAGGACACATTTTGATTAGCATACCATTATTAAATACTAATACCTCTCTCTTTAACTCCTTCACAGCATAACCAATCCACCAATTAAATATAAAGAAATAATAAAACACACACCTGCATACCCAACAATTCCTTTGCAACAGATGCACCACTCTTATGCACAAACCAACCGAGATACACATGTAATATATTTGACTACCCAATTAACTCTATTGTTACATTAGTATAAGTATGTATGTAGGTATATCTATATAAAATAATTCCAAAACCGACCAGCCACACAACCCTCACAACGGGACAAGGAATTAAATAAAGAAAATAAGAACAAAAAGGAAGATAGTGAGGAAGATTACCTTGCTAATGGACACCACAAAACTGACACAATCTTAGGCACCCTTCACCCAACCACCTTGCCGCCTTTCCCTCTCTCGTTTCTCTATATCTCACGGCTGCTACTAGGGTAGTTAAGAAAAGAATTGATATCTCACCATTAGGGTTTTATCCTCCTATAACAAATTTTCAAAATGACCCCGTACTAACTATTTTATTATTATTGTTACTATCATTAAGATTATTATCAATAGTCTTAAAAATTATGGACTTCCATAAAAATTTATTTATAGTTTAAAAATTAATTAAAGATCCTCCAAATATTTAATTTGCACTTTAGGATTTACCATCAAAATATTTGAAATTGTAAAATTATTATTATTTAATTATTTACTTAATTTTTTATATTCAGGTTCTCACAGAAATCATGCATTAAGCATTTTAACTAAAAAGCTTATAAGAAAATGTATCATAACCTCACAGTGAGAATGGCGTTCCATGACATTGTAGACTAATACAGATCCTTTTGTTGTACTCGCTGGAATAGCCAAAAAGAACCCATCCGAGCTTGGGGAAAATGCACAAAGTCCTGAGAGAGTACCAAATATGTTACAGTAATAGAAATCAATTTTGCAATTCAATTTATTCAACACATGAGGATCTTAAGGAAAATGCAGATTAAGAACCACAACATTATTGTAAATAAAAAAGAAATCCAAAATACAACACACTAGCTTTCAATCTAGAAAAACTGTCAAGAATTCAACTGTATTTCAAAATTATGTTGGGCATCATTAAGTGATCTGTAGTATTGTCCCTTCCTCTCTTATTGAGACCTTTCCAAACAAGAGCAACTAGGCTCAATTCATCTTGCCACCTATGCCCCTCTCCAAGTAACATCTCCTATCATTTGTTAGGATTAGTCCACCCATGTGATAAAGGTGGGTCCCATATAATTATTAGTTTGGTTTATACATGTATTTGGTGTGAAATAGTAGAGCTCAAAATCTACTAGGAAACCTAATATGTGGAGGATTTGGTTACCTAATTATATGGAATTAGGATTCTTATGGGTAGACTATTGTAAATAATCATATGGACTATAGAGTTTTCTTGAGAGAGATTGAGGTGAGTGAAAAAAAAGATATGTAAGGGGTGAGAGAAAAAAAATACCGTGAGGGCAACTGGCGAAAAAGGGCCCAACTACCCTTGAGCATGGGGTTCGGGTAGTGGTGTGGGTTTTGAGTGTTTTGTTCATCTTATATGTATTCTATATTTTATTTATAGTGGATGCTCTCTCTCCTGTGGATGTAAGCAATTTGGCTCAAACCACATAAATCTATGTGATTATTTTTCTCTTTGGTGTGTGCATGGTGTGCTTCCATTTTCATTGGGGGATATGGAATAAATCCCAACAAGTGGTATCAAAGCTAAAGGTTACCGATCCTAGCTGCAGTTGGCAAAGGGTGCAGTTACTGCACACGAAGGACTCGCACAGAAGAGAAAGAAATCCTGGTGGTACAGAGAAAAAAAAATGGTTCAAAATTGTGAAGGCTTCTCTAAGAAGAAACATGGTAGAAAAATTCATGACAAAGGCGGATCTCAAGGTTTTTAGGGGTTACGGTTTGATCAATACATTTAGAATTTTTATATTCTAAACAGTTAAAGCGATTGAACAAATTCAAGGGCAATTGCATGTGATCTAGGTGATCTAGGAGCAATTTGGATCAATCAATGATGCAGAAGACCAATGCAGTTGGTTGGCAACTTGTACAGGTTCGTGGAGTATGTTGTGATAAGAGGAAAGCTATTGTCAAGCATCAAACAAGTGGTATGAGTTATGGGTGAACAGTGGTGAGCAACTGTTGCAAGGATATTTGGTGGCCACCAAGAGAAAGACAATGGGTTGCAGATTGTTCACACAAAAAAAAAAAAAAGAAGCTTCAGGCATAGAACTTGAGACGGTTTTACGACAAAAAAAAAAGTGTGTATACCGAAGGAAGTCGGGTCTCTTTTCTATGAAGGTTTTGGTTTGTGACAATGGAGACACCTCAGGGAACTGCGGCAGATCTCATTGACTTAAGCGTGAGGACAAAGGAAGCCATGAAGGACACGTTTGAGCACTATGGTATAAGGTGCAAATAACATGGCACTTGATTCAAGGGAGTGCAACATCTTCTAGGTGAAGGTGGAGTGTATCGCACAAACCAGGACATCCAAGTTGGCAGATGCACATAATATTTACCCCACATGAATGGAGGGGGTGATTGAATTATTATATTTTTGGACATCATTCATTAACCCTTTACATTATTATTATTTACTTAGCTCCAGCTCACTATTTATATTATGTATGTAGGTGATTAAATGTGTGACCAGGCTTGAGATTTCCAGTCTGGATCTTTTTGTGTCTGCCAACCAATGTGCCTCACGTGGAGGTTCCGAGAAGTCTTTTGTGTTCAAATGTTATATCAAGTGACCAAGTCTTAAGTTTTTCTTCTCTTTCGTCTCTTAGACAAGCTTTGGTTTATCAGTAATAGGGCTAAGTCCCTTTTGTTTTATCTGTATATGGATGGCGTAAGAATGATGTGTTAATATGTGTATATAAAGGTTTAAAATTTATGTCTCATATAAGTCTACACAGCTCTATCGACATTGTATTTTGATATTTGCTTCGCTAGCCCCTTACTTTACTAATCTGTCTCAGAGGCCTTCTGTAATCTTAGGGTTACTGGTCGGTTATGATGCTAAACCTATGAGGGCGGGTTTGGGTCGTGACAGACGGTCTCCGAGGCCCCCAGTAGCTTCTGTTTTTATTGTTTTTCTTTTAATTCAAGAGTGATTGTGAGGATTCAATTTTGTTGTAATATTTTTTCCTCTCCCCCTTATTCGAATTTGTAATATTCAAAGTGTTATAATAATTTCTCACCCTGCTTCTTTCTATCTTGTTCTTTTATTTGCTTTCCCTATCTATACATATGTAGTATATATGCTTGTCATCATATCCATGTCTTACATCCATGTTTCATGCCTTGAGATCTGGCTAAATTTGCATTTGTAGGCTTAATCGATTATTATGTGATTTTATGCTCTACCTCATGTCTTGAGATGATTCACATGTAATATATTTTAGAAGCCGGATCTTTAGTCGCATTTCATGAGTGAATTGCACTAAGATCATGCATATTTTACTAACTTTGTTTTGTAAATATTTGCAAGACGTCGGTAAATATGTAAGTTTTTGTGTTTTAGCATCCCGTCTATGCATGTTTTTTCTACTATGTTTAGCATCCTACTATGTGGTTAGTTGCTTATTTGATATAACTCTATACATGCCGATGGGTGAAGGTTGTGTTATTTAATTTGGAATAAAATTGAGTTTTATGATTGCACTATAACACTTTGTATTTGGGATTTAGAATTGAAGTGAGGTGTAATTGAAAGTTGTTAAGGTTTGGTGGATATGTATGGGTGCTCTCATTCTTTGTTGTGAACTAGGGGCTGTTAAGAATTAGTGAGCATAAGGTTGTTACTATTTTTGATAGAACGGATGCAATTTCGAGGATGAAATTTCTTAAGGGGGAAAGATTGTAAGGATCTAAAATTTTTCCCTCCGTCTCGGGGGTAGACGGTGTAAGGTAACTTATAAGTGTTAGTAACTGTATGGTTGGCCGATTAGTGACTTCTGAGTTTGGGAGCAAAGTGTTAGGAAATTCTTGACTCTGTTCGTATGAAGATAATAGGTGATGATGACTACGATGATTATGAATTGTGAAATGTGAAATGATGTATGTATCGACATTTGAGCCGTGAGGGTGGCTAATTAGTAAATTGGGCTAGTTTACAGCGATGGATTCTTGCAATCATTTTCTTTTGGTGAGACTTGAGGATTGGTTGAGTTAGGTTGTTTTAATGTGACTTGTAACTAGTGATTTCGATGAATGCTACTTGAAGATAATTAATGCTTAACTATCTTAGGATTTGCCTTGTTTTGGATAAATATGGATATGAATGAATAGGGTCTCAAGGGGTACTTGAGGGCATGGAGTCTTACTTGTGCATATGTGTACATGTGTTGTTCGTGTGAATTTGTGAAACCATTCTAATTGAGTTAAAAATGTTTGAATGGAAATTGTTGTAAGTACACTTGTGCCAATGTGTATATACATATTGAATGTTGACATAAGTGTTGACATTTGTAATGAATATACTAGTTTATTTCTGTTTGTTATTGTTGCAAATGTGTATGGAAATTGTGTTGCGATGTCACCGGATGGGTGGCGGAGGTTATTTGGTGATGATTGGAATTCACCGGGAAAATGCTAAGATCGATGTGGAAAACGAAAATCTATTTTCCTTGTGCGTGGCCTGGGAAGGCACGGTTGAACTAAATGTTAAAAACTTAATATGAAATATGTTAATGAATGATTTTGTTTGTTTCACTTGTACGTGCTAAGGGGGATCAAAAATAGATAACGTTGATAATTGAAATGCAATTGAGAATTGGGGTATTGGATGATACAATGCAATGTGTTACCTATTTTGCTTGTGTTGACTTTGTGTTAGTTTAAGGGTGATTTCTTTTCCTTGAGGCTGAGAATTTATCCCGAGTGTGGATCTAGTTTTGAACATTAAAGGGGCGTGTTACCGTTCATGTTTGAGTTTCCTTTTGTTTAGTTTTCTTCATTTCGATGACGAAATTTCTTCAGGAATGGAGATTATAACACCTTGTATTTTGGGGTTTAGAATTGAAGTGAGGTGTAATTGAAAGTTGTTAAGGTTTGGTGGATATGTATGGGTGCTCTCATGCTTTGTTGTGAACTAGGGGCTGTTAAGAATGAATGCAATTTCGAGGACGAAATTTCTTAAGGGGGAAAGATTGTAAGGATCTAAAATTTTTCCCTCCGCTCGAGCGGGGGAGTTAACGCTCGAGCGGACTTGTGAGGCTTCCAGTATTTTTGCAAACGGTCCGAAATTCTGAGAGTTGTGAATTCCTGCTCGAGCGTGGGAGTGGTCGCTCGAGCGGAGAGCTTTGTTGGTCTGCGCACGCTCGAGCGTGGAAAGCGACGCTCGAGCGTAGAAAGTGAGATTACCCTTGACATTTTATTAGTGTATTTGGAACCTCCTTATTTTATTTTGGGGTATTGATTGAGGTGGTAACATGATGGTAAAGTAAGATTGGACCAAAGAATTTAATTCAGATAATTTTTCCTATGAACAGCCGTCACTCTTTTGCCCTTTTCTTTTTCCACACTTTGAATTTGGATGTGAGGCTAGAACCATTGGAAAGCTTATTTCCGGGGCTTCGATTTGGACACAAGAACAACCTAAAACGAAGTCCGGATGAGAGAGTCATTCCCGTTTGAAGTTTTCATATCTGTGCTAGAAGCAGGTACGCTCGAGCGGACTGCGCGAATTCAACAAGTTTAAAGGCACAATTCTAGATATTCTTAGCATTTTTCATTTCCTTCCTCCTTCCTCTCACCCAAGGTCCGAAAACCCTAGGTTTTTGACCTCAAATACTCTCTATTCCTCTAAGTTTTGGCCAAGATCTCTTACAAAAAAAATGAAGAAGGGTTGAAGCTTATATTTTTAACCGATTGGAATTCGGATTTGCGAAGGATTCTCATCAAAACTTCGTTCTTTTGCTTGATTTTTGAGGTAGGGGTCCTAGTTCTTCTTCAATACTTGCATCAATAGATAGATTTGTGGTATTTTGACTATATAAATACAAAATATACATTTTTGAGCATATAGTGTACATTATGAGATTTGGGGGTTTAGGGCATGAGGGGTTAGGGGTCCAATTGTTGGGTTAATATGGTAGATTATGAACCTTAGGTGTATAATCAAGGAGGAAATTGGAATTAAAAGTGATGGTGTGAGAAGTTTGAATTTTTCTTGAAAATCTTAATTTTTCTTGAAAACCCTAGGTTGATTCATGATGATAATTAATGATTTTGCCCAAATTGAGAGTAAAATCATGAAATTGAGGTATTGAATTATATATATACAAGATTAATTGAATTTTGGAAATGTTTGAGAATTATGTTAAAAATTAGCGAATGAACCTTGTTATGGACATTGTAAATCATGTTATAATATGAAATGAAATTGGGAGGAAAGGATTTGTTGATGATGTGGATGATATATTCTTGGTTATGGAATGTTGAAATGGGATTTAAGAATTTACCTTCAATTATGTTGAATAGTGTTGATTATATTGAGTTGTGTTGATTATGTTGAGTTGTGTTGAATAATGTTGAATTGAATTGTGTTGGACTATGATGAATTCTATTTGAATCACGTTGAATTGTGTTGAGTTGTATTGTGTTGGGTGTGTTGAGTTTGGGGCTGAGTTGTGTTGGGTGGTGTTGTATTGGTACCCGCGCAGGGAGTTGACAAAAGGTTTTTGGGGGCCCATATCCCACCGTATAGTAGTCGGCAAATGTGGGGGTGGTTTAATTAAAGGTGCCCAATTGCCTTGTCTAGGCTTATCGCTGGACGAATGTGGGAAAATGTTTTTGAGTGTTCACACAGTCCTACTGTATAGTAGCCAGCGAAAGCAGAAAAATGGTTTTTGGGTGTCCACACAGTCCTGCCGTATTGTAGCTGGCAAAAGTGGGAAAACAGATGGTTTTCGAAAATGTTTTGGGTGCCCACATCCCGCCATATAGTAGCCGGCAAATATAGGGGATGGTTTTCAAAAGTTGAAAAATGGTTTTTGGAAAAATACGGTTCTAGAAGAAAATGGTTTTTGGGAGTTCACTTCCCGCCGTATAGTAGCCGGTGAAAGGTGGAAAGTGTTATGAATTGGGTGCCCACTATCCCGCCATAGTAAGTCAGCAAAAGGTGGATTGTGTTGAGCTATGTGTTGAGGAGTGTGTTGAGTTGGTGATGTTATTTGTGACTTGTGATGGATTTGTGAAATTGCATATTGATGTGTAATTTGGTTTAAAGAGGAAATGTGCATAGACATTATTTGTAAAGAATGGAAATCAAAAATGGGTATGAGGATTATAGACTATGAAGGTAAACTTAATGAAGTAGCTGTAGTAATAAAAGTAAATTGTGAGCGTTGTTCTATAATTAAATAAAGGATTAAATTGAAAGGGGTTTATTTATCTTGTGTTATCTTGAAGTGAAACTTTGAGGGTGTAATTAACGGTGTGAATTGAATAGAGGAGAATTGTTAGCGAGTTAAAAAGGAACCTAAACTTGAAGTTATGGGGTTTTAAATTAAAATAAAGAGTAGAAAAGGAGAATGAAAGGAAAAGAGAGGTATTGAAAATGGAAATTAACTAAGAAATATTTTGGGAATTGGTTAATAACCTTTAAATGATGTTGTTTCTTAAATATGGTTGTTTCACAAGGATCTATGGTTTTCCAAAGTCAATGGATGATTTTTAATGGTTGAAGGTTCTTTTTAAAAGTATTTAAATAGTTTTTGAGAAAAAGATACTTTACTTATGATATTTTGAAATTATAGAATGTCACCCTACTATATAGTATCACCTTGCATGCATGATCATTTCTATCTGTGTGTTAGTCATTGATTTAGAATTATGAGATTCCCACTGGGCATTAGTGCTCACCCCATTGTTGTTTTATCTTTTTATAGGAAGAAAGTTTGGATTATTTGATTGAAGATTTATGGAGTTCTTGAGTCCCTTTGTATAACTTAATAGTGGATGTAATGGAAATGGATTTTGTATTTGTATTTATTTATTTGTGGCACAGTAGGGGATTGACATGTATTGTTGTCTTTGTAATATTCATTAAGAGAGAGAGAACATGTAACATTGTATTTCTATTACTCGAGTGCAATAGATATTTGTATGTATATATATATATATATATATATATAAAATGGACCTAACTTAAAGGCTTTGGTAATGTTTCCGAGTATTTAAAATTCGGGGCATGACATGCACTATTCAGAACCTTTTCGAAATAATGAAATCAAATTGTTCCAAAATGAACGACACAATTTATATTTGTTTGCTTCACATAGTAAATTTTAGGATTTGTTATTAATAAATTGGAATATGAACATATAAAGAAAATAAAACTCATATCATGGTTTGGTAAAGGCCGATCTTTGATCGGGTGAGCGGGGGTGCTCAATTAATGACCTTCCCCTCTTATACCTAAGGTTCTGAGCCATCATCCTTGGTTACAACGAACAGTGGCCTTGGCATGAGTCATAGGTTTCCTAATTTTTTTCAAAATATTAGGTGGCGAGTCTAGGATCTGATGATGCTGTCCATTTCTGGCAAAGATTTTAGCAATAAAATGGATTTTCTATAAAAAAAAATTGTCAAATCTAGACTCTCATCTATATTTTACATTGCACTCGTGAGACTAGATCGAAGAAATCGAGGGTTCGAACTGTTAACGCGCATGGGTACCCCTCGGGCGGTGTTATAAGTATATTTATGAATGGATAGGAGTAGTACCTATGGTAACCCAAAAAATTACCAAAACATCCCAACTTATTAGGAAGAATCCAAACAAGTCCTAACAATGGACCCAACCTAAGCAAGGAAGCCCATCAAGCCATCTTTATAAAAGGAAAGTATCCTATAGAAAAGAGGTATGATTCATCTCTGCAGCAGACACACACAAAACACTTTACAAGTTCTTCTCTACTCTCTTTGTTTGAAGGATTCTAACTTTATTATCGGAGTGTCCCCGGCCGGCAACCCTAGTTGGGTAGTGTCAACCATGTTTATCTTTGCAAATCTACAGGGTAAAACCTCATCTCTTCGTTGGATCTCTTCAACAATCCATGTGAGAAGATTTTCTGGGTCTCACAATTGGCGCCGTCTATGGGAAGAAGCTAAAGAATTCAATGAAAAGAAGAACAAACACCACACTCAAGGTGTTCGAACCAATGATGCATGTTACTGTAAGTAAATATGATCTAAGCACCAAGGTTAATGATCTTGCTTTATAAAAAATCAAGTTTTAACAAATCTCTTTCTAGGAAAAGTAGACCTACGGCTGGGTCTTCGTCTTCTTTCTTTTTGATTATGTTTATTGCTAAAGTTCAACTTTGATAGATATATATATGTATGTGTGTGTGTGTGTTTGTGTATATATATGTATATTTGTTAGAAATGGGCGCCCATGTGGCATGACCATTTAACATTTGAATTTGAACCTTATCCAAATGGGTTTTGAATTTGAATTCAAACCTATTTAGGATAACCACTCAGGATACAGATATTATCTCCTTGACTGATATGGATAGATAACAATAACATGTTATATATCTGATATATGGGTTATGGGTGATGTAGAGATATACAACGTATCATCTGAGTTTTTCCCATATACAGTTTCTCCCATATACTGACTCTCTCCCATAAACAACAATCAATAAGCTATTTGCACTGTGATTTGTGTGGGTGATATTCACCATTGTAATATCACCCCACTGCTGGGTTGATTGACCAGATTCAGAAAGCACTGATTTACCCACGAGATCCATCAGAGTTCAGAATATTTCAGAAAGGTATGACCTTAAATATTTTTATTCCGCTGCGTCATACTTTGTTTACATTGGTATCAGAGCCTCTAATGGATATTTTCGTGTTTCCATTAATCACGTGTATATTTCATATGTATATGTATACATTATATACATGAATGTTAGTAAAGAAAATAAAAAATCTATTCTATTAGATTAAGAGCATAAATATTTTTTTTATGTTCATTAATGCCTTTTTTAAATACCATAAATGGTTTTATTTTGAAAAAAGAAGTCCGGCAGTACCAAAATCGGACCAGAAAACACCCTGGAAGGCAGCGCGTGGGTTGCACGCGCCACCTGACGCCATGAGCAGCCTCCACGCGCTTCCACGCGCTGGCACGCGCTTCCACGCGCTGGCCGCCCTTCCAACGCGCCTGCACGCGCCCTCACGCGCGCGTCAGCAGCGCTGTCCACGCGCGAGCCGTCTGCGCCACGCACGCGCGCCACGTGCCGAGCCGCGTGCCGAGCCACGTTCCGAGCCGTTTCCCCAGCTGGCTTGGCAGTAAGGCTCTGTTTGTTTTTTTTTTTAATTCTGAATCGCGTTAATTGGCCATAATTTATTCGTTATAGCTTTGTTTTAAGCATGGTTGGTACCGTTAGACTCAGAATTAAATTTTGTATCTTCTGTAAAATTTTGAAAATTTTAAGAAAATAAAAAATATTTTTTCTGTGTTAATAATTCATTTTTTATGCTTTAAAATGATTCTGGTATTGCATAAATAATTTTCTGGGGTTGAAATTTTTATTGTGGACTTCTGAAATGTTTTACTATTTACTGGTATAATTGTTTCAGTTTATCAGTTTCTGGATTTTTTATTTCTAATTTTATGTGTGTTTATTAGTTATTTAAAATTTCAGAAAATTTCAGAAATATTCCAGAAAATTTCAGAATGATATACATTTTAACTATGGCATAATCTGAATATTGTTTCAGTTTATTAGTTTCTGGATTTTTTATTTCTAATTTTATGTGTGTTTATTAGTTATTTGAAATTCCAGAAAAATACCAGAAAATTTCAGAAAATTCCAGAAGTGATATACTTTCTGTTATGGCATAATTTGAATATTAAATACAGCATGTTGTTGTTTTTTTGCCTAGAATTTCTAAATTGTTGTAATAAGAATAGCATGATTAATTGTTTTTTATTTTAATTCCGTTATTAAATGTAACATAACATGTATTGATTGTGAATCTACATTATGATGCTGTTGTATGGAATTAGAATTTTTTATCATGCTTTTAGACATGCCATAATCAGTGGGAGGTTATTCGGTTGAGAGAAATCTTTGTAGATTAACTCCTGAAAACCAATATTTTGCGCATAAATTAAATTAAATTTTGGATAATTGTCACTTGTGGCGCAAGAGATGATTATGAGCTTAGCGGATTTTCGATCTTGCGACTTGTGTAATATTGTCACTATTTAATTTAGATTTTTGCGGCAAAATTATATTATGCTAATCAAATTAATCCCAATGCGAATTTCTCTCTAAATTGATTTAGCTTATGGAAGTTAATTTGGTTGACCTAGACTTAGTAGAGATGTTCAAATGTGAACAATGTAATCCCATTCTTTAGATGAGCAAAAGTCTTGGAGACTTTAGGTCAAACCTTAATTGAGCCAAAGTAAGGAAACATGACTCAAAGTCGCCGTGTTTTTGTTGCCTTGTTTGGCATAATAAAAACTAATGTGTGCGCTATGGTTAGCGGCACGCTACGTAGTTTTGGTTGGCGAGTTTTGAGGTTATGAAATTAGTAAGCCCTCAATAGATCTGTATATGATCTTGACTATTGAGCTGCGCGGATTGACTTTGTAATTTGACTTGTAAATAATGTTACATCATTGGATGAAGTAACATTCAAGAGTCACGTCATCCAAGAAATGCGAGCTTAAATGAATTAGTCATTAAGTGTAAGACGAGTAGCCAGTATGAGCAGTGTTTTGCTCTCTACCCAATTACTGGGAGTGGATGGAGCAAAATTCATGCACTATAATAGTGTGCGTTAAAATATCACGTGAAGTGAAAAGATTAGCGCTTAGAAGCTGCAAAATCTATTAACACTAAATGAAAAGATTAGCGCTTAGTGGCTGCAAAATCTATTAGCATTGCCAACTTGTCTAAGTCTGGACACTTATTGTTTCCACACTTGAGTGTGAGACATGAGGAGGGACTTCTTTGTATGATTCCTTAGCTAGGCTAACGTTTTTGAATAACGTTTACCACTAAGCGCAAACGTTGCAGCATAGTAATGAAAAGGTCAAGGCCGACAAGGTTGTTATGACTCTAAGAATTTGACGCATGGCTCGTGAGAGCATTGTGTTGAATTAGACTCTTTAGCCTAATTCGCGCTTAAGTTACTTCAGGAGCTGTCATAGTTGATAGCTTATTTTCTCCTTCTTGTGGATAGTAGAATTAATTGCAAGTAACTATGAAGCGAGAAATAGATATGGCAAGAGGAGTATCGTCATCTTTCAACTAGATGCATTAAAGTGTATGGAGAATAAAATTGACTTGAAGGTGCAGGGGTTTAGCACTTACTAGTTAAATTTGCGACTTAGGCGCACTTGATATCTCCATGACATCCTTTTATGATCTAGTGAATATGAATTAGTCCTGAGTCATTACTTAGTTGGGCCTAAACCTTTTAAACTTATCTTCGAGAACTCACACATTAAGATGATTGGAATTAGTTTATGACATTGGTCATGAACTGGTGGCTTATTATACTTAATCACATTAATGAGATGATGACACAATGGTTTGAGTAGGCCTTCTCGGGCCCACTCGCTTGTGACATCCTGCTCTCATATAAATGTGTAACTTTGTTCGCAATGGATGCGCACAAGTAAGTAGGAAAGCCATAGAAGGTCATTTGTTTTGGCACATTTAGTCCACCATGATATTTTGTGACTAGATATGTGTAAGGGTATGAAAGCTAAGCCTCAATCTCGACACATTTATAGATTACGATACGCATCTGAGTCAAGACTATTTGATCTCCCATAAGTCAAAAGTTTTGAGATATTTTTTGACATTGCACATATGAGGTCGAGATCAATTAGATAAGAGCTTTTGTACTTTTAGTTTTGACCAAGGTGGCGAGTATCTATTTGAGCTATTTTTTTAAAAAGCTCTGTGAAGAGAGATGGATGCTTAGAAAATTGATTATTCCTAATACTCAATAACACAATGGTGTAGTAGAGATAAGGAATTACGTATTGTTAATGTTAGGTGGATAATGGCGCAAAATGTTTCCCAATTGGGAATTGCACTAGTTTGTTGCCTATATTCCTAACTAAGTGCCCTCCATATCAGATTTTACACTTCATTTGAGTAATGGATTAGCAGAGAGCCATCTATGGGCGATCTGTAACCGTTAAGCAGCTTATCTTTATTTTACTTCTCATAAGATTGCGAAGTTAAGACCTAGGGTTCTATAGCGCATTATTGTATGCTGTCTTGTAAACACATAGGGTTGTGTGGCGCATTATTGTATGCGGTCATGTAAACCCTCCGGGTCATGTGCATATAGGTAAGCAGCTTTGTGGTAGTGTAACTAAGTCACATAAAGTTTTCTTAGTAAAGGTGACGTGTATAGAGTTTTGGAACTCTATAAGATAGAGAATTCTAAGCATAGCGCTTTTATGTAGCCTAGTTGAGAATGGAAAGAAATTTCCAATATCCTAGGGACAGTGGGAGCGATGTGCCTACTAATGGATTACTCCATTAGAGAAGAATTCTCTACATTCTTAGTTGCGTGGTAGCAAATGTGAAAATTTTCCACGTCATCACTGGGTGATTGAGAAGGGAACATATGATTGCTCCGCAAGATGATAAAGAGCCTAGGATAATGCCAAAGGCTCTAGTCCCCTGTTTTTAGAAAGTGGATTAATGTTGCGCAGTTTAAGACAAAGTCTTTGAGGATTAACCATTTCTATAATTGGTTGACTTTCCATTATGGACGCAAAACTGTTTAAAGTTATGCGTAATTTGGATAGTCATTGTTGAGGCATAAGGCTCGCTAGATACCGAAAAGTCGCACCATTGAGGAAAGTGTAGACCATGAGAAGACTTCCTCCTGGGGAGTGAGGTTATTTTGACTTAGGCTATGATTGACATAAGTTCGGAACATTGATTTGTGGACATTGTGACCCAACTTTCTCGTTAGAGAATTGGATAAGTAGATCCGTAGGGATTTACCTTCTGCTTTTATGGTGAAAAGTTAGGAGCGCAAAAAGGTTGCTAGTTCCAATAAATCTTTTACAGCCTAAAACAGTTATCCAAATAGTGGTTCTTAGATTTCGTCAAGCCATGATAGGCAAACGATGATCGATGAAGACCACTGAGGCATGATCAATGGTCCAAAAGAAGTTTTTCCTTACTTAGTCATTATGAGCCAGGAATTTATAAGGATGTCGCCACCTAGGGTGGGCAGTCCTCTATTTTAGATATGATGGACATGGGTGATGTAATTTATATGCTCGGATGTACGATCCTTAGGGATTGTTTTGGGAAAATTCTCGGTTTGTCTTCGATGACTTACATAAGGAATATCCTAGAATAATTCTAGATGCAAAATTGCAAACCCATTGACTTACCTATCGGTAAAAGCCAGAGCCTTAGCTATTGAGTGTATCCTCGGATTGTCTTTGGGAGAAACAGATGATCTATATTCCTTGATCTTTTCTTTGTTGTGGGAGCCTAAAGTACGCTATGTGGGCGTATTCGGCATGATAAGTGTTATCTTTGGTAAATGGTCAACTGAATTGTTTAGACATTGACCTTGCTCATTAGATTGTGGATAAAATGCTTTACTAGTAGTATATTAATTTGCTCTTGTAAGATTCAATGCGCTAGTTGGGCGCATTAAGAATGAATGCAAATTGGTCACCAAAATATCTTTAGAGAGGTTATTGCGCAAGAGGTAGTGATCTTGAATCACTTCATGTGAGGCGCACATGGTGGATTCCGTTGTATATACTTATCGCAAGAGGTGCTGATAAGGCTTATGTTTGGAATCCAGAATTGCGCAAGCCATTGTCATTTTTTTTAATTTAATGGATCACTTATTTTGAGATGATGGGATGTTGACACTATTATGGTTTGTGTCATAATGATTAGCAGATGATGATGTCAATAGGCAAGATTGGCTCACTCACACGAGCAATCGCCCTTGGCGCTTGGGAGCGAGCAAGGATGAGACTAGTGGTTTATTTTTATTTGGAGCCAAGAGAGGCTTAAATAATCCACTATGTATGTCGCCTTGGTTACAACCAAGATGAGGTCGTGTTAAGGACCAAACATGGATGTTAGTACCCACTTTCCATGTTGTGCCTGTTATGATTAGCCAGATGCGAGATCTCATTTGGCGCCTAGAAGGCGAGCAAATAGAGAATTCGGGTTAGGCGCTAGAAAGCGACTAGACTAATATCTGTACGGTGTATCGAGTATGACGTCACTCTTTTGGAAGAGTTACTCCACCGTAACATGTATTCATACTATATGTGCTTGGCGACTGAGTAATGAGGTGAGAGAATGGATCCCTGTTTCCTCACCGTGTGAGTCTTACGTGTCATTATTGATATGACTTTCATTTATTTACCCTTTTGTGACTTTTGACTATGTCATAATGTAAAGGGTTGATGTTCTGCTACTTTGGTATGTTGCCTGCGGTCATGTATGATTCGGCATTAAGGAACATCACTGGGAAAGCGGTCAATCCTAAACTAAATGACATGAGGGAAAATGGAAGATCATCTAGTATTACACCACTGTTGTATATTCACTGTCGGCAACTCACATCGCTCTGTATGAGAGGCGGATTGAGTGTGAATATATTGTAAGAATTGAGAGGGTCAAATATGCTCTTTTTTGAGGGATTAGAGATGTTTTTTGGACCGGTGTAATTAGATCGGTCTGGGGTATATGAGACACTATTTTTATTCTTTTTGGGTTGATGTCTCCAAGCTGGCTCATTTTGAGTTTCTAGTATAGAGCTCCCACATGCAGGTGTTCTCAGCAGTCGCACGGTGCATTGGCTAGTATGAGATTGTTCATTTTTGGGAGATTGAGATAGAGATGTGGCAGTGTCATGCCAACTCATGTGCGAGTGGGAGATGTTAGAAATGGGCGCCCATGTGGCATGACCATTTAACATTTGAATTTGAACCTTATCCAAATGGGTTTTGAATTTGAATTCAAACCTATTTGGATAACCACTCAGGATACAGATATTATCTCCTTGACTGATATGGATAGATAACAATAACATGTTATATATTTGATATATGGGTTATGGGTGATGTAGAGATATACAACGTATCATCTGAGTTTTTCCCATATACAGTTTCTCCCATATACTGACTCTCTCCCATAAACAACAATCAATAAGCTATTTGCACTGTGATTTGTGTGGGTGATATTCACCATTGTAATATCACCCCACTGCTGGGTTGATTGTCCAGATTCAGGAAGCACTGATTTACCCACGAGATCCATCAGAGTTCAGAATATTTCAGAAAGGTATGACCTTAAATATTTTTATTCCGCTGCGTCATACTTTGTTTACAATATTTATGCTCATAGATTTTGTCAAACCTTTGTTGAATATCTATCTTGCTTAGAAAAGTTGAAAAAACAAAGCAAGTTTACATTGCGTCATCACTTTCTAGAAGTGGCTTCGGCAAAACCACTCAAGTTCCTCAGCTTTACATTGAACTAGGTGAACGTCATTTCATATTCAAACTTTGCAAATATATATTATATATAAAATTATGTAGTGTATAAATGGGCATCATATAGAACTTCTATAAATTGATTTAGCTCTGAAATTGGCTTTGGAACAGTATGCTTTTTCACAAACCCAAAGTTGGGTTTACACTCTCTCTAGAATAAAATATTTTTCAGCAAAAGTTGTTCAGCAAACAAACAAGTGGATCAAAGAAAATTTGTTCGGCAAGGAATCAAGAGGAACAGAAAATCCGTTCGGCAAGAAATTGACCTTGAATAGGTCTTTAAAAATATGTTCGACAACAAGATGGTTAATACCACAAAGGTAACATCTCAGCTCAACAAAGCTAACCAAACTACTTGCCATCTTTGTGTAACCACTGCCCAGGGGATTTCCACGCGCATTAAATAGTTCGGACCCTCGGTCTCTTTGATCTAGTCTCACGAGTGCAATGTGAAACAAAGATGAAAGTCCAGATTTGGCAACTTTTATAGAAAATCCATTTTATTGCAAAAATCCAGAAATAGACTACGTCATCAGATCTCAGAGTCGCCACCTAATGTTTTGGGAAAATTAGGAAACTTATGACTCGTGCCAATGCCACTGTTCATTGTAACCAAGGATGCTTGGTTTGGAACCTTAAGTATGAGAGGAAAAGATCATTAATTGATCACCCCTGGTCACCCTATCAAAGATCGGCCTCTACTAAACTATGATATGATTTTTATTTACTTTATATGTTCATATTCCAATTTAGTTAAGAATCCTAAAATTTACTATATGAAGCAAAACAATTATAGACCGTGATATTTGTTTTGGAACAATTTGATTTCATCTATTTTTTAAAGCATTTTGTGCAACTTGATGAAAATTTGAGTTTGCGACACGAAAATCTATTTTATTCCAAATCGAACAACACAATCTTTATCCACTGGCATGCATCGAGTTATATCAAATAAGCACATAGCCACATGGTAGGATGCTAAACATAGTAAGAAAAGCACACATAGACGGGATACTAAAGTACAAAAACTTACATATTTACTAGCGTCCCGCTAATATTTACAAAATAAAGGTAGTAAAAATATGTATGATATATACAAAATCCTAATGCAATTCAGTCATGAAATGCAACTAAAGATCCGGCTTCTAGTATATGACATGTGAATCATCTCAAGACATGAGGTAGCGCACAAAATCATATAATAATTAATTAAATCCATAAATGAAAATTTGGCAGGATCTTAAGGCATAAAACATGGATGCGGAACATGGATATGATGACAATTAAAACATACTGCATATGTACAGATATGGAAAGCAAATAAAAGAATAGGATAGAGACAAGCGGGGTGGCGAATTATTACAACTTTAAATATTACAAATTCAAGTGGGGGAGAGGAAAAATACTACAACAAAATTAAATCCTCACAAACACTCTCTAATTAAAAGAAAAACAATAAAAACATAAGATGTAGGGGGCCTCAGAGACCGTCGAAGACTGTTCTACTCGACACTGGGATGTTGATGGGTTCTGTCCAAGAAAAAGTGGCTGGCTGACCAAAAGATGAGCTGGCAATTGGCCGGCTGGCTAATCAAGCTAGGCCGAAAATTTTGTTTTATTCAAACATTAGAAAAACAAATGGAAAATATGCAAGTGGCTCAACTAACCACTTCTAGTTAGCTTATAACAGGTTTATAACATGAAATTGAAGCAAGAAAAGCAATAGAAAAAAGAAAATGCAAGAAATACAAGAAAATGAAAAAAGTGTGCAAAATTCACCTTCCAAGGAAAGAATTTGATTTCTAAACTTCCTTTTGATTACCCTCAAATTTAGGAAGCATATTCTCAATTCTCAATTTGAAAATTCAAAATTCTAGTTAGAATGATGTTTTTGGGAGGTTTAACAGTATGTGTAGGGGAGAGAGTTACAACTCTCTGTTTTTTCTTCCTTTCAACAACACTCACTCGCTTTTGAATCAAAGCTCATGAATTTGGCTATAACAAAATTTCTTGGAATGGTTTTCGTGTATGGAAGATAGAATATCAGTGTATATTGAAGTTTTGTTTCAAGGCTTAAGCTTTTTTCTCTTTTTTCTCTCTATCTCTCTCTTTTCTCTTAATTCATTCCTCTCATCTTCTTCTCATTTATTCCTCTCTGATCCTCCATATAGACAATGATGGCAGGCTCAATCAATGAGGTAGGAGACAAGGTGGAAGACAAGGTTGATGGGATGACAAGGATGGTTGAAAATAGATGCCACCTTTTGGATAGAAGACTATCATTTTTTTGACAATGGAGGCCAAAGGAAGATCATCGAGGGGGGTAGATACACATCTCATGCATGAATATACCAAGAAATAGCTATAATGGCATGACCTACACACATTCAACAAGAATTCTACCGAAATTGCCTTACTTCTGGAAAAATTAGCCTACTGGCCAATGCATTGGCTGGCCGGCCAATTATTTGCCGACTAACTAAAAAAGTTGGTCGTGACTGACTATTTTGCACGAAACAAGATTTTTCGATAGAATTGTCACCATTTTCTCCTATTTTCACACTGTTCTTTGCTCGATTTTCTCAAAAAAAATTCATTTTGAATTTAAAAGTGAGCCTTGAAACACTACGAAAAGATTCGGAACAAAGCACGGAAATAAGGTTTCGAAAGAGAGTTTTGAACGAAACTTAAGCACTTGGCCAAAACAGGCTAAGATTGGAATTGAAACACAAATTCCATATTTTTACTGAGAATTATGCGAGAAACATATTCTAGTTTTCATCATCAAGTAATCAAAAGAAAGCGCCCAAATCTTAGGGTCCATCAAAATGGGGTGTCTACACTTTGCAATCCAATCCAGTGGCAGCGTAACTTGTAGAAGACTGCTCGGCATCACTACAACTCACCTAAGGTTGCCCGACATTGCTACAACATATCTCTACAATGCTATAATCCAGCTTTTCTCTTACCAAAAACACCTCCCAATAATGAATTCGACCCAATGAATAACACCCCAAGTTGTAAATGATGTCGAAGTGATACAACGAGGATTGCAAGGGTACTCCAGCAACATAAGAAACCTTTGGTGAGCCAATGAAGTTGCAGACTTGCCAACCAAGTGTTTCAACAAACCAAGAAGCTAAGTTGCTGACCAAGCATTTTAGCAAGCACAACCGAGACGTTGCCGACCAAGTGTTTCGGCAAGAGAGAATCGAATAAGTTGCCGACCAATGTGTTTCGGCAAAGCCAAAGAGGTGCCGATCGAGTTTAAGTGCCCATTTTCTCTCTCGAGAAATTAGGTCTACGTTCTTCTTCATGAGAGCAACTTTTCAACAATACAACAAGAATTGCTTGGTCAACTAGAGGATTTGTGTCAACTAGAGAAGTCTAGCCCCACCAACCAGAAGAGCCAAGAACTAGCCAACGTTCGCCGATAATTGCGAAACAGATCAAATTTTCATAAATTGAATTTTTTTAAGTTGTCGAAATCCAATTTTTTTAAGTTGTCGAAATCCAATTTTAAATATACCAGCGTGCAGTACTCATTGAAACGAGTCTAACGCAAAAAAAATCACGTTGAAATTAGAGCTAAAATAAAGCCATACGAGCTGGTAAAAGTTTGCCCAAAAAGTTAACCATTTCGCCAGAGAAGACTAACCAAACACATGAAGAAATCATTCCATGCTTTGTGGTTGAATTGCAACCAATTGATCTGAAACATCCAATCTATTTTTGGCTAGATCTAAGCCATCCGGAGTCTAATCACAACAATCCAATAGTCGTTTCTAGCTATTTGGTGCATTCTGGGCACATCCGTGTGGTCAAAATTTATAAATTCAATAAAGAAAAATAGCGAATTTTATTTGAAACCCATAATCAAAAATTGAGTATAAAACGAGCAAAATTGATGTCACCTCAAATATCACAAAGCATCCTACTTTGTCTTGGCTTTAGTTTGATATCACTAAGGCGAAGAACATTGGCAAGGAATCCGCTTCAACAATTTGTTATCGGCTTACTTCTCGACAATTTTGCCCAAAGTCAATTCTGCATTCCTTCTGAATAACAAATATCATTCGAAAGCATGGCGTCAAATATATGTTGTATACAATGCAGGACTAGTTTACTCCGACTTGGCAGACCACAATTCATACTATCTCAAGGGCAAGAAATCAACTTAACAATCTACTTCCAAAATTCACTTGGCAATTCCTTACAACTGCGCAATGGTATTTGATGCAAGTTTTTTCAGCTTTCCACTTTTTTGTGATTAATAACTCTACATCATTTGGTACAAGCAGTCAATGACACGGGATGTACTATTCACAATCCTTGCAATGTCTAAAATTGATTGCCACTTAAAATCAGCAAAAGCCTGCGAATACAGAGCACTCTCCGTGCTCGTCACTGAGCGCCATCAGCAAAAGCCTCCGAATATGAAGCAATCTACGTGCTCAGCACGGAGCGCCACCAACAAAAGCCTCTGAATATGGAGCAATCTCCGTATTTGGCATGGAGTGCCATTAGCAAAAGCCTCCGAATTTGGAGCAAAGCCCTAATTTCTTAGACATATATACATTTATACATACATTCATACACACATGCATTCATACAATCATTCATTTATCAAATGTGTTCTTTATCAAGAGACCTAACATCTATTTGGATAACGTAGAGAAAGGGTGATTTGGGAGTAAAACCAATATCAACTAGGCATTCTCTATCAAGAATGCTATTTTCATCAAAGATCTAACATCAGTTTTTGATACTAACTCGGCAATAAAAACTCTCATTCATTCTACCGAAGAAAATGAAAGTTTTGGGGCAATTGCGGTAACTCAAAAAATACGAAAACATCCCAACTTATTGGGTAAATCCAAATAAGTCCTAACAATGGGCCCAGCCCAAGGAAGGAAACCCATCAAGCCACCTCTATAAAAGGAAAGCATCATAGAAAAGAGGTATGATTCACTCTGCAACAGACAAACACAAAACACTTTACAAGTTCTTCTTCTACTCTCTTTGTTTGAAGGATTCTAACTTTATCGTCGGAGTGTCCCCAGCTGGCAACCCCAGTTGGGTGGCATTAACCATGTTTATCTTTGAAGATCTATAAGGTAAAGCTTATTTTTTCGTTGGATCTCTTCAACAATCCATGTGAGAAGATTTTTTGGGTTTTCCAGTACCGATAGAAGATAAGTTGAAAGAGAATAGATTGAGATGGTTTAGCCATATACAATGGAGACCAACAGAGGCAATAGTGAAGAGATGCAATACAGTGACGGTAGATGGAAATGTTAGGGGAAGGGGTAAACCTAAATTAATGTGGGCTAGTGTAGTAAATAGAGATATGAATCTCCTTAATTTAACTAACCAAATGACCATTAATAGAGTTGAGTGAAGAAGAATGATTCATATAGCCGACTCTATTTGATGGGACTTAAGTTTTGATTTTGGTTTGGTTTGTTTTGGTTTGGTTAGCTGTAAAGTGTTGTCTAAAAGAATGTCTAAAAAATAATATTTATTTATAGCACAATTTTTATTTTTATAATCATTTCACTTTGTAAATATTTTTTATTCAATTAGTTTAGGTATTGGTCAAAAATAATTTGTAGACATTCAAAATCAATTATTCTTTAATGTCAGTACCTATTGAAATAAAATATAAAAAATTCCTTTTATAGTGATTTAAAAATATGAAATATATTGAATCATATTTAAAAACTAAAGAAAATTGATCATAATCAATTTTAAACCGTAATAAATGAATATTTTTTATTCAGTTAGTTCAAGTATTGGTCAAAAATAATTTGTATACATTCAAAATCTATTATGCTTTAATGTCAGTAACTATTGAAATAAAATATAAAAAAATCTTTTATAGTGATTTAAAAATATGAAATATATTGAATCATATTTAAAAACTAAAGAAAATTGATCATAATCAATTTTAAACCCTAATAAATGTGATTCTAAAAAAATATATATACGTATCAATAAGTTTTTTTCAAATTGTACGAAACATTAAAAAAAATAAAAAAAATAAAAAAAAGAATTTACGATTCCAATTACCGAAATCATTACACTATAACTTTTACATTCCGCAACTGCAATCACAATCTTATCAGTACAACCGTTACAACAATCGCAACTACGTTTCAAAACCCTAATGAAAAATGCTTGAGGGCCCAAAATTCCTCAGGCTCGAAGGCTCGAAACCCCAAACGACGTCGTTTTGGGGTTTCGTTTTTTTTTTTTTTTTCTCCTTTTTTTCCGCCATTTTCGACCTCTGTTGCAGAGGGAGAGGGAGAGAAAGAGAGAGAGGGGAAGCCCGTCGCTGATCGCCGCCGATGCCGCCGATCGCGTCGCCTCCGCCGATCGCGTCACCTCCGCCAATCGCGTCTGCCTCGCCTTCGCCCCCTCCTCCATTTTTTAGGCCCCTCCAGTCCTTCCTCCCCCTCCCCCTCCCCTCCCCCCCCCCCCCTCTCCTTCTCTTCTTTGTCTTCCTCCTTTCTTCTGCTGAAAAAAAAAAAAAAAAAAAATTAGGGGCATTCGGGGCGTCCCGTTTTCGGGCCCCCAATCACTACTTAACCTTAATATGGGCTCAACTGTCAAGCATTAAAGGGCTCGTATTCGGGCTCATATTGTTAGAACATCATCACTATAATGTAGACATGTCACTAGCCCTAGAAATTGGGTATACCCTTTCTGTTTATATATTATTTATTTATTTATTTATTTTTGAGAAAGAGCAATGCTTTCTACGCCAACCAACACTTTTTTATTTTTATTTTTATTTTTATTTTTTATTTTTTTTGAAAAGATGACCAGAAAAAGGAAAAGGAAAAGGAAAAAAGAAAAGAAGAGAAGATTTTCCTAAGCTTTGTAATAAAAAAATCTCTATTTATAGGACATTTTGCATGAACATGGAATATTTTGCTAGCACAATTTGCATGGCCAAGTGGGATTCACATTCTTCATTCCAACGGAAGTGTACTCCACTAGAGATAAACTTCCTCATTTCCAAAACCCTTTTCTTAAAAACCAAAAACACAAAGAAAGACAAGGTTAAACAACTAATAAATCACATAAACATACAAAGAGTGAAGCACTAATTTGAAAATCTGAATTTATGTAGAGTAATTCACATTACACTTGCATCTCTCACTCCCACTGTATGAGATTAAAAAAAAACAAAAATAACATAGAGACATTTTAGAAAGTTGATAAAAAGTTAATTTTTAAATTTTTTGACTTTTTTGGTAACTTTTTTAACAAAAAATTTGATTTTTTTAGTGACTTTTTTAAAAGAACTTGATAAAAAATTTAAAAAATTAACATTTTACCAAATTCTCAAATTAAAGTGACCCTCAATATTTTTTTTGTTGAAAATTTTAGCATTTTTGGGTAAAGTGTTGGGATGTAGGATGAGCTGAGAAACTTGAGAAAAGCTAAAAAAAGCAACTGAGCAAGAGGAGCATGAGCCCTGCAAAAGCATTAACTTGAAAGTGACCCATAACAGTTCACACTAGTACACACTCCACTTACACACACACACACATACATACAGCCCTCACTGAGGACACAGCCAAAACAGTGGGGGTGCCAACTTTTGTTTTAGTTAAAACAATTTTGCTTTATGTGTCACTCACCACTCACTGTCTCACACTATACAGAAGACTACCCTGATGATGTTCCCACACCCCCTCCCCTCCATAATAAAGCCAGGGTGCAATGTACACTCTCCCCCAAAAAAACAACTTTTATTCTCTTCTACTATATTTGGAGGATTTATAACCCAACAAAAAAATAAATAAATAAATAGTTGTGTTTGGTTAAATTTTTTAATCATTTTTTGCAATAAAAAATTCAAAAATTATGTTTGATTTATAATATTTGAAAATTGTTTTCTTCTATGCTTTTTTTATATATCAATCAATCACTTTTTTTTTTTTTTCTCACATTCTACACATTAATCAATCAAATTTTATTTTACACTCATCTATTCAACTACTTTAAAAAAAAAAAAAAAAAAAAAATTACAAATCATCCTAAAATTATTTTCAAAATATAGAACCAATTTTGAAATTTTACAAACTCTATTCAAAAAACTATATTTCAAAATTGATTCTTAAAACTAAACCAAACGAAATATTTACACAACAATTCCATACAAACCAAATTAATCAACATAAATAACAAAGACATACAGATTTCTAAACCTATTCAATCAAGAACAGTAGTTTTGGCTTAGGAAAAAGAAAAATATGTACATTACAATTTACAAACCCAACGGCTAAAAGGAAGAGATGAGAGTGAGAGACACAGAGAGATACCTGAGGTTTTTTTTTACTAAACCCAAGTTTTTCAAAATTTCTTTCCCTGATGTGAGTTACTTTGAACTTACTTCCCAAACACATGTTTTGTTTTCTAAAGTCTCTTTTCAAAACATGACTTCAGGCTTAAAAGACATGTTTTCAAAATAAAACTTGGGATGAAGTTGGGTCATTAGGGGAGATAAAGTATTTCATTCGAAGCCAAACGAACTTCTTACACATAGAATTCAATTCATATTGACAGGGAACATTGAGTTGCATATGGAATGTCGGATGGTAAAGAAGTGAATGGAACAAAGTTTTCCACATGATGGGACCAGATTTTTTTAATAAAAATTTATACTTCATGCCTCACGAAGCAATGAGTTTAGGAAATAAGTTCAAAACTACTTGGTTTTGGAAAATATGTCTGAAAAATGGCATGGGTTTGGTAAAGCCCTAGTTACTTTTTGTTTTTTACCCTAAAAAACTAAGTTAACTCCACCTTTAAATAAAGAATATGAAAGAATCTACTTTCTTCTGTCTTTTGCTACCTTCCTTTATCTTGGACCAGAGAGTTCCATGGCGTGGGAATCATAGTCATCATCCATCACCATGCCAAACATGTCATGATCATTGTCTTCATGCCTTGGGACTGTGGTGGGGTGGGACTGAATTTTGTTGTTCTTGTTGGCAAAGAAGGAATTTGTGTTGGGATTAACATGGTTATGGGAAGCAGCCCATTTTTCAGCAAGGCCTTCGCCCTCAAGCATTCGCACCACTTCAGACATCTTGGGGCGGTGGGCCGGCAAGTATTGAGTGCAAAGTAGAGCCACTTGCAGCATCTCTCCGACCTCTATCCGGTCATAATTGCTCCCCAACTCTCTATCCACCAGCAATTCAATTTTCTTTTCTTGCTGCACCTCCCTCACCTGAAACAAACACAAGTATGCTTTGTTTGTCAATGGTAAATCCAAAGCAACTCTCAATAGGCTAAGTGCACACATGTATTGAAGTAATATCTTCAAGTATTGGCATAAAAGTGAAGAAGTCACTGCAGCATTTCGGAGTCTACTAATGTTAAAACTGTGCCAATCTAAATTTGATAATTGTAATAATTACCTTGTATTTTGATGTCATACTTGCAGAATTTAGTATTGCTTTATGACCAACTTAATTGTATTCCAAAACAATAATAGGTTTTCTACTAGTGTCGCTCGAGGTAATACCTTTGTGATCCCTTCAAAACATGTTAAGCTTCTTTAACTGGTGATGAAACCTTAAAAGAAATTATATTTTGGAATCACACACAACTAAAATTTTGTGGCATAGTATCGAGTTTACAAAATTCTTCTCTTTTCTCACAAATTGTTGGGAATCAAAGGGGAATTCCTGATTGTTGCCTTATATATGTGACAAGAACTCTATATTTATATTTGAATTCACCCAGGAAAAACATCATCTAAATGATATAATTTCATTCATTTTCTTATTCCTGAATCACCAAGTTTTGGATGCAAAGTGATTAGAGTTATTAGAAATTTCTAGCATTTCGCTGAAATAATAATGCATTTTGGTGAAAACATTCTGACTTTTATCTGCAAACAAAGCATGGAAAAAACATATGAATGGCCAAATATTTACCCAAAAATTTAAATTTAAAAAAAAAAAAAAAAAAAATAGAGCCCAAAAAATGAAAATAGAAGGGAGATCAACAAAGTATAATGGATAGTTGAAAATCGGCCAACCAAATTAAATTGTCACCAAGAAAGTCTATAAGGACTTCCATAGAATGGGAAGGTCTTGTGCAAATATTAGGTGTCTTTTCTAATTCAAGTTACCAGATTGCTAATACAATTACAGAAAAACTTTGGTATAGTATATACTGCCGGAAGAAACTTACCCATTCAAGCATTGCTCCTTTCTGATTAACTGTCTTGCCAAATTCAAGAGCTCTCATCCCGGTGATGAGTTCTATCAAGAGAATTCCAAATCCAAAAACATCAGTCTTCTCAGACGATTGGCCAGTTGAGAGATACTCCGGTGCAATGTGCCCAACAGTCCCACGTACAGCTGTGGTGACGTGGGAGTCAGCGTGGTCAAGTAGCTTCGCAAGGCCAAAGTCACCAACAACAGCTTCACAGTAGTCATCCAACAGAATGTTAGCTGCCTTCACATCTCTGTGAATTATCTTCGGATCACACTGCTCGTGTAGATAGAGAAGACCCCTTGCTGCTCCTATTGCAATTCTCTTCCTAGTGTTCCAGTCTAGTGCTGGTTTTTCTATCATAATCAACACGACACATTGGATTTTGGTACGTGTTATTGGCTTAAGCATAATTTTTGATAAGAAAGTTGTCCCATTATTCCTTTCTTTTGTTGTCATGAACCATAAAACTTTTCATGGGAAAGGGATGTATCAACATTTGCTTGTAATATGAAGAGAATCAACACAATTTTTAATTGATGCCAACATACATTCATGTAATGCAAACAATTGGCAAGTTTGAGTTATTTACCAAACCCATGCCATTTTTAAACAAATTTCGCAAATACGAGTGTTTTGAACTTGATTCTCAAACCCACATTGTTCTTAAAACACAACTTCAAAGAACAACCTGGATTTGGGAAATAAGTTCAAAACAATTCACATTTGGGAAATCTGTTTCAAAACAACATCGATTTGGTAAAAACCTCAGAAAAGTTTCTCAGTGCACAACTGGATGCCGAAGGGAGTTGACAATCCCATTTGTCTCTAGGCCCCCTAGTATATGGTGGCCCATAGCAAGTTCAAAAATAAGTACTTACAATGATTTATAGTTCATGCCCTAATCTAATAAGAACTTTAGAGGAATCAAGACCATTGTGATTGTGAGAACTGGCAACAATAGTGACTATAAAAGTGACAATAGTTGCAGGGAAGTAAGATAAAAGATTAGAGACCAACCTCTAAGCCTTGAGGCCACACTGCCATTAGACATGTAAGGATACACCAGCAACCTCTCATTTGGTGTGGCACAATATCCCATCAACCGCAGCAAATTCCGATGGACCGCAAGGCTAATCATCTCCAGTTCAGTCCTAAATTGTGATTCACCGGCAGTTCCAACAACGTCCTTTAGTCGTTTAACCGCCACCATTGTTCCATCACCCAACTTTCCCTTGTACACATTTCCAAAACCCCCAGCACCAAGTATGTTCTTGGAGCTAAAATTGTCTGTGACAACTTGGAGTTCTCTAAATGTGAAGTTTCTCAGATTGCCTAGGCTCATCAGACCCTCTTCTTGCATGTCTACAACAACAAAATTAAAGACCTGTTATGGTTTTTCTCAAAAATTGATTTGACATATATGTGTCATTGAGGTTGAATTCTGAATTACTGACCACTGATGTTGAGAATGCTTTGCTTTTTCTTTTTATTTGTCCTCCAAAAGAAGAGAGCAACTGCTATGAGGATGAGAAAGGCAAAGCTCAAGCTCACCCCAAGTGCAATACCCAGTTTCTTGGAGCTACTTGTTCCTATAAAATTGTAGGAGGAAAAGTTTAATATGGGTAAATTGATTGCCAGGGACACATGAATAATGAATAGCGAAGTTACTCCTCTCTAAGGCGCCGTTTGTTTTCAGAGATAGAATTGAGGAGATTCATAATGAGGGGATTGATAGTGAGGAGATTAAGTAAAATAGTGTTTGTTTTGATGATAGTTGTTAGTGTAGGGATTGTTAAATTATTTTTATATAAAATAATAAAAAAATACAAAAACATTAAACATTAATGTCTTAAAAAAAATACCCAAAATGTAAAAAAAAATTTAAAAAAAAAATCTAGAAAAAAAATGAAACAAATAAAATAATGATTTTTACATAACAAAAAATACAAAAATTAAACATAAATGTTCAAAAAAAATGCCGAACATGTAAGAAATAAAATTAAAAATTTTTAAATTTCTAAATCGGCGGACTATTTTTCTAATACCAAGTCCTAGAGGCCCATCCGAATCCCCTCCCCAAGGGATTCATAATCCGGAGCTCACTATCAATCTCCTCCCCGTCTCTTAAAACAAACACAATGTTAATAGGTCCTACCTCACTACCAATCTCAACCTCCCCTCTAATTCTCCAAACAAACGGGGCCTAACAGTATAGGTATTGAGATGAGTTAGTAATCAACAATTCAATCAAAATGGACAATATATTTAGCGTTCAAATCTCACAACCTAACCAATACTTATAATATAATGATGTGGATGTGGCCCACTAAGAACCTTTTACTTTAACACAGCACACTCACAAGTTAGCTTATATTATGCCACATTATTCTTGTGATGTTTTTTATATGAATTTTCTGATATTTGCACATGTTTGACTTGCTTATAACAATCTGGCCACACTTGTGAGGTGGTGGGGGCATATGGAGAATATTATATAAATAATAAAGTTACTCCACAAGCAAGGGACTTGAGTTGAGGACATAAATAAAATCTTTTTTTTTAGAGGAGTTGATGGTGAACAATTCAACCAAGAGAGGAGATGTACCAGTCCATGAATTCAGAGTAGAAGAAGAGGAAGAGATGTACCAGTCCATGAATTCAGAGTAGAAGAAAGAGGGATAGGGATGGCTGATCCGGAGCAACCTTCAGTGGAGTGGCTTCCACAGATTAGAGGGTTACCCACAACACTAAATGAACAATGAGAGTAGAATAATCAGACACAGAAATTCAAACATACCAACATCATGTACATACAAATGTGTGTGTGTGCGCGTGCGCGCGCGCGCACAAGAGAGAGAGAGAGAGAGATCTGCAGAGAAAGCCTTACTTGAATGTTCTGGCAGGAAATTTGGGCACAGGTCCATGGAGATTGTTATAAGACAAATCCCTGAACAATCAAAAAGTGTTTTGACAAACACCACACACCATTTATTCGCATTTTGAAACAAAACTTACTATTATGATTCAGAAAAGCTCAGAGAAACATTTCAGGTAGTTTCAATTTTCAAGACACTGAAACAAACAAAGCCAATACTCACAAGAAAGCAAGCTGAGGGACTTTGGCTAAAGACAAAGGAATAGCTCCAGACAAGCTATTGTTGTTCAATCTCCTACTCATTACATTACATTACATGACAAAAACAACAGTCAAAAAAGACGACAAAAAGATCAGAGAATAAATAGAGCAAATTAGCAATTAATACAAAAAAGAATACCCATGTCAAAAACTGTTTTGAGAGAGAGAGAGAGAGAGAGAGAGAGAGAGAGAGAGAGACTTACAGATATTGAAGGCCACTCAAGAGACCCAGAGACTCTGGCACGTGACCAGAGAACCCATTATTGGACAGATCCAAGGTTTGAAGGTTGGGAAGAGCACCGAGCTCCGGTGGGATTTGGCTGGAGATATTGTTGTTCTGCAACAATCTGCACAAATACACACAAACCCATGTAAGAAAATGAACAACTACAATTGGGTACAGAGGAAGAGAAGAAAACAAATTGGGGTGTGAGAACTTGGATTTAAAATATATATATTTTACACACATTTTTCATCAAATTTGATTCAAAAAATTGATCTCATGGAATACTCCAATTTTACTCCTTTATTTTCATCAAATCTTTTTGAAAATTTTCAAATTTATCTTTAAAACTTTTTTTAATCATGTATAACTAGAATTGGGGAGACAAGAAAACAAACTGGGGTGTGAATATTCTGATTAAAACTCTATATATACACCATATGCCTTATGTGCTCTGATTTCTTACACTTGTCGAAGATTTGTAAGGTTAGCTATCATGCCAGACAAAGTTCCTGATAAACCTTGACTTGGAGCACCACTGCAAAACCCATAAATTGAAATGAAAGGCCACTTTGTCTAACCCATGGAATCAAAACTTCAATAGCTTCAAAACCCATATATATGTGTTTGTTAGAGTGTTGAAGAGGGGGGGAAAAAAATTACTCACAGCCCAGTGACAAGATTGTCAGGGGAACAAGTGATCATAGCCCAACTACATGGGTCTACAGAGTCTTCATCCCAATTGTTCAGAACACCATGAGGGTCGTTCATAGAATTTCTGATAGTAATCAAAGCTTCAACTACAAAATTCCCAACAAAAATGAAAGATCAAACACCATAAAAATCACTAAAAACAAGAGACAAATTGGGTTTTTCGTTGCTGTACCTTCATGGTTTCGAGGCTCGTATGAGAGACAGAGAGTTGCAAATGACAGAAGTAAGAAGAAAAGAAGAGAGAGGTGGAGATTGAGGAAGGACATGGTCATTGAATGCAAGCAATGAACATGTTTCACAACAGCCATGAATGTGTATGATAAGCTTTTCTTCGTTATAATGTCAAGTTTGGCATAATTTAAATAATACAAAAAGTTAAAAAGTCACTATCTTATTTAAGTCATATCATCTTATTTAAATCACATTACCTCTCTAATACATCATATCAAATCTAATCTAAACTCCATTCATATAAATCAATAAATTAATAAATCAAAAAATATATTTTTTTAAAACATTCTAAACCAACCCTTACTTTTCTGGGTCCTCAACCATTTTTCTTTTTCAGTCACCATCTTTGCTTTCTCAAAAGATAAATAGAGAGAGAATAAATAGAGAGAGAGAGAGGAGAGAGAAATGGTTGATGATACTAGTTGTCAGTGAGGGGTGAAAGCGCAGAATTTGAGAGTTGACACTAGGGGATACTACGCCCACTATGGTTATCTCCTCCTGCTCTGTATGGGTATGTATATGCATCGCAAAAAGATTTGTGACTCGAAAACGATGAAGGACGAAAGTCTCGAATTCGGTGAAACAACGTCGTTTCACAAATTTTTTTTTTTTTTTTTCTTCTTCTTCTCGTGTTTGTCTGCAACTCTGAAACGGTGAGAGAGAGGGAGAGGGAGAGAGGGAGAGGGAGTCCGTCGCCGATCGCGTCGCCTCGGCCGCCGATCGCGTCTCCGCCGATCGCATGCCTCTGCCTCTCCTCTGTTCCGATCGTCGCAGCTCCGCCCCGCCGCTCCTCCGCCATGGTTGATGGCCCCTCCAGCTCCGCCCCGCCCCGCCCCGCCCCGCCCCGCCCCACCTCCGCCGCACCTCCGCCCTGGTTGATGGCCCTCCAGTTCCGCCCCGCCCCGCCTCCTTCTTCTTCCTTCTCCTCCTCCTCCTCTTCTTCTTCTTCTTCTTCCTCGTTTCTGATTTTCTTCATCTGAGAAAAAAAAAAAAAAAAAATTCAAATCGCCGAAAACGGCGTCGTTTGGATTTCGGGGGAGATTCGTGCAAGCCCTTTCGAGCTGCCAATCGCAACTCTATATGCTTCTATCGAGATATATCTTTGTTTTCGGCCATGCTAAATACCCCCACTGGGGGTCGATCCCCAGTGAGGTGGTGGGCCATAATTTGCTGAAAATTAAAAAAAAAATAATAATAATAATTTTTTTTGGGCAAATTACACAAATAGTCCCTATAGTTTGGGGCTTGTGTCACTTTGGTCCCTGACTTTTCAATTGTGACACATTTGACCCTGAATTTTGAATCTTGTTTCAAATAAGGACAATTGAATATATAATTAGATTTTTCAAGGGTAAAATTGTCAATTTGATAAAATATAAACTAATTTGACAAAAAAAAAATGTCAAGCAAATATTTTTAAATTTTTAAAAATTATTTCTACCTACTAAAAATAAATTATGTAAAATTGATAAATCTTTTGGACATTTATTTATTTATTTTTACCAAATTAATTTTTATTATGTGTTTGGATGATGATCATGTAAAATTAATTTAAAAAATTAATCATGTAATTTTTATTAATTTTAAATAATTTTATCATTGGTGGATAAAAATAATTTTAAAAAAATTAAAAATATTTTTTTGACATTTATTTTTGTCAAATTAGTTTATATTTTATCAATTGACGATTTTACCCTTGAAAAATCTAATAATATTTTCAATTGTCCTTATTTGGAACAAGATTCAAACTTCAGGGTCAAATGTGCCACATTTGAAAAGTTAGGGACCAAAGTGACACAAGTCCCAAACTATAGGGACTATTAGTGTAATTAACCCATTTTTTTTTTTGGACCAATGGAAGAGCTACACACGACTCCCAGTGACCCCCACTGGGATCTGAGGCATTTTTCCTTTGTTTTTTTCAGTTGCAACCACTACACAGAGTAGGTAAAGATGAACAAGAAAGAGATTTGAAAGAGATTTTTTGATGTGATAGAAAGAAAACAAAATAATTTGTGTTTTAGCTGCTGTATATTTCTGATTCTTGACCCAACAAGACTAGTCGTCTTTTACATTTTTCTACTTTCTTTATTGTTTTCTTCATTTCCTTTCTTCTGTTGCACTTCCTCATTTGTGCTTTTTTGGATTTTTTATGAGCGTTTAAGAGAATTATATAATATATACAAAAATTACAATCTATTTTTTAAAATTTTATAATATAAAATATATGTGTTACTACATTATTAGCTCTTATCAATTTTCTTTTTATTTTTCTTAATTTGAATGATTAATATCGTAATCCCTTTCAAATTTTTTGTCCATTATTAGAGAATCATTGAAATTTTCATTGATATGGAAATTTTCTATTTCATTGATGATGAAAATTTCAAATGTATTTTTCTATTACGAAATAAATATATAGAAAAGTTGTCAAAATTAAAATATGGACCAAATTTATTTTCTTGATGATTTTTCTAGCTGTTTTTTTGAGCTCCCTATATATATTTTTTTCTAATTTTTTTATTGGAAAATGTTTAGTAGCTCAAAATTTGTGACTCAAATGGCTCAAATCTGTTAAAACGACGTCGTTTATACCTTTTACACTCAAAACGACGTCGTTTTGAGTGATTTGAGCTATTTGAGTCACAAAATTTTAAGTTACCTAGCATTGTTATTTTTTATTAATCATCGTTGATATTGTTATTCAATACTTATACATCAATTATCTATTTATACATCAATTATCTAAAAATATCATTTAAAAAGTATATCTAAAAACTTTTCATAAAATAAATGTGCGGACCAAATTTATTCTAATTGTAATCATACATTACACAAATTTTGAATCTACTGCACCCACTTTATCATTGGATAATTTTTTGAATTACTTTTCCAAGATCCTTATTTTTTTTCCGTACTTATTAGACCTGAATATTGTTATTTAATACTTACATATCACACATTCAAAAAAAGTTTACAAAAATTTTAAAAATAAAATGAAAATGAAATTGAAAATATAATATGAAAAAACACAAATGTTATACGCTATATGCTCAGTTAAATTAAAAAATATATAAAAATTAAAAATTAAAAAAATATGCTCACTTTATTAATGTTTGCACGCGAGACCGCTCGAACGATGAAGTGGTCACTCGAGCGTAGAAATGAGGTTCCCACTATTTTCACTGTAACTCTACAAAATTTCTAGGACCATGCATTTACCACTCAAACGATAAGAAGTTGGCTCGAGCGATTTCCTTGTATTTTTGCACTTCGCTCGAGCGATAGAAAGTTCACTCGAGCAGTTTATTCGGAATAGCACACTTAAAAGTCAATCGATACATCTTTTCTCTCACTTTTTCCATATCTTTTTCTCCCTCACTCACCCATTTCCGAAGCCTTAGCCCCTAAGGTCATGTTTGATTCACAAGACTAATAGTGAAGTATTAATAATCCTATTAAATTAGTGTGGTATTTACTATCCAATTGGATTAATATCCATTGGATTAATAATCCCACCTCTACCCCATTACTAATAATCCTACAAATTTGTTGGATTAATTATCCGTTGGATTAATAATCCTAAACCAAAATGTTAAAACAAACATAGGATAATTGGGCCTACGGATTAATAATCCCAATCCCATGTTCTAATCTACCCAATCAAACATGCCCTAAAGGTATGAAGCTTGATGTGTATTAAAGTGGGTTTGATGTATAAAAAGGGGTTTTACTTCATGTCTTGGAAAAGTTTGTGCATATTCTTCTTGATTATGGTTAGAAATAGTGAATATTGACTCTTTATGGGTAAAGGAAGGAAAGTCCCAATTTTTCTAAAAAACCCTAATTTTCAAATTTGATTTAATAATGGGCTTGGACAAATTGACTCTTAAATCTTGAAATTGGGTGAATGATTATGAAAATGGTGTTGAGACATGAGATTATGAAATCTTCTTGTATAGATGTATGAAAATAGATGAACATAGAGATTGTGGAGAATGGTGGGATTGGATAAACCCTTTATTGTTGATAGTATTAAATGTTGTTATGAACTAAACAAACCTTAGGGAAATTGGATTTGAAAACTCATGTATCATGTGCATTATAATTTTTTCATGTGATTTTTCAATCTTGTGAATGTTTGAAAAATGTCAATGGGGGTAAATAGCATATGAGTTTGAGTAGTAGAGTCAAGTTTTGGTAATGGGTTATGTGTTGTATTTGGTACCCATATAGGGAGTCAAGGTGCCCAATTACCATGTCTTGTGCATATCGCCGGATGAATGTGGGAAATGTTTTTTGATATCTATGAGCCTGCCGTTTATAGAGTCGTCAAATGTAGAAAAATATGATTTTGGGTGTCCACAAGCCTGCCATTTTAAGAGTCGGCAAATGTGGAAAGGGAAAGCTTTGGGTGCCCATTGCACCGTCGTTTTTAGAGTCGGCAAATGTGAAAATATTTTCTGTATATAAATATATATATGGTTTTGCGACTCTTGCTTGGGATGTCATAGCGTATTTATACCCCATGATTTTGAAAAAAAAAAAAAAAAAATTAGTCATGAACAATGTCTAATATGATCTCCAATGTTTTTCAAAGGCTTGGACTTGGGTTTTCTCATCCATTGCATCGCATGATCATATGTATCTCAATTAATTATATAATCCATTAATGGTATTTCCTACTAGACAATTGCTCACCCCAAAACTAATAACTTTTTAGGGAATGATGTGGATGCGCTACCGAAGTGACTTATATGGAGAAGTAATTGTGGATGAGAGTATAGAGGCTCTTTTTTGTGCTAAGTGATAAAGCCATGGGCTATTTTGTGCGAGTTAGAACTCCACCTTTTGTGTACTCATGAGGAATTCTTGAAATATAAAATCTCTTAGGGCATTTTATTTGTATCCTCTCTTATGCTTTGAACTATTGAATTCTTTTGATACCTTGATAAAACAATGATGTAACCTTATGAATAGTTCAAAGGAGAGACTTTTGTTATGTGTAACGGGTTATTTTATACTCTGAATTATCATCATGGGTCATGATATTCTTGAATTGGCATTATGATTGATGATAAAATATCAAGATGTTACAACTTCATTTGGGATGGTTGGGGAAAGGGGTTAATATTGCACTCTAAAAAAAATTATTTCGTTCTCCAATTTGTTTTCGATGTTAACAAATTTAAATAAATTTTATTATGTAATTGAAAGTTAGGAATTTTAGTTGTTAATCCTTCAAAAAAAGAATTAATGTAAAAGTATATATTTATTATTTATGCTAAATGTAATTTTTATAATTCATTCAATTTTTCTGCTCTAAAATGTTACTGATCTACGGATGACATGCATATTTATAAATTAATATTATTTTAATAAATAACACAATTAAAACACGACTTTAGTACAATTTAAATAAAAACAACTTATTTACATAATTTTGAATTTTTTTAAAATTTTAAAATTATTATTTTAATTTTTAAGAAGAAATTTTAATGTTTATTTAAGGCCGTGCATAGCACGAGTTTTATACTAGTTAAATATACATTTGCAAAGAAAATACAAAAATAAATTTTTTTAGCGTTGCTATTATTGTTAAAAAAAAATGTGTACAAATATTAGAAAATTCTAATATACACCCTTGAAAGGGGTGTACTATATGCACTCCTAACTATGTCACTTTCTTTGTTAATTATGACTAATTTTTTTAGTTGTGATGTTTATTTAATTATGACTCATGAGTTCTTTAGTCATGCCTTATGTTGTATTTGATTATAACATTTTTTTTTTTTTTAGTTATGACTCGAAAAGTATAAAGTTATGTTATTTTCTTCTTTAATTATAAGGTGCATATGGTATACTTCATTTGACGGGAGTGCACCATAGTATTTTTCAAAAATATTTAAAACATATGAAATGTAAATTAAGATTATAAATATTTTGATATTTTATTATGTATAGAATTGTCGTTAGCAAAACCCTTTATGAATAATCACATGATAATAAGTAAAACCTTTGTCAACTATAGTTTTAGGAAAAATTTTGAGATTCTCAAAAATCTCTTACAATTGTATCTATAATGATATAGTATGATATGTGTCAAATCTGATTTGTTATACACCTCAAAGGGATGCTAGTGTGCCTTTGGGCACAAAACTGTTGTGAAGGCTCATTGGAGTTTATCTTGAGCTTATTTTGATAATCTAAATCATTCATATTGTAGGGTTCGTCGAATAAATTATTCATAAAAAAAAATCAAACTAATTGGATATGTAGCCCTACAGCAAAAACACATTTGGTTTTAAAAAAGTAAATGGTTAACATGATTTAATAATTTTTTAAAAAATAATTAGGAGTTGATCATAGGGTTATAAATATCCGATTAACTTAATTTTTTACAAGGATGATATTTTTGACGAACCCTACAATAGAAATAGTTTGGATCATCAAAATAGACCCGGGATAAACTCCCACAAGCCCTCCCACAACCCCGTTCCCATACCTAATGATGTAATGCCCAACTCCCTTACCATATCATTGTGGGTGAATTTGTAGGTTTAAAAGTGTGTATCTCTAGTATTGCTCTTATTTTTATTTATTTTTCATAAATTCATGATTTAGATATAATCAATTAAAGTCAAGGCAGAAGGAGAGGGAATGAAGGAGGTTCACTGCTAGGAATGAACATCAGTCCAATGGCCCCAACTCACACATCCCAAGTAGATATTAAATGTAACGGTGATATTTGGTGATATCAACATTCAATAAGTAATCTCACTTTATCGTAGATACCACACATTTTTTTTTATTTTTTTTATTTGTAGATTTGGATACAACACATTGTTTAATTAATAAAAAATAAAACATACGTAACATAATAACACCGTTACCCTCAATATTCTTTCACCCATTCTAGCACACTTTTATGAGTTTGAGATTGTATCTATACTATATATTAAGAAAAAGAAGATTTTAATGAGAAGTTTTGTGGAAGCTCCAAAACTTTAACCAAATTATGTTGATTTTTTATATTTTTAAATAATTAAAAAACTTTTTATTGGTTAACCAACTATAAAGAAAAGGGATATTTAGTGTACCATCCCTCTCCAATTTTCAGTAATGGAGAGGTCCACAATATATTTTTTTGTAGCCTAAGGTTCCTCACCCACACCCATATATCACACTCACTCTCTCATTCTCTCTCTTCTTCCCCAAATCAAGACGAGATAGAAGAACCCTAGAAATCCAAATTCATGAGCCAAGCAATTAATAACCCAACAATGTATAATGGTAGAGACACAAGCATTTCGAGCTTAGTGTTCGATGTTAATTCATTTGGAAATCACAGCCAAAATGAGTTCTCAAAGCTTCACAAGATGGCAAACCATGCTTTTATTGTAGGAAAGAAGCTTTGGGAAGAGATTTCATCTGGGAAAATTCGACTCAAATTGGAAAACATGGGAAAGAATTTATTCGAATCGTGTACTCATTCGATTTCGAGTTCGGGCGATGAATTCAAATAAACAGGTAGAATCATGGTGTTTTCATGTCGGTTGACGATGGGATCACATATTACAATAGTGGGGAAGCCTAATTGGGCTCACCTAAAGACTGAACCAAATATTGTATGGATGAGAGAGAAGGATTACTCTCTGCAGATAGAAATTCTGTGGAGATGCTTGTATCAGTTCACTTTGTGAAATTGTTGTGAATTTCATCTTCTGATTCATAAATTAATGGTTTTTGTTGTTAATTTGAGTAATGGATCTGGTGTGGATATATCATCAATTTTCTCTGGATTGGTTAAAATATAGAGAAAAAACAAAGAAAATTGGCCATAACACAGATAAATTTATGAGCAAACCAAAAAAATTTCAACCTAGAAAAATTTCAAAATACAGAGAAAATCATAAAAATTGAGCAAATCAGAGAAATTTCAAAACACATAGAAAATCAGAGAAATTGAGCAAACTAGAGAAATTTTTCTGTGTTTTGAAATTTCTCTGAAAAAATGTTGAGGGCCCCAACCGCTATAAAAGTATTATATGTCCTTTATCCCATAAAATCTTAATACCAGGGACTTTAAAAAAATTCCCCAAAAAAAACCTCTAATTATCCTTTAAATTTGAATTTCAAAATAAAAATACACGTGTCAAAATATTATTGGCTCTTTCTAATAAATAAAAATTAATTAAAAAAATACAAACTCACAACTCTATCACTTAAATAAATTAAATATATATTTTTAACCCACAACAATCTATATAACTTAAATAAATTAAAAAATGTTTATATATTTTCCTTCATTCTTATTTTTTTCCCCCTTATATATTGTTTTTGTTTTAAATTCTTAAGTTTTAAAATCTCCTTTACTATTCAAAACTCCTTTATCACTTTTTATTTTCATTTTTTTAATTTTATTTTGCTTAATCTTCTCCAATATCTTCATTTATCTCTATTATCTTTTTTTTTCTCCTTATTTTTTTTTTCTTTTTTAACTTTATCTCCAACTTCATCTTTATCATATTTTTCAAATTATCCTATTTCATTTCTATCTTATTTTTCAAATAATAATAATTGTTATCTTCAACTTCATTTCTATTTGATAATGATCTCTAATTTCATTTATATCTTATTTTTCAAATGTTTCACATTTCAACTATATATTCTACGGAAATTGACCAATAAGTCCATGTTTTGGACTTATAATCTATATAGTCTCATATTTTTTTTTCTTATGATCCATTTAGTCTTTTTTGATATGTAATGACTTATTTACCCACTACATTGAAGTGTCACATTTGAAAAAAGTACACTAAATAGTTTTAATGTCACATCATACCCGCCACATTAGAGTATTACATTTGAAAAAATTATACTAAGGAGTTTTTAATTTTTTAGAGTGTCATATCATACCCGCCATGTTAGAGTATCACATGTCACGTTTGGAAAAAGTATACTAATTAGTAGTGTCACATTACACCTGCCACATTGTCACATTTAAAAAAAGTTCACTAATGAGTTTTAGTTTTTTGGAGTGTCACATCATACTTATCACGTTATTATATTTGGGAAAAGTACACTAAAGTGTTTTTTTTTTTTTTTTTTTGAGTAAAAGATTTGAAATATTACATTATGCTCGTCACGTTGTCACATTTGAGAAAAATACATTAAAAAAATTTTATTTTTCAAAATGTCATATCATACCCGTAACATTAGAATGTCACATTAATACCTGCTACATTGAAGTGTCACATCATACTTGCTACATTAATGAAAGGGTACAATGATCGACCAAAATACTACCAAAATAAAAAATAGGATCACATGGAAAGAAATTCTCTACTAATAGGATTTAATAAATCAATAGAAAAAATTTAAAACTAATTGAAGTAGTTGTTTGTAAGATGGGACTTATTAGTAAATATCTCTATATTCTAACATACCAGTGATTTTTTTTAGTTTTCTATAAAGTTCCGTTCAAACTTTGCATTTAAGATTCAAATTACACCCAAGCATCAATAAAGCTATAATCGGTTAGACAGTTGTAGGATTTTAGAGTTTGATGAATTTATTTTTTCTATATGTGTGCCTATGTACAATGTTTTGAAAACTAGACCGATGAGCGAATCGGAAAAGAAACCGGGTGGACGGATCACTGGTTCAACCGTCGGGTCAAAGCGGTCGAACCACGATGTCATAATTAATATTATATAATTAAAAATATAATTATAAATTATAAATAAATGAAAATATATATAATTACTGAAATAATAAATAAAAAAGTGTTGCATAATATTACTAATAATATTTAATAAAGTCATAATTGATCAAAAAAAAGTCACTAGTTTTAAAGAACTAAAAAAATTTAACATTCTCTTCAAACAAATTGATTGAATGTTAGATTTAATTTTGGAGGAAAATGAAATTTTCAACTCTCCCTTCAATCAAATATGATTCAAACAATTTGATTGAATCCCACATTGAATTTTTAGGTTCTCTTTGAATAATTTTTTCTTATAAATAGGAATAGACTTTCATAATTTTTATAAGCTTTCAATAAGACTCCTCCTCATGAGAGGAGACTCTTGGAGTAAGAGTTTTTAGTCAAAATTTGGATATATATATATATATATATAAGAAAGAAAAGAAAAGAAGAAAAATATTTATAAAAAAACAAGAAAAAAAAACATGGAGTTGGTTGAGAACCGGGACCGGTTCACCGGTTTTACTGGTTGAACCACCAGTTCTTCCGGTTCTTTTGTTTTGTAGCGATTTTGCTATTTGTCTGGGTTTAGAGGCCGGAACAAGGCCCGATTCCTCGTATGACCGGTCCGATCAGCCAGTCCGGTCTGAGTTTCTAAACATTGCCTATGTATATATGTGCTGGAGACATTTTTTATTGATGTCTTTGAAGAGGCTTTGAACATTTTTATAATTTAACATTATTTTTTAATTTATTTTTATTTTTTGATTAGATAGTTATAGAATTTTTTATTTTTATGATTATTATCTTCTCTTTGTGCCTATGTATATGTGGTGGAGGCATTTTTTATTTTTTTTTTTAGAGGAGCTTCTGAACATTTTTAGATTATTCGTAGTGGTATTTAACTTTATTATTTTATTTTTATTTTTTGATTTTTTATGTTGGGGTTTTACAACCGATAAATGTATACCTATTGGAAAGAAGGCGGGCGGGGGTGGAAATTAAAGAATACAAATTTATTCAACTTATTTTATGTTATAAGAATCATAAAAAATTAATTACCAAATGAAGCACACATTTTAGATGAAAAAAGAAATGGCATTAATTATCACTGAATGTATTTTATATATTATTTTTATTCACTTTTGCATGAATCTATACATATGTTATAGAATAATGTGCAGGACCCCCTTTTTAGGACCCCCTTTGGACCCCCTCTTGATTTGATTGGTCACCTTTTTCTTCTTTTCTCTTTTTTTTTCTTTTCCCTCCAATCACCACCCGCCACGTGTCAAAGGGGGGGTGGTGTGCATGATTTTATAATATAGAAGTTGTGTGACTTTTAAACTATAACATATTTGATAGAAATATAGTTTATGTTGGTAATTGACCCATTTAGACTAAGATAATTTCGTAATTAAATGTTTCAAATGATAAATTTGTGTGAAAAAATAATTAATGAACTTAGATATGATATAGTTATCATATTCAAAACATTTGTGAGTTGCATCTTCGTATTATATTTTTAATTTATAAAAAAAAAAAATTTATATAAGATGACTATAATAAATTAATTAAATTATACAGCCCCATCTATAACACAGATTGCCACTAATAAGCTTTTAAGGCAAAATCGAGATAACTTTTTATGCCAATTTATTAATGAATGGAAATGTCAAGCTCGGCCCAGTTGGCCCGATTATCTACTAAGTCTTATATGTGTAAACATAAGGTTGTAATTGTTGCGTTTGGTTTGAGTTTTTATATTATAAATTTAAATTAATTTTAAAATACATTTTAAAAACATATTTGGTAAATGAGATAATTTTTTAATTTTTGGTCTATCCAGTTATCCGCCTGATTGACCGGAACAGTACCTTCACCTGTTATTTAGAAAAAAAAAAATATATATATATATATTTGTTTTTGATATTTTTTAAATATATAAATTATTTTTTAGATTAAAATGACAAATTATTTTTTTGAATTGTTATTTAGAATATATATATATATATATATATATATTTGTTTTTGATATTTTTTAAAATATAAATTATTTTTTTAGATCAAATGACAAATTATTTTTTTGAATTGAATTTACAAAGAATTTAGTTATGAGTTTTGAATTGTGTGTTTGGTTTGAATTATAAATTTTTGAATTAAGTTTTGAAAATTCTTTTCAAAACTCACAACCAAACAACTTTATCATTTCATATGTATATCAAAAATTTAAAACTCAATCAACACTCTTTTCAAAACTCATAACCAAACAAATTTTCTCTTTTCACATCATAATTCTAAAACACACAAACTCAAAATACAACTCTATTATCAAATCATAATTCTAAAACTCTACCAAACGCTACCTAAGGCTGTGTTTGGTGTGGATTGCAAATGAAGTTTCCACCCTTATATTTGAATGCTATGTTTGGTTTGAGTTTTCAAATTATGATTACAAATCAATTTCAAAACACATTTTGAAAACTTGTTTAGTAAACAGAGAATTTTTGAATTTTTAGTCTACCCGATCGTCCACCCGGACATCCTCCGAATGTCCAGTCGGTTGACCAGAACAATATTTTTATTTATTTATTTATTATTATTATATTTTGCAATTGTCAATCGGCACCTGTGTATTTAGAAGATAAAATATTATATTTGTTTTTAATATTTGTTAAATATGCAAATTATTTTTTAGACCAAAATAACAAATTATTTTTTTGAACTGAATTTTAAAAAGAGTTTGGTTATGAGTTTTGAATAGAATTTTCAATAGAGTTTTGAGTTGTATGTTTGGTTATGAGTTATAAATTTTTTAATTAAGTTTTAAAAACTCTTTTCAAAACTCATAATAAAACAATTTTTTTCATTTCATATGCCACATCAAAAATTCAAAATAATTCACACTTATTTCAAAACTCATAATTAAACAAATTTTCTCTTCTCAATTATAATTCTAAACTCATAAACTCAAAATACAATTTTATTATCAAATCATAATTTTAAAATTCTATCAAACGCTACCTAAAGTTCTTTTTATTTTTTATTTTTAACTCAATTATAAAATTATATATTTTAATTTAATATACGGTTTTGTTGGGCGAACTCAAGAGTGTAATCACTTTTGTTTGCTTCAGCTCACTTTTTGAAAATTACGTTTTTATTTTTAATAATTTTTATTTCAAATAAATTTTATTTTTATTTTTTAGATACGCCTAATCTAAATATACTTAAAAAATTATAATATTCGTAGATTTTTTTTATAAAAAAAATTAACAAATACACAAAAAAAAAAAAAAAAAAAAACAAAAATTTAGTGCATTTTCATATTTTGTGGTATTCAATGATTTTTTTAAAGCTTTTGCATAAATTTTTATACTTTTTAATTATCAAAAGTATAATTAAATAGATCTAAAAAGTATAATTAAAATATTTTTAAAAATCACTAAAAATATAAAAATGTGAATTAAAAACTCAAAAGACTATTCATGTGGGATTTATTTATTTAGTAATTTTTTTGATTTTTTTATAAAAAGATGTACAAAACAATATAGAAGGTGACGTAACAAGTGGTAACAAATAAGCGAATAAGTGACTTATTTAGCAAACTTATATAGGCCGAACCAAACAGAGTGAATACCATTTTAGGATAGAACATGGAAGAGATTTGCTGGCCGAACTCGGACCAAGCTTGGACATGAGAATTTCGTTGCATTTTCTAATTTTGGCCGTGCCCGACCACCCCTAGTCGTCGCTAGGGTGTTTATGGGTTGGTTTGGTACAAAATTTAAAATTAACTTAATCATGATTGGTTCCAAATTTTTGAATCCAAAACTAAACCAATTATGAACTAAAACCAACACAACCCAACCCAACCTAATGTAGCTCAGGTTGGTTCAGGTTGAAACCACAGTTTTCACTATATTAAAAATAAGCGAATCAATCAATAATAAATAATTATAATAAACAAGTTTTTAACATTTAAACATAATATAAACAAAAAGTAAAATATTGTTTAATAAAAGCCAATACAAATTAAATCTAACTTATGCTTAAATATAATCAATACTGTGGGGAGATGGATTGGAAATACTCTTCGGATCCTGGGAGACGCTAATGATCCTCAACTAGTCACCTGCAAAGATACAAATACTCCGGTCGGGGGTGCCGGAATTAGCACTCCGACGAACAAGTCAGTTCTTCTACTCAAGAAAGCTTGTTCACTAAGTTTTTAGAAGTGATTCTTACATACCTCCACAGATCTGAAGCTCTTGTATTTATATCCATTTTTTGGGCCTCGGGGCCAGAGTCTACTTTTTATTTAATATTCTTTCTTTTGTCCTGATATGCCTTCTCAAGTCTATTCGGCCTTAAGTTCGTAGTCGGCGTCTCAGTTGAGCCGAATGGAGCCGTTCAATTCCCGGCTCCTCGGGTACAGATTTCGTTCCTCTAATTCGGCTCCCACAATTGCCCCCAAGCGTTCTGTCAATGACAGTTGGGTGAAATGCTTGGTTCCAATTTTCAAATACTCTGAACCGAAGTTCGGGGATCAGACTTATCACGCGGACGTTTAATTACTCCCCCTTTAATCATTGCCTCAACTCCCCGACCCTTCGTACACGCCTATTTATTATGATTTTAAAATCTGATGTCCTTTCGAATTCCATTCTATGACGCTGATTGCTGGGTTGCTCTTCGAATCGTTCTTGCAATTCTTCCGTATGTGATACTTTCTTCATTTTTGTAAGTTTTCTTCTCCCTTGCTCTGAAGCTTTTCCTATTTTGTTTATTCCGTCGCGTGTTTTCTTAGACAGTAGGTTATGGCGAAACATTTGAAAGACCTACTTTCGTCAGATCGAATTGTTGGCTTTAGACGCCATTTTTCTGTTCCTGACGATGTCCACCTGTCGTTTGTGGCGGACGACACTCTTGACATGGAGATGGAAGACGAAACCACGATTGTCTTTCCCCTCTTATCAATCGCAGAGGGTGGAGTCCGCTTTCCTCTTCACCCATTTTTGAGGGCTGTTCTTCGCCATTGGGATTTGATCCCTTCCCAACCCAATGTGAATTTCTTTAGAATTATAATGGGGGTCGTAGCGCTGAACCGCTGCCTTGGGATTAACCTTGGCATCCCTGCCATTCGGCATTGTTATGCTTTGGCCAAGTCCTCTGGTCGGCACGGGCGTTACTTCCTCAGAGCCAAGGATACAGACCATCAGTTAATCACTATGCTTTCCAGTTCTGGGAAACGAGTTGATGATGTTATGGTCGTTGTCCGCGGCAACTGGGAGTTCAGCGAAGGGGAGGACCGTGTTGATCCTATTCCTAGACGTAGGGGCGAACCAGGTCGCCGAATGCTTTCTTGCTTGTTGTATGCTCATATCTGCCATACCGTTTTCTTGAGTCTTACGGCTTGTCTTTTGCAGGGAGCATTTAAAAAGGTACGAGCTTCAACTGACGACGCCGTTCTTTCGGATATTAGGATTGCTCTTAGTTATTTCGGCCGTCGCAGTCTTCACAAGCAGGGAAGAGCGGCTCACGTTCTGCTTTGCTACGAGCCTACATATACGACCTTTTCGGCTGCGGAAAACATACCGATTCCGGAGGGGGAAGATTTTCTTGTTGCTCGTATTTTTTCCGACTTCAAAAACTTGAGACGAGTAGGTTTTGAAGGGTCCGATTCGGACAATACTGAAGTATCCCATACTGCCGAATCAGATCAGTCCGAGGCCGAATCTGAAGAGGTATTGGATTCTGCCGATCCTCCCTCTACATCGGGGCGGGGGAACCTTTCTGTTGACGACGTTCCTCAACGTACAGACAACCTTCTCCTCTCGGGATCTACTGACATGGCTGGGTTAAGCCTGACAAAGCTCGCTAAGAAGGCGAATGCGGAGAGATTAGCTGCACGGCGAAGAGCGGAGGGCCTTTCGACCGAAACGCCCACCAGTACATCTCAACATTCCCTCCCAGTTACCAAATCAACGTCTTTAGGAGTTGTTGAGGAGGCGGCAACAGATAAGAATGCCGAATCCGCATTGGTTGGGAAAGCCGTTCAGGATGTTGAGGAAAGACGGAGAAACGCGTTAGGGATCGTGAGGTCGGCTTAGAAGATCTCGGCGGCAAACGTCCTCGAATGGGGGGATCGAGCGAGGTTGTGCCCTTTGTGATTCGACCAATGGTAAGAAACATGCCGGTTCCTTCGGATGCCTCTGCGCGTAAAGACCCAGAGGTCGCGTTTGGCGTGGCAACGTCTTTGTCGTTGCCGTCTGATATGGAGGCTTTCCAGTTGGAACCGGATTTGAATGCGACAATGTTAGCCGCACAGTCGGCCCTTTTGGTGCGTATTCTGACTTTTCCTTCATCCAAAAATTGTGCGCGTTATGTTTTCTGAATTTTTCTTTTGCAGACCGTTGGTAGGATAGCCGATGTGGGCCGCCGTCATCTCGACGCCGTCAAGCAGATTAGTCATTTACGAAAGCAAGTTGAGGACCAGAGGAAAAGGGCCGAGGACGAATTTTTAAGAGCGAAACAGGAAGCTTCTCGGGCAGAGGACGAGGTAGAGAGAGCTCGTCATGCGGATAAGTTGAGAGCGGAGTCCGAGAAGAAGGCCGACGATATGGAAGCTGCACTTGGCTTGTCCCAAAAGGCAGTTGCCAGACTGGAGGCTGAGTTGGCTGAAATGAAAGCGGCAAAGGAGATTGCCGATTCAAAAGGTTCGAAGCCGGGAAAGAGGCTGGACTCGCCGAGTATGTGGACCAGGTCTCTAGGTTTGAGAATCGGGGCTTCAAACATGGTTGGGAGAAGGCCCTTGCTGCAGCTGGAGTTTCGCTGAATATGCCAATACCGTATGAGCAAGTGGACATCGATCCGTTGGAGACTGATTCCGAGGGTTGATCTTTACGATACACAATTGTTATGATTTCGAGAAAGTAGTTTTTCCGTTTGTTTTTGTTATTTTGTATTTGTTTATCGGACGTTTTCCGTGTTTTTCATGCGGGTTGATATTATAAAAGTTATGATACAGAAATGGACGTCGATACTTTTTTGCAGTTATAAATGTTATGAATGCTGCTCGATGTGCTGATGTTTCTGTAATTTTATGGTGATATTGTTTTAATAGATCTAATCTGCCCTTGCCTTGGCCAGGGCGCGAGCGTGAAGAGCCTAATTGGTTCATACTCGTGGGCTGGCCGAGGCATTCTTGAAAAGATGGCCGAGTAAAACGAGGCCGACTAGATTAATAAATCTGCCCTTGCCTTGGCCAGGGCGCGAGCGTGAAGAGCCTAATTGGTTCATACTCGTGGGCTGGCCGAGGCATTCTTGAAAAGGTGGCCGAGTAAAACGGCCGACTAGATTAATAAATCTGCCCTTGCCTTGGCCAGGGCGCGAGCGTGAAGAGCCTAATTGGTTCTTCGTGGGCTCCGAATCCGGAGACTTATTTTGGCCCATCGTGACATCCACGAAGGGCGCTCCGAATCCGGAGACTTATTCGGCCCTAAGGGTCATGCCCAAAGGGCCTCCGAATCCGGAGACTTATTTTGGCCAATCGTGACATCACGAAGGGCGCTCCGAATCCGGAGACTTATTCGGCCCTAAGGGTCATGCCCAAAGGGCGCTCCGAATCCGGAGACTTATTCGGCCCTAAGGGTCATGCCCAAAGGGCGCTCCGAATCCGGAGACTTATTTTGGCCAATCGTGACATCACCGAAGGCGCTCCGAATCCGGAGACTTATTCGGCCCTAAGGGTCATGCCCAAAGGGCGCTCCGAATCCGGAGACTTATTTGGCCAATCGTGACATCCACGAAGGGCGCTCCGAATCCGGAGACTTATTTGGCCAATCGTGACGAAAGGGCGCTCCGAATCCGGAGACTTATTCGGCCCTAAGGTCATGCCCAAGGGCGCTCCGAATCCGGAGACTTATTTTGGCCAATCGTGACATCACGAAGGGCGCTCCGAATCCGGAGACTTATTCGGCCCTAAGGGTCATGCCCAAAGGGCGCTCCGAATCCGGAGACTTATTTGGCCAATCGTGACATCCACGAAGGGCGCTCCGAATCCGGAGACTTTTTGGCCAATCGTGACATCCACGAAGGGCGCTCCGAATCCGGAGACTTATTCGGCCCTAAGGGCATCCAAAGGGCGCTCCGAATCCGGAGACTTATTTTGGCCAATCGTGACATCACGAAGGGCGCTCCGAATCCGGAGACTTATTCGGCCCTAAGGGTCATGCCCAAAGGGCGCTCCGAATCCGGAGACTTATTTTGGCCAATCGTGACATCACGAAGGGCGCTCCGAATCCGGAGACTTATTCGGCCCTAAGGGGTCATGCCCAAAGGGCGCTCCGAATCCGGAGACTTATTTTGGCCAATCGTGACATCACGAAGGGCGCTCCGAATCCGGAGACTTTTTCGGCCCTAAGGTGTCATGCCCAAAGGGCGCTCCGAATCCGGAGACTTATTTTGGCCAATCGTGACATCACGAAGGGCGCTCCGAATCCGGAGACTTTTTTGGCCAATCGTGACATCACGAAGGGCGCTCCGAATCCGGAGACTTATTCGGCCCTAAGGTCATGCCCAAAGGGGCTCCGAATCCGGAGACTTATTTTGGCCAATCGTGACATCCACGAAGGGCGCTCCGAATCCGGAGACTTATTCGGCCCTAAGGGTCATGCCCAAAGGGCGCTCCGAATCCGGAGACTTATTTTGGCCAATCGTGACATCCACGAAGGGCGCTCCGAATCCGGAGACTTTTTTGGCCAATCGTGAATCCACGAAGGGCGCTCCGAATCCGGAGACTTATTCGGCCCTAAGGGTCATGCCCAAAGGGCGCTCCGAATCCGGAGACTTTTTGGCCAAGGGTCATGCCCAAGGGCGCTCCGAATCCGGAGACTTATTTTGGCCAATCGTGACATCACGAAGGGCGCTCCGAATCCGGAGACTTATTCGGCCCTAAGGGTCATGCCCAAAGGGCGCTCCGAATCCGGAGACTTATTTTGGCCAATCGTGACATCCACGAAGGGCGCTCCGAATCCGGAGACTTATTCGGCCCTAAGGGTCATGCCCAAAGGGCTCCGAATCCGGAGACTTATTTTGGCCAATCGTGACATCCACGAAGGGCGCTCCGAATCCGGAGACTTTTTGGCCAATCGTGACATCCACGAAGGGCGCTCCGAATCCGGAGACTTATTCGGCCAAGGTCATGCCCAAGGGCGCTCCGAATCCGGAGACTTTATTCGGCCCTAAGGGTCATGCCCAAAGGGCGCTCCGAATCCGGAGACTTATTTTGGCCAATCGTGATATCACGAAGGCGCTCCGAATCCGGAGACTTATTCGGCATTGAATGTTGAGCGCAAACATGTAAAACACGAAACTTGCATTACAACGACGTGTACAAGTATCAAGCCCACAGGTCGGGTCATTGATAAAATTTACGTAGATGTGTTGAATTCCACGGCCGTGGCAGGCTTCTTCCTGACATGTCGGAGAGCCGATATGCCCCTACGCCTGCGACGGAATCTATCTGATAGGGGCCGTCCCAGTTCGGACCAAGCTTTCCATCGGCTGGCCTCCGGTCGGCTGGCAGTACCTTCTTTAGGACCAGTTCTCCTGGATTGTAGCGGCGCAACTGAACTCGAAGATTGTATGACTTGGCGAGCTGCTGCTGATATCGTGCCATGGACGCTAAGGCGCGGTCTCTCCGTTCTTCGATCAGAACCAGGTCCAGAGCGAGCATCATGTCATTTCGGCCTGTGTCGAAGGCTTGCGATCTCAAAGTTGGCAAGCCGATCCCTAGGGGTAAGATTGCCTGGGTTCCGAAGCATAAGGCAAACGGCGTTTCTCCGGTAGATCGTCTTGGCGTTGTTCGATGGGCCCACAGTACATCGGCAACTCTTCAACCCATCTGCCTTTGGCGTTTTCCAGCCTCTTTTTATGCCGTTCAAGATGGATTTGTTTGAAGCTTCCGCTTGACCGTTACTTTGGGGGTAGGCTGGCGTAGAGAAGTAAGGCTCAATACCATATTTGCTGCACAATTCTCGGTATACGCCACAATCGAACTGAGTACCATTATCCGAGATCAATGCTCGTGGTATGCCGAATCGTGTAATGATGTTCCTCCACACGAAGCGCTTAATGTCGGAATCCCGTATATGGGTTAGAGCCTCCGCTTCGACCCACTTTGTGAAGTAATCGGTTGCTACGATTAGAAATCGCTTGTTCCCTGGGGCCCTTGGCAATGGTCCCACGATATCGAGTCCCCACTGAGCAAACGGCCAGGGGCTTGTGATAGAATTCAAAGCTTCTGCCGGCTGATGGTTAGTGGGGAGAACTTTTGGCATTGTTCGCATTTCTTGACATAATTTTCTGCGTCGGCTCTCATCGTCGGCCAATAATATCCCTGTGTTATCGCCCGATGGGCCAGGGAGCGTCCCCCGAATGGGCACCACAGCTGCCATCATGTATCTCAGTGAGCAGCTCCTCTACTCTGTCCGGGTGCACGCATTCCAAGTATGGTCCAGAGAGGGACTTTTTGTAAAGCCCTCCTTGTGGATCTAAGTAGTACCGCAGGGCCTTGTTTCGCAGTTTGTGTGCTTCTTTTTTGTCCTCTGGGAGTTGCTCAGAAGAAAGGAATGCAGCAATGGGGTCCTTCCAACTTGGAGCGGATTCTATAATGTTGATGTGGGTTTCCTCCGGAGGGCCGATACTTGGTTCCGGGACGAAACCTACTTCGATGGTACGCTTGAGCTCAGAGTTGATGGCGGAGGCTAAGCAGGCCAGGGCATCCGCGTGTGTATTTTGATCGCGTGTTATTTGGTTTAGTTCGTGATGGTCGAATTTTGTCAGCAAGGAGTTAGCCGTTTTCATATAGGCCGCCATACGTTCGTCTCTTGCCGCATACTCCCCCTTTAGCTGGTTGATTACCAATTTTGAGTCGCAAAACACCAACAGCCACCGTGCGCCGAGCAGATGCGCGTTCCGCAGTCCGGCTAAAAGGGCTTCGGCTATCGATTTGATGCTTCGAAGCCGAGCTTGACGGCCTGCTCAATTACTGCGCCGTCTGGAGACATAATTACTACGCCGGCGCGCTGCGTTGCCGTTGGATGATCAGACAGTATAATTGCCAAATGTCCCCAACATAAATTCTCCAATCTGGCTTTGACCGATCTTCGGCCTTTGGCTGGACGTCATCAGGTTTGAGGTCGGCAAGTGCTCCTGTGAATTCAGCAACAAAGTCGGCAAGCACCTGCCCCTTGATTGCAGTTTTTAGTAAAAACTGAATGTCGTATTGGCCGAGTTCGAGAGCCCACTTTGAAACACGCCCTGATGCTTCTGCATTCCGTAGTACTGATCGAAGGGGATAGTCTGTTAGCACCCTAATGCTGTGTGCTTGGAAGTAATGCATCAGTTTTCTTGCTGCCATGACTAAGGCTAGGACGAGTTTTTCCAGCGGTAGGTAGCGTGTTTCTGCGTCCACCATTGCCTTGCTCATATAATACACTGGCTGTTGCTGCCCTTCCTCCTCTTTCAATAATACGGCGCTGACAGCCCTGTCGGAGACTGCCAGATATAGGATGAGGGGGTCACCGGCGGCGGGCGTTGTTAGAAGAGGTACTGTCCGGAGGTAGGTCTTCAGCCCGTTAAAGGCTGCTTCGCATTCGGCGGACCATTCGAAAGCTTTGCCCAAACGTAGTGTTTGAAAGAATTGTCTGCAGCGGTCTGTAGATCGGCTGATGAACCTGTTGAGTGCAGCAGCCATTCCCATCAACTTCTGGACTTCTTTCACAGAACAGGGGGAACTCAGTTCCAAAATTGCTGTGACTTGCCTCGGGTTGGCTTCGATTCCTCGATGGTTGACGATATAGCCCAGGAATTTGTCGGAGCCGATTCCGAATGCGCATTTGGAAGCGTTTAGCTTCATTCTGTATTTGCGTAGGGTATCGAATGTCTTTTCCAGATCGGCTATATGATTTTGCTTTTCTTTGGATTTGACCACCATGTCATCGATGTATACTTCCATGGTGTGTCCGAGCTGTTCTTTGAACATCGTGGTGACCAGTCTTTGGTAAGTTGCCCCTGCATTCTTCAGTCCAAAAGGCATAACCCTGTAGCAATAGGTACCTCTTGGAGTGAGAAATGCAGTTTTGTCCTGATCATCCAGATTCATGGCGATCTGATGATAGCCCCTGTAGGCATCGAGGAAACTCATGTGACGGTGGCGTGCCGTCGCATCGACGAGTTGGTCAATTCTTGGTAAGGGGAAGCAGTCTTTGGGGCAAGCTCTGTTCAGATCCGTGAAATCGACGCACACTCGCCATGTTCCATTTTTCTTTTTCACCACTACTGTGTTGGAGAGCCACGTGGGGTAGGTGACTTCTCTGATTGCCCCGGCGTCAAGCAATTTGTCAACTTCTTCTACAACGGCGGCGGTGTGTTCTGCGGAGGATCGCCGGCCTTTCTGAATGATCGGCTTGCACCGGGGGTCGACATTTAGATGGTGTCGTGAGACTGACGGGTCTATTCCCGGCATCTCGTATGGAGTCCACGCAAAGACGTCGAGGTTGCGGAGTAAGAAAGTGATCAGCTGCTGTCTGTCGACCTGGCTCAGAGAGGCGCCGATCATAAAAAACTTTTCCGGGCTTCCATCAATGTCAACCCGGTCTAAACCTTCCGTGGCCTTTTCGTCTGGTTGACGCCCGACGTCATCCAGAACCTCTCGACTGGGCACTTCGATGGAATTTACTTACAGTTCCTTCGGCGTCTTGGCGGCGAGAAGATAACATGTCTTCGCTGACTGTTGAGAGCCACGGATCTGCTCAACGCCGTATTCCGTTGGGAAACGTAGTAGCTGGTGGTAGGTGCTTGGGACGGCCTTCAGGGTATACAACCCATGATCGCCCCATGATGAGATTGTACGGGGACGGTAACCTGACGACCAAGAATTCCACGTCCACCGTTCTGGAGCCAGCTCGAACGGGTAGACTGATCTTTCCCAATGGGTACTCCGGGTTGGCGTTGAAGCCGAATAGTGGATAAGGAGCGGGAGTCAGATCCGAATCGTTGAACCCGAGTTTGATGAAGGTTTTATAGTACATAACCTCCGAAGTGCTTTCCTGGTCGATAAGAACGCGTTCGACGGTGAATCTGTTTACGCGTAGCGCAACAACCAGAGGATCTACGTGGGGGAGTGTTACGCCGCTCAAATTAGAGTCGTCGAAGGTGATGCTTGGCGCTTCTCGGAGCCGGGGTCGCTTTGTTGGTGTGAGCTGATGCTGGCGGCCCGGAAGTGACTGGATTGCATGTACAGTCGGGGCTATCGGCAGGCTGTATATCATATGTACGGTGTCAAGCGGGACGTCTTTTGGGAGACGAGAGTCCTCTGTCGTCGTGTCAAGGTGATCGGTTAAGGCGCGGTGACCTCGAGGTCGTTGAGGACCTGCCCTTGGGGATCGCTTAGGAACTTTGAGCCCTGCCCGCTCGGACTTGGCTTTTTCTAAGGACAAATCGCGGCGAAGGCGTTCGTTCTCAGCGGTGATGTTGTCCAAACTCTGTTGGATCTGTCTGGCTTGTTCTACGGTCGCTTGCATCGTTTCCTTCGTTAAAGTCGTTGGTGAGTTAGAGTTCGAGGCGCGTCGCTGCGCGACAGTTTCCTTTCCGAGCGTATTTGTCGGAGTGGAGTCATCTCTCTGTGTGGTCTCGTCGATGACTATCGGAGGGTCTTTGGTCACGCCTTCCATGGATGTATTCGAGTATTTCCACAGACGGCGCCAATTGTGGGGAGATGGATTGGAAATACTCTTCGGATCCTGGGAGATGCTAATGATCCTCAGCTAGTCACCTGCAAAGATACAAATACTCCGGTCGGGGGTGCCGGAATTAGCACTCCGACGGACAAGTCAGTTCTTCTACTCAAGAAAGCTTGTTCACTAAGTTTTTAGAAGTGATTCTTACATACCTCCACAGATCTGAAGCTCTTGTATTTATATCCATTTTTTGGGCCTCGGGGCCAGAGTCTACTTTTTATTTAATATTCTTTCTTTTGTCCTGATATGCCTTCTCAAGTCTATTCGGCCTTAAGTTCGTAGTCGGCGTCTTAGTTGAGCCAAATGGAGCCGTTCAATTCCCGGCTCCTCGGGTACACCAGATTTCGTTCCTCTACGAATTCGGCTCCCACAAATACAAATTAAATTCATCAATACAACCCATACAAATTAAATCAATTGTGAAATTTGACTTAAGCATGTGGTACTACATTCGTTTACTTAATAATTCTTGTATATAAAAAATTATTAGGTGTAATCAAGTAACAGAGCAATAAAGTGAAGACATGTCAATATAAATAAAATTTTAATATATATATATATGTATAAATAGGTTCATTTCTTGGGTTAGTTCGGTTTAGGTAAGACCTAAACAAAGAACCAACCTAATCCTATCAATTTGATAATTTGAGGATTCAAAACCAAACTAATACACTTAAAACCAAACTAATCCAATCCAAAGAGATCAATTTAATTCCATTCTTTCGTTCACTGGATAATTTTAAGACCCCTCGTCGTGGCCCTCCAAACTCTACCTAACCACTACTGTTATCAATGTGTTTATTACTTTCGAAAAGACTACAATGTTGCTTGGTAACATTTATAATTTATTGTCCTCAAAAAAAAAAAAAAAAAACATTTATAATTTATTTATTTTTTATTTACAAAATAATATTAAACATATTTATATTTATTTTTTGCAAAAGTAAATACAAATGTTTGATACATACATGATTCAAAAACTTATTTTGCAAATAAAGTAAAAGGGGGGAGTGGAGATGGTTGGTGGCCAAAGATAATTATTGATGGTAGACGATGGTTGCTTGGAGGTTATTCTCAACCTCCGAGGCTAATGATCAGAGGTAGGCAGGGCTAACCTTGAGGCAAGGCCACCAAGGCGACAGCCTTAGGCCCCCAAATTCTGTGTAAAAATTAGGGCCTCGAATGATTTAGTTTGTTTGTTAGGCTTGATTTATAGAAATGAAATAATCATTTTATCATAATATTTATTTCACGTCTGGTTCACTAAAAAAATGATGAAAAGGTATTGCAAATAAAATCAGGAAAATGGCTGATAGCTCGAAAGTGAAGGGTCGAATGGGTCGAAAATATTCTCTTACCGGTAAGAGAATACAAAAAAAGCCTAAAACGACGTCGTTTTGGGATTTCGAGCCATTCGACCCTCTGATATTTCGAGCTACCAAATGGGGTTGATAAAATCATCATTGTGAGAGAATAGTCATTCTATAGAGAGGATGAAAAATGACCATTCTATTCTATTAAATTTCATTCTAGTGAATCAAATATTACATTATTATATACTAGTTTAAAAATAAAGTTTCATTGATTTTTTTTAATTTTTTTTTTATGAAATAATTGAAGTGGTGAATTATTTAATTGTAATGGATGGTTATTTGTTAAATGTATGGATTATTTATAAAATATTGTTGATTATACTAGTTACATTTGTCTCTTAAGAAATAATTTTTTTAAGTTGAAATTGATCAAATTTTACATTCAATCAGTTACGTCATAATTTTTTTTAAAAATAAATTAACAACATTACCTATCGAAAATGTCCAAAATCTATTTCAAATTATAATTATTTTGAAAAATAAATTATAATCAAATTATTCACTAATATAATATTTTCAAATTGAATTTATCACCTAATATTCTAAATAATTTTCGTGCATAGCATAGGTAAAAAAATTAATAAATTTAATAAATTTTTGTATTGGTACAAAAAAAAAAAAATATATATATATATATATATATTTGTAATTATGTATAAAGGCCCCATGTTTTTTAACTTCGCCTTGGACCCCATAAAGTCGGGGTCAACTCTGGAGGATGTTGTCGACTACCAAAGGTGATTGTTGCCCGTGAGATGTCGTGGCCGTGAGATGTATTGGAAACAGTTGATAGCTGAAGGTGATTGCTCTTTTTACTTCCCATATATCTCATGTTTCTTAAAATTGAAAGATGATTTCAACATAGTTAAATTTGCATTGCGGATCAAAAAAAAAAAAAATAATAATAATTAAATTTGCATAAAATATGCCTTGCTTTCTTTTACCATTTAATTGAAACATTAGTAAATCTACACCCACCCATCAAATCTGTTTTGTAATTTTGTTTATAAAGCATGCCAAATAAAGAGTGTACATATTTGTTTATTCCAGCATTGGCTTTATCTAAAGAGCTCGTCTCATTCTTGATCTAGTCTAAGGTCTAAAATGATTCAAAGTATGTCCTGTTTTGATCTTTGCAACATTGGCTTTATGTGAAGAGCTCTTTCAATGGTACAATTAGTAGGAAAAAGCCAGCCTTATGGGCTAGTTAAGGATCTTTTATAGTTTGACAACCGTTTCAAAATAGGTAATTTATGAATAAGGGTTAATTATATTAAAGAGCTGTCTATTAACAAATATTATTTTATTTTATTTTTATTTATGAATCTGTATATATTTACTTTTTCAACTATAAAAATCGTACAAATATATTCATTTTGGAGGAGGCCTGTAGAAGGTGAAAGTAATACATTTTTAAGTTGATGGAGTTAGAATGTACAAATTCATAAATAAAGAGGATAAAATGATATTCGCTAATAGTTGAGGGAGTCTTGACACAAATAACCTCAAGAATAAGGGTTTTTATTTTTTATTTTTATCTCTATTGTGGGCCGTGGGCCTATTATGGGCCATATTTTGATAATTCAATTTGTTTATTTTTTAGTCTTAACTTAAGAGGTGTTTGATAACCTGATTCACCACTTAAAATTGAATGTATTAAGTAATAATTAATTAAATACGTTTGATAATTATAATTGATATCACTTAAAAATTTAAGTGTCTTTTAAAATGTAGTTTAAAACTTTTAAAAAAAATTAAATCATATGAAATTTACTTATTTCTGATTGAATTTATAAATACTAAACATAAGTATCGATATACATTATTATAAACTCACCACCACCACCACCGTTGCCGCCATCGCCACCACCATCATACCATCACCGCCACCGCCATCATACCATCACCACCACCGCCATCATACCATCACCACCATTATCACAATATAAAATTAAAATATATAATTTGAAAATAATAAATTTCAAATTTAATCTTATATATATCAAATAATTTGTTTTTAGTTCTACATTTAACATTTTATTAAACAGTTTTTTTGTTTAAAAAATTTCAACATTCAACTTTCAATACTTAATTTTCAGTTTTTAATTTTCAATTTTCAACTCAAACACCACCTTAATGTGCAAATTATCAACAAAAATAATTAAATTAAATTGATTCAATAATTATAATCACATAATTTCATTATATTCTCATACAAAAAATAGAGGATAAACACGATTTTGAAAATAAAACATTCATTTTAAAAAAAATAAATATGATTAAACTATATTACATGTTGGGTTTGTGGATTCTGATAAGTACTGTTTACTCAATCATAAGTTTATAGGGGGAGAGTTTGGAGAGGCCTCCCCAATGAGAGGAGGTCGAGGGAGGGGGGGAGGCCTCTCCCAAGGAGAGGAGGGGGGGGGAGGGTTTGGGGGCCTCTTCCCTGTTTCGAATTTTTTTAGAGTGCACCCTAACCCGGAACTACATCAGGCCTAATTCCCATGTTTGGGATACGTAGACAACTTCATCTTGAAGTCCGGCCCCAATCGTTTTCAGCCTGCTTGGCTCATCCATGTTGATTGGCTTATCATTGTTCAAACTCGGCTATCTTATCCATGTGCAAATTGGCTCATCTTCGTTCAAAATTGATTGTCGTACTCTATTAGAAGATTCAGCTGCAAGACAATTCAAGTTCAGCTCTAATGTTGTGCATCTCGAGAGTAAATTCCATGTTGGTCGAGCAGTGGCCATTTGCAAAAATAGTTTTGAGGATTTTTTAATGAGGTTGACTAATTCTTTCGAAAAATATTCCATTTTTCCAAAACTAGACCATTTTTTGGACCCAAAAAAGGAAAATTTTCAGTGCTCATAGCCGGACTTGCATGATTTCAAATCAGAAAATTGAACAAGCGTGTTAATCAAACTCTCATATTGATTAAAATTGTTTTAGTTGAAAGCCAAAACAAAAATGGTCAAAATGATGAACTAGGGCATAGTTGAGTCAGGTTTCCTGTCTTTTCCCCGTTGTCAACATACTTGTCAGAAAGGGCACCGTATTCTCCGGAAAGGACACCATATTCACCAGAAAAGGACACAACTGAAGCTATCAGCAAAGGGCCGAAAGCTCTCTCATCCTTCCAGCAGTGAGGTATCAAGCCAAGTGCGAAGCACGAACTGGAAATGAAGCTGGAATTTATTCCTTCATTCGGACAATCACATCAAAATTGGCATCTGACTCGGAATGGAGACGTAGAAAATGCAATGTGTGAGACCAATCAATTGTATACCAGGCCGGTGGGGCATTGCTGTAACTCACCTCAATCAAGCTCGGTCAAGTTAAAAGCCGAGGGCATCGTTAACTGATGTCAGTTGCAGATCTACCGCACATCCAGTCGTAGCACAACCCCTCTGTGGGAAAGCTCACTAGTTGTGAGCAGAAGAACGAGAATCTAGTTGTCACGCTGCAAACCCGCCCCTAAAAGTTTGGGCATGATCACTTCAGAAACGGACATCAAATTCGTTATGTATAACATATGGGGCCTGAACGGAAACAATTAACAACATAAACAGTATCCATTGAGCTATCACTAATATGCCAGGATCACAAACATTGCATCAGATAAACAACCATACTATGAACATATATATGAGAGGCAGCCATGTACACGCATATATACAGATCCAGCCTATGATTGGGCGTGTAACAAAAGCATTGGTAAGGGAAGGTTATACACACTTCTTGACATTGAACAAAAAACTTAGAGCACAAAGCTAAAAGCTTAGCAAGAACTCCACAAGAATGAATGAGCTTCAACTAAGTGCTTGGACGCATCGAAGTTGACAAAAGCGGAACGGACATGATGGGTTAAGACTGACCTCTAGGTTGATTATCTACAGAGACAGACATAACACGGAGTGAGCGAAGCTTAGTGAATAATAATACTTAAATGATTCAATGTATAAATTTGAATTATAACGTATGCAGGTGTGGAAAACATATTCTGTAAATATTTTTAGAATGGCCTTCGGCCCATCAGATTTTACAGATTGGCCTTAGGCCCAACAGATTTCACAGATTGGCCTTAGGCCCAGATATCAACAGAATTGACTAGTCTTAGAGTCATACAGATGTACACAGATTCTTCCAAACGTTCACATAAGTTAACACAGTTGACTTGCGATTAACAGAGTGCTAATAATAATCATTAGCGATAAGTAAAGTGTACTACTACAGTACTATTACTCACAGTGCTGTGGTGGAGCGGCACTTCCTTCCGGCATGTGCCCTACATACACACGCAGTTTAAGAATTAGTTCGTTTTTCTTTTTAAACAATATCTTATTCATTTCGCTTCGAATGAATTTACAACCATTTTACGAGCATCAAATAATTACTTTAATAATATCAGAGGGTCAAACAAGGAAAACGGAGCGGACGAAATTTTTCGGCATGGGCCGCACGTGCGGCAGTCCCTTCCATACGTGCGGAAAGGTGGGCCGCACGTGCGGTAATCCTTCACTGCATGAGCGGTAATTTCAGAATGTAACTTCTAATTTCCCCCTATTTTTCCGCACGTGTGGTGGTGCTCCCGTAGGTGCGGCCATGACCTCCGCACGTGCGGCTGTGGCCCCTGTTTTGGGCAGTCTGAATTCAAACCAAAATTCAGCAAAGTCATCTTGCATTAGGATAGAGAGGTAGGGAAATTAAGGCAATATTAGAGTATAACAACATCATAAATGTGAATTACAAGCTTAACTAAGCCAATCCCTTACGATTTTATGTAGACAATTCCATGCTTATCAACCATATATATGCATATAACCCTATAGTACATAGATGATCTCAAATATACACAATTAAGGGAATAAGATGTAATTCCTCTCCATATAGTTCAATATAATTCCAAATCAATCAAACACAAGAGATATCATCTCAAGTAATCACTTAACACATGCTTGATCTATATTATAAACCCTAACTTACATAATATAGAGAAATTCTTACTCAAGTTAAAGAGAGGGGTCAATTAGAATGGGTTAAACATACCTTGAGTTTAATTCTCCTCAACCCTTCTCAACTTCCTAAATCTTCTCCCTTGATGAACTTCTCCTCTTCCTCTCAAACCATCTTATTTTCTAACTCTCTCTTTCAGGAGATATTTTTGAGTTAAGGTTTTTTCCAATCAAAATGTATAAAGGTAGATATACATATAAATGTTGAATAAAACAAAATGTAATCAGTTTAGTCATTCCGAATCAGATTTTCACAAAAATGCTTATTATGACTTAAAAAATTATGCTGATCTCAAATATAAAGTCAATTTCAGATGATTAAGCTTCTAAGGCTTCCAATTTCTGATCCAAACATTATAATTGTAATAGATATTTCTCTTATTAGACAGATATGAATCTATAATCATAAGATTCACTTAAATTAAACTTAATTTCACATGAAATTTCACAATAAGCATATAAATGCACAAAATAGGGGACTGAAAGCATACCAGAAAACATGTACGAGGGTCGGGTTATTACACTAGTAGAATACTAGAGGTAAGAGCCCGCAACTTCCTACTTATCCATCAACCACCCAGGGGAGGGTTAAAAAAGAAGAGAGATTGAAGAATAGAGAGATGTGTGTTGAGAGAAAAAGTGAGAAAATGGCTTTTTCAGAGAAAAAGAGATTGAGTGCCAGAGTGATGTGAGAATCACAAATAAGAAAGGGTGGAAAACAATACCCGAAGAAACAGGCTCCACGTGAACTGAGAGGCCTCCCACTAGTGGTACACATCTGAGTGTTGTGTGTGTGTTTTTTGTTTGTCTCAATTCTTGTTTAGAGTCGTTTCGAGTGTCAATAGATGTTTAGGTTGTTTTACCTTTGTTTTCCTTTGTTGAGTCGTGGTGTACTGTGTTCAGTCATAGGCTCAATACCCGGTTAAGAATTCATTTCTTAATTTCAAAATGAACCGTTTTTATGCTCAGAGTGCTGTGTCGTTCTCTACATATGTGCAAAACATGATTTGTTCCTTCATAAAACTGCAGGGTTCAACCCAGTTCATGTGAGAACAGTAAAACAATGACCTATCTGAAGCTACTTAGGTTCCGAACTGCAAAGCAAAAGAAAAGAGGGAAATATGGAGCATCTGAGTGTGTTTCACCTTTAGCAAGTTTCGAGATTACATTCCGAATGTACTTCCTCAGGACTTGTCAATGCGCCGAAGTATGAATGCGCCTCTACCTCAAGCTCAAGATCAAGCCTGCTTCAAGCCAGAATGGTGATAAAAAGTGCTCTCCTTGAGTACCATTCCTTGCCAGGGGCATCTTGGCTGTGTTTGCAATGAGTTCCTAGGAGACCAACTGCGACGGTGGAAACTAGAGTTCGAATGGCTGATGCCTAGAATGCAAAGGTTTGAAATTTCCGACACTAAAGTCTGGTTTAAATACCTAGGGGTGTATCCTCGGCTTGAAATCTGTATGGAAGCCCCATAGGTTGAGGTAGCAGGTATGCGCCTCAATTATGGATACTGAACCAACCTAGTCTATCATCCCGTTGGAGAATAGGGAAAGTTGTGAATATGATCAGAAAAACAAGCGGCATCCGTGGCTTCTACATGCAGAGGTTACCCTTGTCAGCATTTCAAGACCTTTGAACTGTGAGTTAAAGGAAAGAGTTCGAAGAACACAATGGGAGTTCCCCGTCAGAGTAGAGCGGTTTATCGCCACTCGCCCCGTGAGGTGCTTTCTAAAGCGCCGCTTTGATTGTTTATTGCATTTCTCTAATCATCATGCATTGTATTGCATTGTACCTATCAAGTTTCTTTCTCATTCATGCACGATATTGTATGTATGGTTCATTTGAAGCTGGCGCAACCAGGCAATATTGGATGTGCGGTTCATTCAGAGAAGTTCCGTTTAAGATTGTTCACTTTGTGTATCTATCGCACATGTTCACTTTGTGTATCTATCGCACATGTTCATCTTTGTGTATCTATCTCACATGTTCACTTTGTGTATCTATCGCACATGCTCATCTTTGTATATCTATCGCACATGTTCCACTTTGTGTATCTATCGCACATGTTCACTTTGTGTATCTATCGCACGTGTTCACTTTGTGTATCCATTGCACATGTTAACTTTGTGTATCTATCGCACATGTTCACTTTGTATATCTATCGCACATGTTCATTTTTGTGTCTCTATCGCACATGTTCACTTTGTGTATCTATCGCAAATGCTCATCTTTGTGTATCTATCGTACATGTTCATCTTTGTGTATCTACCACACATGTTCATCTTTGTGTATCTATCGCACATGTTCATCTTTGTGTATCTATCGCACATCTTCACTCTGTGCATCCATCGCATATCTTCACTCTGTGTATCTATCACATTTAACTTCATATGCCTTGGGCGTTGTTGTTCTTTCTCCTCGCGCGCGTGGCGGGTTAGACCTTCTTTGGTTAAGAGCATTTGGAATATGTTCCAACGCTTATACCACTCATTTTCCTTTCGTGTGCAACGCGTCGGAATCTTGTTTGAGACCTCGGGTGTGCCCAACGGTCGCTTTTAGTCTTTCCTATGTGGCGTGTGGTTAAGATTGCATAATTTTCTTACATCCTTTCTGCATGAAATGTGGTTTGACTTGTGAGTTTCGCGTGTGGCGTGTTTGTGTGTTGTTTATTTCATGTTGGGACTGCTGTAACTTGTCGGTTTGCTTAAAATGTTATATTTATTTTGCATAAATGCTTCATTACAGCCCTTATTACATGATCATAATTTATGTTCTGCATCGTGCATATCATTTGCATCTTGCCCCTAAACTACGCTGGTTTGATTCCTTGCAAAGGGATACGTAGGCAGCCTGCGGGCGCAACCATTTACTTATTTGTATTTTGTTTGTTTGTCCAAGTCTTCGGCCTTGTAAAAAATGGGTCGTCTCTGGGCTTTGACATTCACTCACGTCATTTCATGACTTCGAGCTCTGTCAAGGAGAGGCAACTGTAGACACCCCATTTTTGACCGCCCTTAAGACTTGAGTGCTACTAATTGTTTACTTGGTGATAAAAGGTGTGCAGTGCAAAGGTTCGATTTCTTCGACAATGAGAGAGTCAAATCCCAACTTCACACCCCTTTTTGGACCAAAATGATTTTGAGCAAAAGATTTTAGACCTTAAATCCCTCTCTTTCAAAATATTTTTGAAACAGAGTTCCTACGATGTTCCGACGCTCGCATTTTGTTAAATGTTGCGCTTTTCAGTAAACCGAGCAAGGACAAAGTGGAAATGAATGAAGGAGAGGTGAACTCTTTGAAAAATATTTCAAAACACCTTGTTTAGGGGTTTGGAGTTGAAGAAAAGAGGAGAGGAGAGAAGAAAATTAGTTTGGGAGAAGTTCGGCATGAATCTGGGTAGGATCAAAACTGAGCAATCTTTACTCAAAGAGGCATAACTTTTTGCACAGTTAGAATTTTTATGTGAGGCTTTCACCATTGGAAAGAAGACTTCCAGGGATTCAATTTAGGCTTAAGAATGACCTGCAAAGGATTATAGATGAAGGAGATATGTCCATTTGAAGTCGGGACCAAAAAGCAGATTTTTCTGGCCAACCAGAGGTGAAGGATGCTGACCATAAATGGGATTTTCTGACCATGTGCCAGCCATGAATGGCCAATGCCGGGCCCCTGCCATCCAAGGGTGACCCATGCCGGCCAACAATGATCAAGTGCCGGCCATCAGTGAAGAAGTGCCAGCCATTGATGTAGAAAAACAGATTTTTGCAGATATTTGTTCTCCAGCTGTTACAGCTGTCCCTTTTGGAGATATTTCGACCAAAGCTTGTATTCTCTATTGTTTTAGAGGTTAGAACAATTTAGCAAAGGTTTGGGAGCCTCTCTCTCTAAATCCTCTCACTCTAGATTCCTCTCTCTCTAAAGCTTTTGTGCTTGGAAGCTTGCATACATCCATCTTCAACCTATCAACCCTTAACAAGAGTGATTCATCTTTGGGCTGAGATGGCTTGAAGCTCTTTTAAAGCCTCCTTGGAGCTCCTTAAGGTGGTTTTGCTTGGTTTTGTTGCTTAAGTGTTGTCTTCCCTTCAAGAGGTATAAGACTAACCCTTTAAACTTGTTTTCATACTTGTTTTTGCCATCTTTTTGTGCTGTTTTTAAGCTGGCTTTCAACTACAAAAAACTCTATTTTTCAGTGCTAAAAATGGTAGTTTGAGCCTATTTTGTGTTAGGGGGTTGTCTTTCCTTTTTGCTCTTTAGCTTGTGTCGCTTTTGGTGCCATCTTTCATCACCTTTCAAACCAACTCTTTTGGCCTTTTAACCACTGAAATCCAGGGGATTTTCAGTGGTAGAAACCATGTTTTGAGGTCCAAAATAGGAGGGGGTGGCCTCCCCTCCTTGTATTTTATTTGCATGTGTTGATGGCCTAACATGTGAGCATGTATTTCTACCTCTTTGTAGCTTTATTCAAGCATGTTTTAGGCCCTATTTTGACCTGCTATAACTCTATTTTTGGCTGGTTGGGTCACTTGTTGCTTGCTTTTTGCACTTGTAGTGTAATTTTGTTCACTAGCCTAACAAGCCTAATGAGTTAGCCTATCATTCTAGCTTGTGTTAGCTCTACCTCAACATGTTTTTGCCATTATTTTAGCATGTTTTAGCTCTGTTTTGAGTGGGCTTGGCCATATAAGACTTGTTGTGCATGGTTGTAGTGTAAAGGCCCTTGACTAGCTTTGAGTTTCAAGGTCCCTAACGTGCTTTGTTTGAGATGTTTGCATGGTATAGCATCATTTAGCATGTGATTTCAGAGCATATATCATTGTCACACTCTCACATATTCCACTCTTTCATTGTGTTTGAGAGTTGTGCCTTATGCCTTGTTTATGAGCCAATACATGAGCATGAATTTTCTTGCCTTATGGACTTCCATCTCAGCATGTTTTGGCCGTTATTTTGGTATGTTTAAGCTCTGTCCAGAGCTGGTTTGACCATTTGAGTTTGATATTGCATGCCTCTAGTGTTGTGTCCTTCACTAGCCTTAATGCTTTGGTCCCTAACATGTTGTACATGAGTTGTTTGCATGTTAGAGTCTTATTTTTCATGCCATTTCAGCACTGAAATTCTGTCATCTCCCTTACTTCTTCATCTTTTGATTTGTTTTGAGGCTTGGTTGGTATTGAGGTTGTGCTTAAGTCATGGGATTGAGGCTTATGCTTAAATGGCTTTAACCCTCTCTTGAGGGTTCCTCCTAGTCAAAGGCATGGTCTCTTCCATGTCTTAAGTCATCTTTTGATTGACCTTCCTCTCATTAGAGGACTTTCACATTTGGACAAATCAATTAAAGAATGGCTTCGTAACTTAAAATGTGTAAACAAGAATGAACCAAGTAAAACATGCCAAGTAAGCATGTTGCATTTGCATTGCATTATGTTCAATCGGACGTTATACTGAACACAAGGTGAATTGGTCCATTTCATACTCAAAGTGATGAAAATGAGCCAATTCCCTTTGTGTCCATTGCCTTTGACCTTCCATGATAAGGTAGTGGTTCTAGAGTCTTGTTTGTCTTGCATTTATTGAATTTGTGCAAGTTGGATCTTTGGCCATCATGCATTGTTTGCTTGGTTGATGGTCTTGGATCCAATGGTGCCTCTCCCTTGATGTTTTGAAATGATATGGAGTGGCACAGTACATACATGTTCTTGGGAGATCCTCCATTTTTCTCTGTTTTGTGCTCTATTGCAGTTTGGTGTCATAGTACACCAGTGGCCGGCACCCTTTCATTATTGGCCGGTACCCTCACACCCTTGGCTGGCAGATGGCTGGTAGCCACCATTCATGGTCGGCAGACCACTGGTGCACTCCCCAGCATTGTTTTGGTAAGTTTTAGCAAAAAGTTCTTGGAGACACCCTGCAAACAGAGCCTCTAAAGAGCAAACCAGAGAGCTTTTCGGGACGAAAACTGAGGCATGCATCTTCTAATTTCCAGCAGAGCTGAGGCAGAATAGTTTACATATTTTAATGCTTAGCATGAATTTGTAATTTAATTAATTCATTTGTTAATTAATTAAAAGTTTTGTAATAATTAGTAAGTAGTTTACTAGTTATTTGTTTTGTTGTGTAATAATTAGTCTAATTAGTTTAATTAGATTAGTTGTTTAGCTTAGCTTAGATTAGCTTAGCTTATTTGGACCCTCCATCGAGAGGGCATAATGTTGTAATAAACGTGTGTGTGTGCATGTCTTCCAACCACACGTCTTTCTCCCTTTTATTTAAACCGCTTTCGATGGTTAGTTTAGGGATCATGTTTTCATTAGCATACCTTATACTTTGCATGTTTGCATCATTCATTTGTCTTGCATGCACCGGGCTCGGCGCATCATACAAACTGCATTGTATTTCAATACTTATTTGAATACATGTTATCAAGTGTTGCATTCATATGCCATCTTAGATAGCCGAGCCTATTTAGTTGCATTATTGCATGTGTTGCATTAGGCATCTTAACATAGTTAGGAATCATGCATTGTTTCTAACTAGCTTTTGTTTTGGCTTGGAGTACACTGTAAGTGTTTACGGTTTAGCATCCTTGCATGAGTGTGAGTGTTGCCATGATAGCATGCTTGCCATGAGACTATTTCTTATGTGATTAACTGCTTGAATGCCCGTGGGTGGAGGCTTGATTGCCTGAATTGGAACAACTCGATGATTGTGAGTTTTAAGCTCACTTTGCGGAGTGGCAAAATCATGTTTTCAAGCCCACTTGAAAGTGGCAAATCCACGCTTTAGCCTACTTGCGAGTAGCACTTTCAAACCATTTTCAAAAACAAACATGAGTTGTTTTTGTTCCAATTCTTGTGATTGAGTCTATACTTATATGCTGTGCGCATCACATAGTAAAGTTAGATTAATAATCGGATAAGAACACATGTGTTTTTTAAAACAACATATCATGCTTAGTAGAGGCCGATCCTTTGATCGAGCGAGCGGGGGTGCTCATTTCAGGACCTTCCCCTCTCGTACCCAAGTTCCCGAGCCGAGGCAACTTTGGTGATAATGGACACGTGGCCTTTGGCACGAGTTAGGGTTTCCTAAATTTCTCAAAAATAAAATATTTAGGTGGCGACTCTGTAATCTAGCAAAGCAGTCCTTGTTTGGTATTTTTTCATTCAAAATTGATTTTCCAAAACCAATTGCCAGATTTGGACTCTTTGGTGTTTATCAGGCTCACATTGCACTTTGTGAGATTAGATTCAGAACCGTGACAGGAGTCTGAACTGTAGTAAGACCAAATTCGCACCCTCTCTGAAAGGGGGCGTACAAAGAAAGTCGGGTCTACACATGTCACGATGGATTTTGTTGTGGGCCTTTCGAGGACACAATGAGGTAGTGATGCAATTTGGGTGGTAGTTGACCTGTTGACCAAGTCGGTGCACTTTATACCGATGCGTGTGAGTGACTTCATAGATCATCTTGCTGACCCCCATATTAGGGACATAGTGAGGTTGCACGGGGTCTCTGTGACAATTGTCTCAGATAGAGATCCACATTTCATGGCTCGGTTATGGCAGAGCCTACAGAGTGCCTTGGGCACGAGATTGACTTTTACTACTGCGTATCATCCTTAGATTGACGGGCAGTCCTAGCGTACTATTTAGATCCTTGAGGATATGCTTTGGGGTTGTGCTCTTGACTTTAAGGGGTCATGGGAGAGACACTTGTCCTTAGTGGAGTTTGCCTATAACAGTAGCTTCCAATCGAATATTGGCATGGCACCGTTTGAGGCCTTGTAGGGTAGACCGTGTAGATCCCCTATTGTAGACACCCCATTTTTGACTGACCTTAAGACTCAGACGTCATCGATTGACCGCTCGGTGATAGTGCATGTTGTGCTCATTTCGAGTTTCTGGAGTTTTCGGCTGAGTGCCTTGTCGAGCCTCTGAACTCTTTGTGTTTTGGCTTGGTTTGTAGACCATGCCTTGTTTTCCCTTGCCTGGAGGGAGAGAGAGGTCGGGAGACCACTTTTTGTGGTCGTAGACCACTTTTCCCTCTTGTAGGCTAGTTTCCGATTTCTGGAGTCTTCGGTCGCGCGCCTTGTCTCGGGACCGCTTAACGTTCTCCTTTTGGCCCGATTTTCGGACCATACCTTGTTGCCTTGGTCTAAAGGGACACAGTGGTCTCGTAGACCACATTTTGTAGTCGTAGACTACTTTTCCCTCGTAGACCGCTTTTGGCGCTCGTAGACTAGTTTTTGGGACTTCCGGCTACGCGCTTTGCCTCCCAGACTCTTATCTTGCATCCTTTTTGGTTTGTTTTTGGCACAAACCTTGTTTTCCTTGCTTGGAGGGTGGAATGAGGGTTGGAAACCAGTTCTTCCCCTTGGAGACCTGTCTGCCAGCCAGTTTTCTGGTCGGCCAACTAGTTTTCTTGGTCTTTGGACCACCAAAAGTGGTCGGTCACCACACCATTAGCTTGCTTTCATTGTGCAGACCACCTCCCCCCACCTGCCGACCACTTGTGGTGGTCGGCCGACCACTACAAGTAGCTGGCCGACCACTTCAAGTGGTCTACAGATTTCCAGCACCTTTCTGAAGATCTTTTCTTGCCAGCTGTGACAGCTGGTGGGCACAGAAACCATCCTCCATACACGTGTATGGAGGGATGGCTTTAGACCTTAAGCTTGTTCAACAAGCTTGAACTTTGGTTCTCTATAAAAGAGAACCTCCCCCCTCTTGCCTTAAGTTCAGAAAAAGTTGCTTGAGAGCTATACATATCATCTATATCTATATTTCTCCTTTCTCTCTTGTTTTGTGCTTGAAAGTGCTTATTCTTCACACTTTTGCACACAAACACATAGTGAAACACCATGCTCTTGGAGTTGAGGCACTTTGAGGTTGGCTTTGGAGTTTTTGGATTGGTTTTGGTTCAAAAAGGTTGCTGGAGTTGCAGTTTTGAAGTGGTTTTACAAGGGTGAGCTTCTAACCTCTTAAACCCTTGTTTTTTATTAAGCTTTGGCCCTATTTGCATGTTGTTTTAGGCCTAACTTCCTACTGCAAAAAATTATAATTTTTCATGCTTGTAATGTTTGTTTAAGGTCTCTTTTGTGTTGGGGGTGGTCTACGCCCCTTTTGTGCCTTGTTTGGCTTTGTTTTGTGCTATTCTTTTAAGCTATTGGGACCACCTTCTTTTGGCCTTCTCACCACTGAAACTCTGAGGAATTTCAGTGGCGGAAAGGGTGTTTTGAGGTCCCAAATAGGAGAGGGTCATCCCCTCTCCTTGTATCTTGGTTACTTGCCTTGTATGCCTCATGTTTGAGCATGTTTGTTAAGCTTGTGTTGGCTTGTACTCAGCCTATTTTTGGCCTTATTTCAGTGTGGCATACCACTGTTTTGGCTTGGTTTGGTCATCCCTTGCATGCTTTATGCACTTGTAGTGTAATTCTTACAAACTAGCCTTGTATGCCTTATGAAGTAGCATGTCTTTCTAGCATGTTTTGAGTCCATCTCAGTGGGTTTTTGGTGTTGTTTTAACATTCCTTAGATCTGTTTTGGGTTGGTTTGATAGCCCCTTGCATGCTCCTTGCACTTGTAGTGCATTTCCATTCACTAGCCTAATGTGTATCATGCTTTAGACCATCATTCTAGCATTCTTTTGGCTTACCTCTAAGAAGCTTTTGTTCATGTTTTAGTATGCTCTAGCTCTAATTTGTGTTGTCTTGGTCATGCATGCCTTGCTTTGTATAGCCATAGTGCATTCTAGCTCGCTAGCTTTGTGTATTGAGTCCACTAGCATGCATTGCTTGAGCTATTTTATGATTTGACATCATTTCATATGTGATTTCAGTGCATGTAGTGTGGTCATACACTCACATCTTTCACTCTTTCAATGCATTGGAGGGTTGGTACTTTGTGCCTTAAACATGAGCCATTGTGTATGCCTTCATGCCTAAGCTTGCGAGCTATCATTTCAGTGTGTATTTGGGGTTATTTTGCCATGAAATAACTCTGATTTTTATTGGCGAAGCCATCTTATGCTTGGTCTTGGTAGGTGTAGTGTAATCCTCCTTATTGGCCATGCATCCATCATGCTTCATGCTCACCATGCTAGCTCATTTTGGCTTCCTTTCATACAGATTTTAGCATCATTTTAACATGCTCTAGGACTGTTTTGGGTTGTATTGGCCATATGCTTCATGTATTGCATAGCTGTAGTGCAATTGGCCTTGCTAGCCTTGAGTTTTGAGCACCATAGCATGCTTCATTTGTGACATGTGCATGATTTGGCATCCTTTAACATGGCATTTCAGAGCATATAGTATTGCCATGTTCCCATTTCTTTCACCCTTTGAGTGCCTCTAAGGGTTGTGCATTGTTGCCTTGTTTGTGGCCTAGCTTGTATGCATGCATGCCTAGACCTTTGAGCTCCCCTCTTCGCATGTTTTGGTCCTTGTCTTGACATATTTGAGCTCTGTCCATGATTGGTTCCTTCATTTGAGCATTGTATTGCATGCCCCTTTGTGTAGTCCCCTTTACTAGCTTTCATGCTTAAGGACTCTTCCATTGCATACTTGTGTTGTTTGAGTGGTTTGGCACCATTTCATACCTTATTTCAGTGCATATAGTGTTGTCACACTTCCGCATTTGTCACTCCTTGAGCACTTTTGAGAGTTGTGTTGTTATGCTTAGTTGATGGGCCCTCACATGAGCATGTGTTCTTGGCCCTTTTGTGCTTTAGTTTTGATGCATTTTGGCCACTGTTTTGGGCATGATTGAGGTCTGCCCATATTCGGTTTAAGTCCATTGAGCATGTTTGTTTGCATGTTGTTCGCATGTTGTTACATTCCATGTTGCTTGCATGTGCATGCATTACATAGTGTGTACATGCCTTGCATTGTGTTTGGAATTTTGTGCATGCCATCCTAGCATTGGTAGAATAGCATGTTGTATGCTTGTTGCATTGCATTATGTTGTTTGCATGTTTATGTTGCATTGCATTGTGGTTGCATGCTCATGTTGTTTACATTACACTTGCCATGCTCATGTTATTTGCATTGTGTCTGGCATGTTCATGTTGCATTGTGTTTGGATAGAGTGTTAGTCCAAACACGAGAAACGAGGGACGTTTCATACTTGAAGTGATGAACGTGCCTCAATTCTCGGTCGCCAACCCTCTTGATCATGCATGATAGAGGTTAAGGTATTTATGTGTTATGTGTGCATTCATTTACATTGAAATGTGCAATCTTGCCTCTTTGGCCATCATGCATCGAGGTGCGCGATTGGTGGCCTGAGAGTCAAGAACCGCACTTCCTTGAGATCATGAAATGATAGGGAGGGTGGTTGTGCTCACATGTCTTGCAAATACATTGCCATGCCCCTTCTTGTTCTTTGTTGCAGCAAACTGGAGAAGTGCAGCAAAAAGTGGTCGGCAGACCAGTAAAAGTGGTTGGCCGACCACTTTTTCTGGTCTGCAGCAAAGGTAAGTGGTTGGCAACACCAACAAGTGGTCGGCAGCCTTCCTATAGGTTCCCATGGTGGAGTAGAAGCTATCTGGAGCTTTGTGCAGTGTTCTGAGAACAATTGAAAACAGAGGCAAGTTGGGGCATCACGATGGATTTCTGAACGTGGCGACCGAACATGCATGCGCTTCTCGCTCTGAGGCCCCTTCTATTTGCTTTACTTAGTTGCTTAGCTTAGTTAGCTATTTGGTTTTGTACTTAAGTAGTTAATGTACTTAGCTATTCAATTTGTGTTGTAATAACTAGTTAGTTAACTTGTTAGTTAATTAGCCTCGTTTTGTATTAATTAGTTAACTTGGTAGTTAATTAGTTTCGTTTTGTAATAATTAGTTTAATTAGCTTAGATTAGCTAGTTAGCTTATTATTCGGACCCTCCGTCGAGAGGGCACAACTGTTGTAATAAGTGTGCGTGTATGTGATGCATGTCTTCCAACCCCCATTTCTTTCTCCCTTTTATTTACCAGCTTTCGATGGTTAGTTTTAGGGCATGTTTCAATTAGCATCCTTATGCTCGCATGTTTGCATCGTTCATCTGTCTTGCATGCACCGGGCTCGGTGCATCATACTAACTGCATCGTATTTCAATTCCTATTTGAATTTATGTTATCAAGTTGCATTCACATGACATCTTAGAATAGCCGAGCCTATCTTAGTTGCATTTTTGCATGCGTTGCATTAGGCATTCTTGACATAGCTAGGATCATGCATCATTACTAACTAGCTTCTGTTTTGGCTCGGAGTACACTGTGAGTGTTTACGCTTTAGCATACTGCATGAGATTTGTATGTTGCCATGATAGCATGCTTGCCATGAGGCTATTTGCTTAGCTGATATAATTGCATGAATGCCTGCGGATGAAGGTTGGATTGCTTGAATTGGAACAATTAATCAAAAAACGAGTTTTAAGCCCACTTTGTGGAGTGGCAAAATCATGTTTTCTAAGCCCACTTTGTGTAGTAGCTAGAACCACAATTCGCGCCCTCGTGCGCGGAGCAGAGTTCCGGGCGGTCTACACCTGTGTGTTGGGCCGAGGTGGATGATGCACCTATGTTGGGTCCAGAGTTAGTCCGAGAAATGATAGAGAAAGTTGCACTGATTTGTAAAAGGTTAGCTACTGCCCAGAATTGCCAAAGAAGTTATGCCAACCATAGGAGGAGACCCTTGTCTTTTGAGGTGGGAGAACATGTCTTCTTGAAGATATTACCTAGGAGGGGTTTGATGAGGTTTGGAAAGAGTGAGAAGTTGTCCCCTTGATTTATTGGGCCTTTTGAGATCCTTGAGCGGATTAGAGAGGTAGTTTATCATTTGGCCTTGCCGCCATAGCTTTCTGGGGTTCATGATGTGTTTCATATTAGCATGCTTCGGAAGTATGAGCTGAATCCATCGCACGTGTTGGATTGGACCGACTTAGAGGTAGATGAGGATGCCTCGTATGTGGAGAGACCGGTGAGAGTCTTAGATACTTGGGAGCAAGTCTTGCGAGACAAGACAATTCCCTTGGTTAAAGTATTGTGGAAACATCACAGGGTTGAGGAAGCAACTTGGAACGTGAGTTGGAAGTCCATAAGAAGAGTCCGGAATTATTTGCTGATGTTTGAGCATGTATTGAAATTTTGATTATGTTAATGACATATGAAAACATTGTATATGTTTTGAGAATTTGGAAACATTGTATATGTTGTATATGTTTTGGAAACATGGATTTAATGTAAACATTGTATATGCTTTGGAAAAATGTGAATTGTGCTTTCAATGTTAGAACTTGTGTATCGAGTTGATGAGAATGGGTGACCGGATGATGGGTCATGGTGATGGAATTGATTAATTATCTTTATTGTGATTGGTTTACACATAGTTTAAAAACTTGATTTGAAATTTTGGAGACGAAATTCCTTAAGGGGGGAGATTATAGCGATTCCGGTTTTAACCCGACCTTTTTGTATCTTGGACTCAGGTTTCGTGGTTTCGTAGTGTTGTTCATGTCTTTTTCCCCTCATACTTCCTTGAGTTTGGCTATTGGATTATGATGGTTGCGTTTGGAAGAGGTTAGTTGCTTTGTTTTTAAACTTTTGTTGCCCAAAATATTACTCCTCCACTCGAACAGCACTTCTTGCGCTTGAGCAGCTTTGTGAACTCTCAGTACTTTTGTAGGTCTGTAAAACTACCAGGAGAGTGTATTCTACGCTAGAGCGGTGCTTTTTGCACTCGAGCGGTCTCAGCTCGAGCGGCTTTTCTTGCACTCGAGCGTTGGTTTGTTGTCGGCAAAACTACTGGGAGTGCGCATTCTACGCTCGAGCATCACTTCTTGCACTCGAGCGGAACAACTTATTATGTCTGACGCTCGAGTTCACTTCTTGCACTTGAGCAAACTATGCGTATATCAGTTCGCAACAGCACCCTTTTACATTACTTCTTCATATCTTTTTCTCTCAAAACCCTAGATTTAGAGCCTCTCTCTAAAACTGACTCTCTCTCTACATTTTCACCTAGATTTGGTGGTTTCCCTACCTGTGTGCCTTTGTTAAAAGGTTGAGCACTCCGAGGGCTTTCCGTTGATCCGAATAGAGTTGAGTTTTGGCATCTTTGAAGTCTCTTCCATTTTTTCCTTGATTTCTAGCTTCGAGGTAGGGACTTTCTACAGTTTTCTATGAGTTTTAACTTAGTTATTTGTTGATGTATAAAGAATATTGGAATTTGGGATGATTTTGGACAAACCCAGGGTTTTGGTTTAAAATCAAAAGAGGGTTTTTCAAATGAATGTATAAAAAATGGTTATGGGAGTAGATGTGAGATTGTGTTGTGATAAATTTGTTGATTTTGATACTCGGGATGGATTTTGGAAGAAAATGGAGTTTTGCCCTAAAATGTCTCAAATAGTTATTTGTATAAATAAATGAAATTGGTATTGGGAATATGAAATTGGATGAATGTTTATATAAATGGTGGATTTGAATATGTGTTACCTCTCACCTATGGAAATTTGGATAATTTATCTATCTTGGAGATTGTATATCTGTTTAGAAATATCTGTTTGGGCTATTAATGAAGGATAGCTATGATTATTGTAGAAATTGCATGAGGATTAGGTGAATTGAAACTAATCTCTTATCCGTTGTCATTGAATATGACTATATCTTTGATATATTGTAAATGTATGATATTTTGGAGAAGAAATGGGATATACTCCATGTTTGGGAGAAGAAAGATGATGGACTCCATTGAATTAAGTTGGTCTGTGTATCTAGGGTGAAAGTCTCGAAAACCGTGCGTATACATGGGTGTCGATTCCTGCGGACGAAATATCTGTAAAATGACAAAATGGAAGTATTTGTATAATGGTTATGATTGGTTAAAGACCCACTGAGTTGTACCCTCAGTTTGGTTGTCAAAATGAAATGATGAATGGCTTATGAATTGAGATATAAAACTCGACATGGCATGGTTTTGTGAAAGAGTTATAAATGATTTTATCATGGGCATTGGTTATGCATATCATACTTATATCTTTTTTAAGATTTATACATTGTGTTGGATTGTTTCTAATGGTTTTAACTCACCCTATTTGGGAAAACCATTTTCAGGTGTCAGTGATATGCCTCCGCCAAGACAGTAGCTTGGAGGGATTTGGAGCAAGAGCTTTTCTTTTGTTGTATTCATTTTGTATAGCCAAGGGCTTTAATTGTGTTGAGCTAGACTCATTTTTGTTGTAACCAAGTAGTGACTTAGAAAGATGTAAGCCTTTAGAGTATATGAATATTAGCTTAGCCTTCGTTCCTTTATTATCTGTAACACATGTTGTAGATTCAAGATGAGCTATTTATTAATGTATATCGCATGTGTCACCTTTTGTTTATTAACTTTGATTAATGGAAGCTTATCGTTTCATTTATGTTACCTTATATTAGTTGTCTTGGGTTGGATCATTATAATTATTTCGGGGCATTACATCATCCCGAGCAGAAAGGCTATGGTTCGGCGGCCCACGTCCTTCTCTCATATGTGCCTTACTATGACACTGTTGTCTCTACTAAAGACATCTCCCTCAAAGCCGACGGCAGTTTTGATTTCTATCTGCTCCCTTATCTTCGCGACAATGTTAAAGAGGAGCTACTGGTTGAAGAGGCTACTGCGGTCAAGGAAGAACAAATCCCAGAGGACCCTACTGATTTTGAGGCCACAGTTTCCAAAGTCATGTCACCGAAAAATTTCTTGGCAATCCTTGCTAATAGGAAACGTCAGAAAGATGTTGGATCACCATCCACCAATTCGGCCACTTCCAAACAGTCGTCGATCAGAGTGGTTGAGGATGCCTCCACTGCCCCTTCCATTACTGCAGCTAGTTCCAATCCTCCTTCTTTCGAACAAAGCTCTAGTAAGCGAATAACCAAACAATCTATAAAAGGGACGTAAGAAGTGCCGAGCTGACCCTTTTCTCGTTCCTGTTGTTATATGTTCTCAGGAGATTGCCTTTGTCAACTCCTCTCTTGTTCTAACACCCACTTTAAAAGATCGGCTGCTCATCAGTACTAACTTTGCGATGGGTGATGTTGAAGTGGTTACTACTACACTTTTCTGCTCATGATGGTTGGCTGAGAGATCAGTTCGATGTAGCCATTTTTTTCCAAGCCCTGCACATTTCTCTGGGGTTAGTATTTTTTTTTTCCGTTCTTCTTGTTTTTTTTTATACATGTACTTGTCATTTTTGCTGACCTCTTATCTTTACAAGGCCTTTATTTTGCTCATGAGGCCATGCGCCGCCGTGATAGGCTCGTCCGAACTGCTGACAAGTTCAAGTCCTCCACAAAGAAGCAGGATGAGAGGGTGAATGAGCTGGAGCTTAGACTGGCGGCTTTAAAGGGCAAGGTAGTGGAAATGGAGAAGAAGCTTTAGACAATGGATGTCGTATTGAAGTCTTTTGCGTCTCGTAACTTTGCACCTGATGTTGCCACTGTGCCCCGAATGCTAGGTGGAGGTGATTTTTTGTTGTATTGGATATCTTGTTAGCTTTTTCCTTATTCTTTCTTTATGAATTCTAACTGTAATTCTCCTATTCCCTCTATTTTTTTTCTTTTTTTTTGTTTAGCTCATCAATAATTGAATATTAACCGCCACGATGAAGCGTGGGGCATTAATCTTCCAGCTCTTCAAACTGTCTGTTGATTCAGAGGGGCTATCTCCAATCAGCTAAGATATTGATCGAGCAATATCTTCTCCGGATTGCTCCCACTATACCTCATCTTCCTACCTCTGTTGTTTTTGTCAAGGCAGTTAAGGCGGCTCAGGAGCAAGAACCTAGGGATGTAATAATGGCCTGGCCCTAGCGGGCTTCGCGGGCTCCCGTCTTTTTAGCAGGCCAGGCCGCGTCGGCCCATGGGCCAAAAAGTGGGGCCCAAGCCCAAGCCCACTCATACTAGGGCCTAGGCTCGGGCCGCTTCTAGTCGGTCTTTTTTTTTTTTTTTGTATTTTTTATATTAGGAATAAAAAATTAAAAATAATTATACTAGAGTATTTTAGTTAAGATTAATGAGATGTTTTTTGGTTATGTAATGTTTCATGGTGATATTCAAATTTAATTATGTATGATTTATGTTTTTTTAATTACGAACTTATAACTAAAAAAGTATGCAATTATGTAATTTTTTGTTTTCGAAATGAATAATTTTATATATATGAAAATGAAACTTTCAATATTACAATATTAAATTATTTATATAACATTTATTGAATGAATAATTTTTATTTCAAAATGAAATAAAATATTTCAAAAATCGATATTATTAAATAAATTAGGTGTAGATTACTGATGATAGTAGAGCAATTTCATCACTATAAGTTAAATACATCCCAACTAAGTTGGCACCTACTAGCCTACCAATCATTTGCATTATACTCACCTCAATAATCTAATACAAAAAAAAAAAAAAAAGAATGAAATAAATAGTAAAAAACAATTGTTAATCAATCATCGAAGGAGACAGACATTTCAGTCGTTGCCCGAGGATATGTTATCCAAATCATTTTGAATTCGCTCATTTTCACTATAATTTTGGCTTCTTGTAAGCGCATGCATATGATCTCTGGATATCATCAGTGTCTCAACCATTTCGGGTGAAAAGCCTACTCCGGTAATCGCTCAGCACCCCTCCACCTGCACTAAAAGTTGTTTCCGAAGCAACTGTAGAAATAGAAACAGTTAGTATATCACGATCCATTTGTGAAACCACAGACCACATAGTTTCATTTTGTTTTCATCATTCCAAAATGTCAAAATTATCGAAATCATCCACTGACGGGCTTTCCAAATAACGTTGTAGTTCAGAACTACTTACACTCGTATAATACATTTCTTATTTCTATATCAAGCGAATGACAATGTATGGAAGTTCAACTAATTTAAATGAAATAATTCTTTTATTTAATTTCCAATCATTATCAATAAAATGCACAGTGATACACAATTCAAAACTATTATTTGACCACAGATCAGATGTTAAACAAACTCTTTCGTTCAAAATTTTAAAGATGTCAAATAATTCACTTTTAACATTCTCAAATTTCTTTAAAATCCTGTTTCTAGTAGTATTTTTTGAAAAATTTTGATATTGCGGTGCAAAACTTTCGTGAATCATTTCGGTAAAATTAGGACATTCACTAATAGCAAAATGTTGTTCTTTTTTAATAATATAATCAACTACAGAATTTTGTGCACGTATAAGATCATATGAAAATGTTTGCAAATTACTAGTTGATGAAGCCCCTAGTTGCATTTGATTTCGAATATCGAGTTGTTGATTTTGTAAATGTTTGTTAGCATGCCTTTTTAGATGACTAGTACCCCCTGCAAATGTAGCACTAAGTAAATGTGCACAATATTTACATTTTGCTTTAAATGTAATTGTACCATCAAGATTATTTATAGATATTTTTCAAAATGTTTCCAAACACTACTACTTCTGCTCCTAGATGATGATCTAACTATTGGAAAAGGGATATTAGAAGGAGAATGAACAGATTCATGTTGTGTAGTATATGTGTCAACATCGACATAAACATTAGGCACATTAGGATCCATAGTAATGTAAGTAAAACAATATATAAGAATTAACAATTAATTTAAATAATGTGTAAATACAATTAGTAAAAAATAATAATTAATATATGTGCACAAATAATTAATGAAAAAAAAATGATTAGCTAATAAATTTAATTAAACTAATTAATGTTACCAAATGGTGAATGCGATACAGAAATTTGCTTCTTCTGATAAAAGTTTTTTGTTGCACAATTGCAATTGTCACTTAGGAATGACACTTCAAAATTAATTGAGAGTTGAGAGAGATTGATAGTTTAAGAGAGATTGAAAGAGTTTAAGAGAGAGAGAGAGAATTATTTGTTGTGAGATTTATTTTGGAAAATGAAAGATATTTATAGTAATTTGAATTATGACCGTTTGTATATATATTACCGTTTGAGTTGAGTGATTGATGAGGAGATGCAACGGACTAATTTCAACTAGGCTAGTAGCGGCGGTCGTTCTTTTTGACCGAAAGAATGGAGCTAGAGATATCAAAATATTGCCATGCCATGCTTTAGTCTTTTCAGGGACACTCTCTTGTATATACAAAATATTTTATAACTTTACATCCACTCTCTCTTTTATGTTCTCTGTCAGTCTAACAATCTATCCTAATGGTAAATAAATATATTTTCAATAAATTAACTTTGTCTCCACTCTCTCTCTCTCTCTCTCTCTCTCTCTCTCTCTCTCCTCTCTTGTCTTGTTTCGGCTGCTAGTAGTAGCCAGCCACAACACAGTGATAGTGTGCAGTGACAGTGGGCCACACAAGCTTTGTCATTCTTGGGTCTATCAGGGTCTGTCAAATTTAACAATGTCAGTCTTTGAAAATAGCAATTAAGAATGACTATTGAATTTAATATTGTAGTTTCCAAATGAAAAAAGAAAAGGGAACAACTTGGTTATACTAAGCATGCATCTCAACTTTATACCATGGTATAGTAACATTCCATTCTCTCTCTCTCTCTCTTCTCTCTCTCTCTCTCTCTCTCCGGCCAAAGAAAAAAGCATTATTAGTTTTATTTTAATTTAATAAATTATTATTATTTTTTGTTTTATTTTTAAATTATTAATATTATTTATTTAATTATATAAATTTTTATTTTTACAAGATTAATTTTTATTTAATTATTTTAATTATTTATTTTCATAAGATCAATCTTTTTATTTATTTTATTTTTTATTTTTAAATTATTTAACCATTATAAGTTGTTTTTTATGTTTATTTTTTGAAATTTGACCATTAGTAGAGAGAGGGCCAGACGGGTGGGCCGAGCCGGGCCAATGAGCTGGGGCGAGCCCCAAGTGAAAGGCCCAGGCCCAAGGTATTGGGCTAGGCTTGGGCTCGGGCTTAACCGGGCGGAAACGGGCCGGGCCCACCTCGGGCTGCAAGCAGGCTTCAGGCCATTTTTACACCCCTATAAGAACCTTTGTTGTCTTTGCTGTTAGTTGAGTCTGACTAACTCGAGAGCATCGAACAAGGTTGGAGGGCACACCGATCCTTGTTGAATCCTCAGACTCTTCTAATGCAGCAATGATGCGACACAATTGTGTCACTAGGCAGTCCAACCTATCGCCTATGATGATCTGAGAGGCGGACCAAAGTGGAGCTGGTAGGTCGGTAGAGCACTAGCCTGAGGAAGTGCCTTCATCAAGCCGCTGTCATCTTAAGTCAGGCGAAAATCAAGCTGAGGCCTCGTACGAAGGTCCTGATTAGTATGTATTCTAGTCGATGATAGGGAACCGTGCACTGAATGAACGCGACTCTATTTTTTCAAATATGGATGTGGCTCTAGCCATAGCTAAGACATGCATATCCAGGGTACATCCATCAAGTGGAAGGTTTGTCTGACCAACAGGTCTTTGGATGTGGAATTCGTGACATGGTAAAGGTAACTTGCCTAATATGCTATTGATATACTCTTTATATATATATATATATGTAGACTTTATCCTTGGTTGCGTTGTTCCAGGCGATCAACATGTTCATGAAAGCTGGTGTTTGGGTGACTCGAGAGAGAAATCGCCAAGAACAAATAGATAGGGGTGGATCTCACATGAGCAGAAGAAAGAGTTGTTACGGTCGAATCCAAAAAAATGACGGTTGAAGAGAACTTTCAAGTTGTCACCCAACAACTAGATCAGCGTAGAGCTGAACTCGAGGACACTAAGGCCACCTTAGAGGATGTTAGAGCTCAGTAATCGAATGATGTGAAGGAGACGACTAAGGCTGCTTAGTGAGAAGTTGGCATTGCCTACCTCGACCAGATGAACAAAATGGAGAACTTCTTCTTTAGAAATGATTGGAGGTCGGCAATAAGGCAAGTAGGAATGGCTAAGTCCTCCCTACTTTTTAATCAAGTCTTTCTTCCCAATTCTGACGTTCCTATCCCAACTGAGCTGGAGAATCTTTAACCTTTAATATATATATATATATATATATATTAACATTGAGCTCCCGATCTTAGTTTTTATGGGTAGTCATGTTTTTGCCTTTTGAATGTAAAGAAACTTTCACAATCAATAAAAAGTGGGTTTTTTTTTTTTTTTTTTTTTTTAAGAATAGTGTTAAACCTTGTATTTATTCATTATGCTTATATGTCTAAGCATTATTACATTGCAATTACAAGACTAGTGGTAGAATTTGTTTTCAAATGCAGTGCATTCCACGGCCTAGGGAGAACATTTCCTTGCAAATTGGCTAGTTTGTATGCCTCTTCTCCAGCTATTTCGGTGATTTGGTATGGTCCATTCCAATTTGGCCCAAGTTCTCCATCAGCCACCTTGCAATCGCTTAGCAAAACCTTTTTTGAATCAAATCACCAATGCTATATCCCTTTTGTTCAACACTTTTGCTATGCGCCTGAGCTATTTCGTATTGGTACTGTGCGAGGTGGATGAAGACTTACTCTTTTTTTTTTTTTCTTTCTTTTTTTTTCTTTTGATAGACTTAGCTCTTTCATGATTAAATCTTCATTCACTCATTTCTCTATTAGATTAACTTTTCTCGTGAGAAGCTCGGTATCGATGGGGATAACAACTTCCATGCAATATGCTAGAGCAAATGGAGTCTTGCCTGTTGCCTTTCTTGTTGTAGTTCTATAGGTCCCGAGCACTGTTGGAAGCTCTTCGGCCCATTTTCTTTTTGTGACGTCTAGTCACTTCTTCATTCCATTCAGAATCGTCTTATTAGATACTTCTGTTTACTCGTTGCTTTGTGGGTAGGCAAGGGTAGAATAGCAGGCCTTGATCCCATATTGCTTATATAGCTCCCGATATAAGCCATAATCGAATTGTGTGTCGTTATCGGATATGCAGGCCCTTGATACACCAAACCTGGTTATGATATTTCTCCACACAAATTTCTTGATATCCACATCATTGATACTTGCTAAGGGTTTCGCCTCAATCCACTTGGTGAAGTAATATGTGGTAACGACAAACCACTTCTTGTTACGGGGTGCCCTTAGCATAGGTCCAACCAAATCCAGTCCCCATTGCATGAATAGCTAAGGATTTTCTATGGGGTTAAGCTTTTTAGATGGTTACCGGATGATCGACACGTACCTTTGGCAAGCTTTACACTTCTAGACGAATGATTGGGTCATTCTGCATGTATAGCCACTAGTATTCTTGGGTGAGGGCATGATGTGCTAAAGATCTGCCCCCTGTATGTTCTCCACAAGATTCTTCATGAATTTCTTTTAACAGCCCTCCACCTCATTCAGATGCATGCATCTAAGGTAGGGCCCCGAGTGTTTTACCTTTTGAACAATTGGCTTTCTTGATTCAGCCAAAAGCATATGGCTTGTTGCTGAAGCCAATGTGCTTCCTTTTTATCATTTGGCAGTATGCCTGTAGATAAGTATGCCATGATGGGGCTTATCTAGATTTCACGTGCCCGGATGATCAAGATTTCGACCTCCCTTTTAATACTTGGTGTTTTAATAATGCCGATCTCGATTGTTGTCTTTGCATTTGGGCTGATTGTAGAGGCTAGGCTAGCTAGTGCATCTGGATGACTATTCTGATCTTTTTTGACTTGTTGTATTTCGAACAAGGAGAATTTCTTGGCTATCGCCTTTGCTTTGGCCAAATATTTTGCAAATCTTTTATCCCAGGAAGAATATTCCCCCTTCACTTATTTTGTGACATGTTGAGAGTCATAGAAGACTTGGACATACTTCACTCTAAGTGTTTTTGTAGTTGCAAGTCCATTAATCAGAGCCTCATACTCACATTCATTGTTAGTTGCTGAAAAATTCAACCGAGCTGAACACTCAAGTACTTCTCTATTAGGAGTGGTTAAGACAAATGCAACTCCTGATCCTTTGCTATTCGAGGCCCCATTGCATCGCAAATTCCAAGGTCTTGAAGAAAGACTGAATCTTAATTATCATCTAACTATTACATTGTTTGTTATATATTCACATTGTCACGACCCAGACCTGCCCCTAAAAGTTTAGGTCATGACTGGCCCGTACATAGGCCTCAAAACAACATTACATAATATAATTTATTCAATAATGGGGCCTAAAGCGGAAGCAATTAAATAATAGAACATCCATTGAGCAGTGTTTATATGCCAGGATCATTACACATCTTGTCGTAGATGGAGAATTTCACATGCACCGTTCAAATATAAATACAATCCAAGCATGTGTATATATAAGGAGTTAAGAACCCCAAAAGTTACATAATCACCAGATGTGTAACAAAAACCACCAAGAATATAACAAAAATGTGGTCTTGAACTCCTTAAGAGAAAAGACTCCAATGTAGGGCTTAACAAAAATGTCCACAAAAGGCGCCTGAAGTTGACTTAGGGCTAGCCTCTAAGTTGGCCACCTACAAAACATACATGAATATGGAATGAGCCAGGCTCGGTAAATAATAATAATGTATGAAGGCATGTAAATAAGCATATGTCTTGAAGAATATGTACATATTGCATGTATGTCCTTTTCATCAACACATTCCAGAAGGGCCTCAGGCCCAATAATAACAGAATGGCCTCAGGCCCAATAATTACAGAACAGCTTCGAGCCCAATAATAACAGAATGGCCTCGGGCCAATTTCATATGTCATTGCGGTCAAGTGTTTAACCAGTTTAACCAAAGCACAAGTTATATAAACCATATCATTCATGGACAAAAATATGAAATTCGTAACTTTCAACATATGGTTAGATTACTATTACTCACAGTGATTCGGTCACATAATGGTCCCTTGCGGTGAGTGACCTACACATGGCACACACACAACTTAATAAGCACTTAGTTCTTTTCTGAGCTTCTTTAATGAATGTTAATCCGTTCCATTCGTTCTTTCATTTTCTCTTGTGTTTGTACAATATGTATGCACATGAGAATAGTTGGAAATCATGTAATTGGAGGCTCGGAAATCAGAAAAACCAAAGAAAACAAAACCAGAAAAATCAGCCCTGTTGGTCGCACATGCGGTGGCTTGGCCGCTTGTCACGACCCAAAACCATCCCTATAGGTTTAGCGTTGTAACCGGCCAGTAATCCTAAGATTACCTACAGCCTTTAAAACAGAATCATGAAATAAGGAGGCTAGGGGAAGCAAATACATAAATATAATTGTCTAATGAGCTGTGCTGACTTATATGAAACAGAATATTTAAAACTTTATATACATATCCAAAAGTCATTCTTACATTATACCCACACACGGTATAGCATCTTAAGTACAACCAACAAAAACAAACAAGTCTCATATACAGAAACAACCAGAACTTATAACACGTGACATTTCCGGAACCTCCATGTGAGGCACAATGGTTGGCTGACAAAAAAAGAAGTTAGACTGAAGCCCTCAGGCTTGATCTCCAGAACGCTCACCTATACATATATATATACACACAGTGAGCTAAAGTCCAGTGAGTAATATTAAGGTAAAGAGGTTAGTGAACGAATTTCGAATATTTCATAATCATAAAACAATTCTCATATCCGAACATAATAATGGTTCATCCAATAAAACATATCACATCATCATCCGACTAGAGTAATCAGTTACGGATACCGATTAAACACATATCACCACAATGAAGTAGCTAACAAGATCTCGTAATCACATATATGTCATGGACCCGCATTAACATGTTGTTCCGCATGACTTGGGGACTATCTATGGATGCCATAATAGATTTCAAACATAAGACATTCGTTCACGTAAGCAAATATCATTTCAGAAATCATAACTTATCAAATCACATTTGGAACATAATTCATATGAACATATCTTTACAATAACGTTACTCATAGTGGGCTTCCGGAATCGGTCAATCAATCTTCGAATGTTGACCTAAAAACACAAAAGTACATAGCACAAAACATGTCTCATTATTACTCATCTATATGGCCATACATGGCTTAGCTTTCTTGCTTTAACTTCTTATTCATTCCATCTCACATAACTTGTTCATATTGAACCACATACTCAGATTCAACACATAATTTCTAATTCACTTACGTATGTTATTTCTTAGCTTATTAATCCTTAATGACTTATAAATCATGCCTACGAATGCCCGAAAAGAGATGGGAGCAAAGATATGTACTTAAAACATCTTTTGAAAACATGCTGAAAATATGCTGGTGGCTAGAGCCAGCTGAAGGCAAAAACGAATCTTGCTCGAGCAAGCTTTTGCAAAGTTCAAAATACTGGGAGCTCGTAATGTTGGCTCGAGCCACCATTTCGTTGCTCGAGCTAGCTGTGAAATTTTGGGTTTTAAAACATAAAGTTTGAGCTCCAGACACAAATTCAAAGCCTTAGGTCATGCATAGCTCATTCAAAAACACAAAACTACTTTAGAAAACATATATACATGACCCCTTAAAAACCATTTGCTTTGAAATCTCATGACTTTACCAAAATTGAACTCAAAGCTCTTGCATGTAAGATTTTCAAACTATTTTCATGATTTCTTCAAAACATGCAAATGGTTGTTATGAACCCATGAATTTCCAAAACATTATGCAAGATATGAACTCACATGCTTGCAATGGCTTCAAAACTCAAACTCAAAATGATGGCACCAAAGGTTAATCTCCAAGAATGCACGTGCAAGTCATTTACAAGCTCAAAGACCCATTTCTCTTACTAATTTCATGAAATTAGTTCAAAGATATGTTGAAATCATGATGCATGGAGGATTTACAATAGAAACTAGTCATAGAATTCTTACCCAAAGCTTCAATTTCAGAAATGTGAGATGAATCTTCCTGGTTTTCTTCTTCTTCTTCAAACTTTTGAGCTCTCTCTCTCTCTAAAGCCAAACTCTCTCTCCCTCTCTAGCTTGAACTCTCTCAGTATAAAGAATCAAATGAGCAAAATGTATAATACAAACATTCCCTCACTCAAGCTAAATATACACATACACATACCTCACTTCTCATCAAAAAATGCCCACGTGGTTATGTATGCAAGGCTCCAACACACACAAGGGTTGTGATCCCCTACACTCAACATCACCAAATGCCCAACTCAGATTTGTCAATACACCCACACAGATTTCTCAACACACACCCACTAAAGGATTTTAATCCTTTACACCCAACATTAAAAAATGCCTTAGCACATCATACACTTAATCACATCTTGGATCATTAATAGGATTAGATTAGGTACCAATCATGAATCATTTAAATCAAACACAAGTAGCCATACCTAACCAAGGTGAGCACAAAATTCAATTAATCCAAAACAGTTTTGATTAAGACTCAATTTAATCACATGCGATTTTACTGAACTGAATCAATTTTTAACAAAACTTCTCATATGGTTCCAAATATTCCAATCAGTCTCTCCATGTACTTAAATTCGATTTCTGAAAGGATTTAGGCTATCAAATTTCGGATTCAAAGCATAAATCATGATAGATAATTCTACGAATAATAAATAGAAAGCCAAATAGCACACAAAATACACAATTAGCACATGATTCCATTCTAAACACTTAGTTAGCATTCTTAATTACGGATTAGTAGTTAATTACGGATCGGGGTTGTTACACCACTCGTGCGGTGGCCTTGGCCGCACGAGCGGGCGAATTTTAGAATGCAATTTTGGCCAAAACAAGGTTGGTCGCTCGCGTGGTGGACCCGGCCGCTTGAGTGGTCTGGGTGAAAATTTTCAGTCCGAAAATCCATCAAATTCTCAAGCTTTCCATATGCACTTTCAAGGCTCAAACTAAGTAATTTCACCTCAAAACATGATATATGAGCATAATAAACATAAAATTCAAACTCAATTAGATCAAAACTTTCTTCAAATTCCAAATAGAAACCCTAACTTCCATAATCCCCAAATTTTTTTTTTTTTTTTTCATCTTTTCATGATATATACAACATATACAAACATATATAAATATATATACATGAGTCCAAAACATGCAAAGACTCAAGATAAGATAACCATTTCTCATAATTTACCCCAACTCAAACTCAAAATACAAGAATTAACTCTTGAACCAAACAAATCAAAGGATTACATGTTTACTTCCATGAAATATATTCAAGCAAGATCATTACTTCCAACCCTAACTTAGTTGAGTGCTAAAGATTCACCTTAAGACTTGATTCTAACTAATTGAAGAGATATTTTGAGTTTCCTAATTGATTTACACTTACTTGAGCTATTTTCTTGATTTCCGCCTTTAATTTCTTCAAGCTTTAAGCTCTTGGTTGGAATTCTCTTCTTCTTCTCTCTTTTCTCTTCTTTCTCCCTCTAGAGCACTTTCCAAGAGATATTTTGTGTTTTGATTCTAAGTTAGGCTCATATAAGGTTCCTCTATATCTATCCTAACCCAAGGGTTAAGATTAAATAACGGTTTAGACTAAATAAATCTAATTAATTCGTTACGAATCAATTTTTTACAAAACTTCGTATTATGTTCTAAAAATCATGCTAATCATAACTATAAAATCAATTTTGGTTTACCACACCTCTAAGGCTTTCAATTTGTAGTCTAAAGGTCACAATTTCAACAGATTTCTCATAACGGACAGATACGATTTCATAATCATATAATTCACATAATTAAATACAATCACACATGGAATTTCACATCAAGCATGTAATCACACATATAATTAAAGACTGAAAGCATATGAGAGGGTTGGATTCTTACACACATATTAGTAACTAATTGTATATCTAACAGACTAACTAATCACCTAACAAACTAACTAATCATCTAATAAACTAACTGAACAAGTGAATTGCTTAGATGTGACACAACACATGGCTTGTGATACACCTTCATTTAAGTCTGCATTTGTTCAGCTTTCTTGGACTGCAACTTGACCTACTCTTCCTCTGTTTGGTTTATTGCAGTAGCTGTAGCCTTGGACTACTACATAATAGGTTGATTTAGTGTTAAGTCTTCATCAGCACCCCTCAAACTGAATGGGGGTAGCAGTCACCCACAATGTTAATAGCAATGGAAAGATCAGGTCTGGTAAGAGTAAGATATTGAAGAGCCCTGCAACACTCCTATAGAGAGAATGATTATGAAATGGCAAAGAAGAGTTAGAAGAAGAAGAGAGAGGTTTGAGAGACAAAGGAGAGGAGTAAGGCTTACACTCTACAAGACCTACCTTGATCAAAATATCGAAAGCATATTTATGTTGGGACAAAAACAGACTAGTAGAAGTATGGTGAACAGAAACACCCAACAAGTAATTAACTAAGCCTAGATCCTTGAGAGCAAAAATTGAATTCATACGAGAAATGAGAGATAGAATATGAGAGGAGGAGTTGCCAATGAGTAAAATGTCATCAACATAGACAAGAAGATAGGTAATGGTAGAAGAAATTTTCTAAATGATAACATTGACTATGAACAAAACATGTGGAAAAAAGATAGGAAGAAAAGGTAGTATACCAAGCCCTATGAGCTTATTTAAGCCCATAGAGGGATTTATTCAATTTACAAACAAAAGAGGGTTGAGTAGAATAGACAAAGCTAGGTGGCTTTTGCATAAGAACATCTTCATCAAGAGTACCATGCAAGAAAGCATTGGAGATATCCAACTGCCTAATAGGCCAGTTAAAGTAAAGAGCTAAACAAAACAAAATCCTGACAATAGGCTATTTAGCAACTGGTGAAAAAGTATCATGAAAATCCACACCCTCTTCTTGCAAGTAACCTTTGGCTACTAACGTGGCCTGGTACCTTGCAATAGTACCATCAGAGTGTTTCTTGATCCTAAAAACCCATTTACAGCCAATAACATGTTTAGCAGTAGAAGAGGGAACAAGAGTCCAAGTATGTTGATTTTGTAAAGCTTGAAATTCTGTTTGCATGGCTGCCAGCCAATGAGGAGACTGGAGAGCCTTTTTATAAGAAGTAGGTTCAATGAGAGATAGAGAAAGAGAAGCTGAGAAACACAGAGAAGAAGCAGCATTGGATCTAGTAACCATATGATGAATATTAGAGGAAGAAGGAGGAGGAAGAATATGAATAGTAATTGAATACCATGATGAGTAGACAAAGAAGGACATGAAAACGAAGAAGATGGAGAAGAAGACAGTGCAGATGAGACAAGTAAAATGGAAGTGGAAAAAGAACCAAAAAAATTGTTGTATCTTGCTTTGCTTTGCTTTGCCTGGCATAACCGACATCCTAATCTGATGGGGCATTTTGTTTTTAATGCTAGGTTTGTCTGAGCCAGAGAAAGAGCAGTACCCAACTCAGCAAAGGCCAAGCCCAATCCAACCCGAAAGCCTTAACCTATCACAGTCCATCCAATCCCAAAAAGAACCCACTCAGCAAAGGTCTCGTCCATCGGATCCCCAAAAAGCCAACTCAGAAAAGATCCATCCAATACCAAAAGACCCATTCTAAAATCCCAATCCAGTCAAACCTGTCTAGACTAATCCAATCCAGATACATCAATTGCAAACTGGGTTGAAATCCTTGTTAGCCAGTTCTCAGCTTACACCCATCCATTTCCCCGATTGCCAACTCAGCAGACCTGTGATGGCATAGAGTCTAGAAGAAGTTCTGGCCATGATGACGGCCCGAAACTAGGGAATTGCCATGTAGGATGAGATTAATGCTGAAATGCAACGCCCATCTGGGGCATCTACTACACATCCAGACCCGGGCCCCCTACCAAACTTTGATCCAACTCTAATTGAAGATTTACAAGGTCCAAATCCTTGAGAAGGGTTGGCTCAAGCTCAAGTTTCTAGACCCCTGGTGTAGCCTAATGAAGAGCTTTTTCCCCTTGATATTAATGATTTTGACCCAACCTTGTTAAAAATTACTAACCTTAAGAAGCAATTCAAAAAGGCACAAGGACTTAACTCCATTCCTGACATTGAGGATGGGTACACTGACGCTGCCGTAAGGCTCCCAGACAGATTCAAAATGCCACACATTGACCATTTCGACGGGTCAGGAGATCCTATGGTACATATTTGGCTTTTCTTGGACATCCTGAAACTGATGAGTTTAACTAAGCCTCAGAAACTCTCTCTGTATGGAAGAACCTTGTCAGGTATAGCAGCTATTTGGTATGCCAAGTTGGAGGATAAAGTGAGGCAGAGTTGGAAAGATTTGGCTGAGGCGTTTGTTAATCAGTACTCTTACAATACCCAAATTGAAATGATCACCCAAGAGCTTGAAGCAACCCACCAGAATCCTAACAAACCTTTTGTGGAATTTGTTGTGAGGTGGAGAGCAAAGGCAACACAGATGACAGATCAACCTTCTGAGAGGGTCTGAGTGCGGATAGTGGTGGAGAACCTTGAGCCTGATATGTTGCAAAAGTTAACAGTCGCTCCACTGTCCACTTTCAAAATTTTGCATGAACTAGGGATTCAGATTGAGAGTGCATTTAACAAAGGGATTATTTCTAGAGCAAGTGAACCAACAAGGAGGGTGTTTTCTGGGAGTACCAATGCTTACAGTAGCACTATTTCTAAACCCACTGAAATCAATACCATCGTCATTCCCAAAACTGCCGACCCTTTTGCCCATACCAACCCACAAACAACCAGCCTAACCTGAGCTCAAGGCAGAACTTTCACCTCTCTCTATATGAGCCTAACCAGCGCACTAAAAATCCTGATGGAGAAAGGGTATCTAAAACCCCTTTATCTCCAACCCCTTCCTGACCCACTCCATGCTAGACATAATCCCACCAAATACTATGCATGCCATCAGCAGCGCGTTCATGGCACCGATCGTTGCTACCGCCTTCGTGAGGAGGTTCAAAATCTTATCGATAACCAGACGATAGCTCCACCTCAAGAACCCAATGTTGCCACTAACCCACTTCCCATTCACAATCAAGTACCTCATCCTCACCTTAACCTCATCCATATACTACCACCTACCTTCAACCCTAGCATATGCATCACCTCAGTCCATCTACCCAAGCCAAAGGTGTTCATTGTTGAAAGTACCAATTTGTGCATGATTGATGCACCCAATTCAGTTCGGGTACACCAAGAGCGCCAAATGGCCGAACCCACTACTGCTGAGATGTTGGGAATGATTGAAAACCTTCAAGGAACGGTGGCAAATTTAACATTTGGGGTTTCAATCTCGTCAAAAAGCTCCCTAATCTTGGGGCGAGCTACAGTTGAAAAGGGCCAACCCGAAGCTATCTTAAGTTTGGGTGATGACAAATCAATAACAAATGGGTCTCACTTCGATATAGCCATCCAATCCCTTGGCCAAGCTGAAGCAAGTGGCAAGAACAAGGCCGGGACAAGTATTGATCCCTATGCACATCTTCGATGGGCTATTGAGACTTTGACGGTCAAAGGGTTGAACAAGTAGCAAGTGCTCGACATTGTTGCAAAGACTGTGGATGACACTTTTATCGCTCAGGTTGAGAGCATTTTGAATTAGAGGGTAAGCCATGAAAAGGGATGCTTTACCAGAAACACCCATCCTAATTCTAGTCCCCAGCCCATGAATACCCGGTCAACACCCCCCAACCCATTTGCCAATATTTCCAAAACTAGTGCTCCCTGCTCCCAAAAACGAACCTTTGCTCAACTCCATATGAGCCTAACCTGTGCATTGAAGGTACTGATGGAGAAAGGGTATCTCAAACCGCTCAATCTTGGACCTCTCCTCAATTCTTTTCTACCTAGACATGACCCTACCCAATATTGCACATTCTATCAGCAATACGGTCATCATACTAGCCATTGCTTTCTCCTTTGCCATGAAATTCAAGACCTGATTGACAATAAGGTCATCACCCCACCTGAAAAGCCCAAAGCTGTCAATAAACCTCTCCCTGACCGTAATAGATTGCCACTTCGTAACATAAAACCCACCCACAGTTTGCCAACAACCAACCATTATCCTAGCCAACACATCATACCCGCCAATGAGCCCAAACCCATTGCGTTCATTCCTGAATCTTCCGATTCCGATTTGAGCAAAAAGAACAAAATCCTGGAAGAGATGGAAAGTTTACTCGATCTTGATGAGTTCAAGCATGATGATACAATGGGCTCTCTAGAGATGCCAGCACTGATGGTTGGAATGATGAACCTCAGTTTCAACTAGGGGAATTGTCAAAAGCACTTGGAAATGACCTTCTGAACTAGGGGGCATGGTGTGAAAAAGAAATTGTTTTGGACAAAGAGATGTGTGGTGACAACCAACGCAATTTTGAGGATCAATCTGTGAGATCCTACTGGGTGTGGATGTTGTCTTGCCAAATTGAAGGCAGATTTGGACCCTCCTGTGGGCTACTTGATGTTGTTTTTGAGTTCTGCCAATGGACTTAGAGAGTGAAAATCCCTTTTGTTTCAACGATATTGATTTTGTTTTGAGTTGTGTCTTGTAAATAGCTGTTGTGAATTTTATTTTCTTTTCTTGCGTTGTTGCGTCAGTTGAGTGTTTTCTTTTGAGTCGCTCTCGTGTATCCTCGGGTCTTCATCTTTATAAAATAGTGAGAGTCGAGTTTCTGATCATTTTGTTGTGCCTATAGTAATGCATGTGTGACCTTTTAAAAAATAGAAAAAAAGCTTTGAATTTTTTTTTTTGAACGAGATTATGTTAATAAGCTTGAGTGTTGAGAAGGATCCCCCAAATGGTTTGAGTGAATTCTGACTTATCGGCGCAAAGTCATTCATGATTTCAAAAATTTTAAGTTGTTTCTTTTGCAAAACTTGCGAAGATAGATTCAGAATTATGCGTGGTATTCTATATTGTCATGGGGATTCTCTTCGTTGTTAGGCGATCATTTTGGCAAGCACAAGGCGGCTTTTAGACTTGTAAGTACAAGGTGGCTTTCAAACCTCACAAACATAGAATTTCTCCCCTGGTGTTTTCATTATTTCAAAGAGAAAAGGATAAAAGAAACAAAAAAGAAAGAGAAAAAAGAAGAAACCAAAAGCAAAAAAAAAAAAAAAAAAAGAGAAAGAGGAAAAGGGGAAAAAAAAGATAAAAGGAAAAAAGAAAAGAAAAAAAAGAAGTCAACCATCAAGTTAAGGGATTGGAATGAAATCCAAACAACTGTGAAGAAGGGAACTTTGGTCTGAATTTAGGGAAGCCAATGTGAGGAAGTACCACATTGAAGAATCAACTCTAAAAATGGAGCAAAAGAAAGGAAGATGACATGCATAAGAGACTGGAGAACCAAGCTCAAATCACGGCGAATCCATGTCCAGTGTTAGGGCAAGGATGACTATTGATCAAATTCACCGCAAATGTTGTAATGCTATCCCTGAGAGGCTCGCTAGGACAAAAACCCGAAAGGGCGACCTAGGAAAAAGTTAGAGCATGAAAAATGAGAAAACAAATAAATATAGCTCGCAAGGTTGAAAATCTCGAAGGGGTGACTTTGGCAAAAGTTAGAGCACAAAAGGAGAGTGTCAACACCCGAGTGAACCTTAACCATAAACTACGTTGACCTGATTGCCATCTTGGGATACGTAGGCAACTTCATCCTGAAGTTTAGTCTCAACCATATCCATCTCGACCCAATCATCTTGCCCGATTCATGTTGTCAGCTTCGCATCAATACATGAGCTACACCGACCGCTGCATATATCATACTTGCATTGGGTAAGAAAGAACTAGCTTGAATCAATAAATAGAGTAATTTTCAACACTTGAACTTATCAGTAGAATCTCTATCTTGAGCAAAAAAGGAATCAAAACTCGGGTTTTGCAAAATTGAGTTCTAAAGGGAACATAAGTAATACTAGGGGCACTATGAATGATCAGTCACCTTGAGTCTTTTTCTGCTTTTGGGTCAGTTATGAGTTATGTTGTGTCGTGCTTGTGTTTGTCTCAGTCAGTGCTATTCATTGAGTCACCATAGTGTGTCTGTCGCTCAAAAGCGCTCTTCATCGAGTCACTCTAATGAGTCCATCGCTTAAAGTTCAACAGAGTGGCATGGTCAAAATTTCATACACGAGTGTTTGCTCAAAACTCAAAAACAAGTCCATGTGTGGAATTCATAAACAAACTGAGAGTGCCCATACAAGGGGCATCGCATTCATGATCATTGCAAAGTGTATATGAGGAATGCGTCACTACTTTGGAGGGAACTAGAGTAAGTTCTTAACATGCTGAGACAAAAGAGAAGCATGAGTCTGATTGTTTGGCAATTGTTCCAGGATCTGATGATCCCCATTACATGTGCTGGCATAATGTTGAAAAAGGTGTCTAGTGACTAGACACGAGGGGCAATTTTCAGTACATCTGATCAGGCCATCCATCGAACAAGGGGCATGAACCCAATCGGTGGCCAGTGACTGGACACTAGAGGTAATTTTCATTGCATCTGATCGGGTCATCTATTGAACAAAGGGTATGAACCCAACCTTTCTCTCAATCCGCTCAAAGCCATTTGTCGAGCACTTTGCCCTTGATTAGGGTGGTTTACCCCCATGATGATTCTGACATGATTCAGCTTTCGAAAGTTGTCTCCGACCATTCCAAAACTCTCTTGGGATTGCCATCTTCCCTCTGATTAATACATGTGTTTTGGATTGTGCATGCGAGCTTATACACTGTAATTGATTTGAACTATGTAATTGATTGCTCTTGCTTCGTTGAGTTACCTTCCGCACTGTTTTTCAATTACATTTCAATAAGTTGTGGCAAGTTGCCCTACACTCATTTCATAAGGTACATGATGCACTACTTTACATATGGCTCATTACCCCTACATCGCACTATTTTGTGCAACCTATATAGCACTGTTTTGTGCATTCATCTTACATCGCACGGTTGCATGCACCCATGTAGCACTATTTTGTGCATTCTATTTGAGATTGCACTATTTCGTGCATTCACCATGCATCGCACTGTCATGTGCACCTCGTATCGCACTGTTGTGTGCACCTACCCTGTATCACATTGTTTTGTGCACCTTACATCGCACTATCATGTGCACCTCACATCACACTATCTTGTGCACCTTGCATCGCACTATCTTGTGCACCTGTATTGCACTGTCTTTTGCATCTGTATCGCACTGTTTTGTGCAGTTACCTACAACGCACTGTTTTGTGCATTCACCCTATATCGCACTGTTGTGTGCACCTCACATCGCACTGTTTTGTGCATTCATACATCTGTCCCTCGTATTGCACTATTTTGTGCACCCTGTATCGCACTGTCTTATGCACCTTGTATCGCACTATCTTGTGCACCCTGCATCGCACTATTTTGTGCACCCTACATCGCACTATTTTGTGCAACACTGTATTGCACTGTCTTGTGCACCTATATGGCACTGTTTTGCTTTACATCGCACTGTTTTGTGCACTCACCTCCCCCACACTATTTTGTACACTTTACCCCGCACTGTCTTGTGCACTCACCTGGGTCTAGGAGACCTTAAATCCTCTAAAGATGCAATTTCTTTGGTGATTGTCGTGCCCGAACGACTTCAGGCTATCTGGTATAGCCATCTAGTTGTGTTTGTAATGAGTTCCTGGGAGATCAACTGAGATAATGGAAACTAGAGTTTGAATGGCCGAGGCCTAGAACCCAAAGGTTTGGAATTTCCGAGACTAAAGTTTAGTTTAAATACCTAGGGGGTGTATCCTAGGCTTGAAATCTGTATGGCAGCCCCATAGGTTGAGGTAGCTTGTACGCGCCTCAAATTTGGATATTGAACCAACCTAGTCTGTCACCCTTTTGGAGAATAGGGAAAGTTGGAAACATAGCCAGGGAGAAAAGTAGTACCTATGGTTTGGAAACACATGAAGATGAACCAAGAAGAAGAGGAAGATCTCCAGCAGCATAAGGTGAGTCATCACCAATTGCCCCTGAAGGTACTTTCTAAAAGTATCACCTCCCAACTGCTACATCATAGTTATTATCTATTACATCACATCTATTACCTCTACTATATTGCATATAGCATCTATCGCATACATTTACTGCACTATCCATCGCATCCATTACATCATACCATCCTTTCCATGTTAAGCTTAGTTTGGTATGTGCTCATACCTTTCCCTCGTTGAAACATGGTTCTGTCATGTGTGAGTACCCATGCTGCGTTGAAACATGGTTTGTTTTGTATCCATGCCTTTTCTAGGTAAAACATGGTTTGGCCTGCACCCTTATTCACTACATCCATTGCATCGTACTTTGTCTTGTTGCATTCAGCATTTAGGATCATTATCTTTCCCCAACAGATCATTCCTCACTTATATCATACCACCCAATTACTCGTACTCTTTCTGCGAAACACATAGTTCTGCAGGTGCCGGCAGCCCTTTCACGTTGAAACATGGTTCTGTTATGTGTAAGCATCCATGTTACACTGAGGCCAGTATTGAGGATACAGGCACTTAGCTTGTGTTAGGTGTCGTTTGGCTGTGCCCACTTCTTTTCTGTGTTAAACGTAGTTTGTTTTGCATCCTCATCCCTTTATGGTATTTGTGTGGTAAGCCCTGCTTGTGGTTTGGTTATTTCGTTACATTGTATATCATTTGCATTGTTTCGTTGCATTGTGTATCATTTTGCATCCTGCCCCTGAACTACGCTAGTTTGATTCCTTGCAACGGGATACGTAAGCAACCCTCGGGTTTAACCAACTGCATCTGCATTTTGTTTGTTTGCCCAAGTCTTACGGGCTTGCCAAAATGGGTTGTCTTCGGGCTTTGACATTCACTCACGTCATTTCATGACTGCAAGCTCTCTCAAAGAGGGGCAACTGTAGACATCCCATTTTTTACTGCCCTTACGACTTGGGCGCCACCGCTTGCGCACCTAATGATGAATTTGTATATGCTTGTCAAGTGCTCGAAGTCCTCAGTAGAATGCCTCAGTTTTGAGCCTCAAAACCCTACACACCTCTTACCATGTTTTTGGACCGAAACCCAGTTTTTCCAGCCAAAACATCCTGGGACCTGCAGGCCCACTAGTGTGGACTTCCGGCCACTAAAGTGGACTATTGGCCACAATTAGTGGCCTGCCGGCCACTTGTGTGTTTTTTCAGATCTTTTTGCTAAGTGTGCCAGCTGTTTCCATAGATGCATGCATTTGCCCACACATGTCTGTATAGATATTTCTGATGGAGTCTCATATTTTTCTATAAATAGAAGACCTCCTCGTACTTTTTTTAGGGTTAGAAAATTTTGGAGCAAAAATATTTCTCTCTCTCTACAACTCTCTCTCTCTATCTTGCAAGTTCCTAAGCCTCTACTTATACATTCTAAACCAAACATTGTGGTATTTGTGTTGAGGTATTTTTTAGCTTACTTTTAGCTCTTGAGGGTGTGTAAGTGTTGGTTTGTCACTTAGAAAAGGTACCCCTCTTCAAGAGGTATAATTCTTGGCTAGTTTTCTTGCTTTATTTACCATCTTTTCTACTATTTTTTTACTATTTTTACTCTGTATTTTTGGATTGAAACTTGTGGTTTAAGGCCATTAAGGGTGGAGGGGTGGATCACTCTTCTTTGCACCTAACTTCTTAGGCCTTTGCCCTTATGTTTCTCACATTTTTGTCAACTTTTTTTGAGCTTTTTACAACTAAATCTTAGACATTTTTCAAAGGCTAAAATCATGTTTTGAAGTCCAAAAAATAGAGGGGGTAGCCTCCCCTCCTTGTGCTTGTTTACTAGCTTAACTTGCTCCATGTTGTTGCTTACTCTTTTAGCTCTTTTGCCTTCAATTCCAGCACTATTTTTGCTTACTTTAGGACTATTTTAGGCTTGTTATTTCATTTATTCTTTGTATTGCATGCTTGTAGTGTAATGATCCTCATAGATTTGGAGGTTTAGGCCTTAGCCACCAACCTATTTGAGTTGATAGTGTTTATTTCTTGCTTTCCATACTTGTGATCACCTCTAATCACTTCTGCAACCTCCTTCTTTTCTTGTTTTTTTTCTTCTTTGTTTTGAAAGTTGTTTCAAACCAATTGCTTGTTTAAACATGAGATTGAGGTATTGTGCTTAATGGTTTAATCCCTTTGGGGATTCATTACCAACATCATGGTGTCTCTCTCATGCCCAAAACAACTCTTTGTTTGATGCTTCTTTCCATTAGAGGACTTAAAGATCACTATTGGACTTAATGAACTAAGGAATGGATGGTAATTAAAATGGAATAATAAAATTGGGACTAAAAATGATGCAAGATAATAGGCAATTTGGTGTTCAATCGGATCTTAATTGAACACATGGGAACTTGAGTCATTTTGTACTTGCTAGTGATGAAATGGTTCAAGTTTCCAAGGTCAACTGCTTCGCTCGATCAATCCATAACAAAGAGGGGGTTTTGTGAGTCTTTATTTGTCCATTTATTAAGATTGTGTCCCTTGGTTCATAAGTCGTCACGCAATGAAGTTGCGTCATTGATGGCTTGCTTATCAAGCCTACTTCTCATTTGAGCTGTTTAAAGATAAGGAGAGGTAGGATGGACAAACATCCCCTGAATACTCTTTGTGCTATGTAGCTTTTGTTGCAACAGAAGAACAAGCTGGTAGGCCATTTTGGACAGTAGGCTACTTTTAGTAGCCGGGCCACTACTTCTGGTCTGCCGGCCACTTTTGTCAAACCAAGTAGTAACTTTTTGGAACAGAACAGAGCAAAGGCTGAGGTGAAAAAATAGTGCAAATGTTCTACCTGTGCAACAAGGTATTCTAGCAGTAGAACAGTGGGCTTTTCGGGTGGAAATCCATGCGTGTACATAAGCATTCCTCTTTTCCGGGGCTGAGTAGTTAGAGTAGTTAGCTTAGCTACTATTTCTTTTGGATTGTATTCATGTCGTAATTAATTAGTTAATTCTAATTTGTACTTAATTAATTAGTGTAAGTAATTAGTTAGTTCCATAGAATATTTACTTAATTATGATGTTATAATAAATAGTTAGCATAGTTAGTTTATTTCATTTGGTTTATAATAGTTAGTTAATTCGTAGTAATTAGTTAGCTAGTTAGTTTATTCGTCCCCCCCTGTGCAAGGGCCAAGCTTGTAATAATGTGTTTGTCTTCCAACCTCACGTCTTTCTCCCTTTTATTTACTTGCTTATGATGGTTAGAATAGAGCATCATATTCCATTTAGCATTTTCCATGCTTGTATCCACTTGTCTTGTATGCATGAAGCTCGGTTCATCATTTAACTTGCATTGTTATTGTTTATACTTCTTTAAATACGTGCTTTACCGCATGCTATCGAATTGATTCACATGCCATGTTAAGTAAGCCGAGCCTATTTAGATTGCATATCGCATGTGTTGCATTAGTCATATTGCATTTGATAGGGGCATGCATGTTTTCTAATCCTTTTGTTTTCTTTGGCTTGCCTTGGAGTACTAGGTGAGTTTTTATTTGGTTTAGCATATAAGCATGCGTGTGATTGCTGCCACGTCATATCAAGCATGTTCAACGTGACGCTAAGTGCTTAAATGATAATTTGTTTGAATGCTTGTGGATGAAGGCTAATTGCTAGAATTAGGATGATTTGATCGATGTACATTTGAGCCCACTTTTTAAAAGTGGCACATTCACAAACTCTTTTTTAAAAACAAACATGAAATCAAATGTTCCAATTTTTACAAATTAGTCTATACTTATATGCGTCACATAGTAAGTTAGTCTAATAAATCGGAACAAGAGCATATAATGTAAATAAGAATCACATCATGATTAGTACAGGCTGATCTTTGATCGGGTGGGCGGGGGGTGTTTAATTCATGACCTTTTCCTCTTGTACCTAAGTTCCCGAGCCAAGACGCTCTTGGTGATGACGGATAAGTGGCCTTTGGCATGAGTCTGGTTTCCTAATTTTCCAAAAAATATTTAGGTGGTACTCTGTATCTGGCAAAGCAGTCCATTTTTAGCATTTTGATTCAAAATCGATTTTCCAAAAGATTTTCGGATTTGGACTCTTTTGTGTTTATCTCTTTCACATTGCACTTGTGGAATCAGATTCAGAACCACGGGAGTCCGAACTGTAGGCTATCGTCTTCTGAAAGAAGCAGGAAAAGTCGAGCTACACTTCCATTTGCTGAATTCTGGATTGGAGATTGGATTGTTCTGTGCATTCACGATTGTAGATGAGGACAATCAATTGATCCATCAAGATATCCAAGAATTTGTAGCTCGAAATAGATTTGAACTTGACTTTTCCAAATTAGTAATTTGATGAGTCAAGTTTTACTATGACTAAAGAATTGAGATTTGAAAGAAGAAGAAAAACATTTGGATGAAGAACAGTAGATGTTGGCATTGAAGATAATGCCATTGTTGAATGCTCGTTAGAGCTCTATTTCTCTGATACCATGAAGAAGACAATCTTAATTGATCCTAACTATTACATTGTTTATTATATATTCACATATCAGTAACTAATTGTATATCTAAACTAACTAATCACCTAACAAACTAACTAATCATCGAACAAACTAACTGTACAAGTGAATTGCTTAGATGTGACACAACATGGCTTGTGATACAACTTTATTTTAAGTTGCATTTGTTCAGCTTTCTTGGACTATAACTTGACTGCTCATTTTGCTCTGTTTGGTCTGTTAGTAGATGTTGCCTTGGACTACTGCATAATTGGTTGATTCAGTGTTAAGTCTTCATCAAGTCTATCAATTGGCTATGGTTTTGAATCTTCATCCTCTTTCACCCTTTGTTTAGGTGTGAACTCCGCTATGAAGTTGCTAGGATTGCATATTAATTGCAATTCTTGATCTAAACTATATCGTATTGTCTGAGCAATCTACCCATTTAGAGATTCTCCCTAATAACTCTAGCTTGTGAAGAATCCTTTTTAGCGGATGCTTGGAGTACACAACGATAGGATGAGCCAAAAAATAATGCATTAACTTCCTAGAAGTGGTTAAGGGGTAGGTACCTTGTCTCTACGTCAAGTAAGGTTTGCTCATGTAGAATATGAATGACTACGTCTCCTCCAACATCCTAACGAATGCCGAGCTCATGGCGTGATTGGAGACAACCAAATAGACATACATCGTTTCCCCTGGTTCGGTACTAGTGAGCAAGGAAGGTGTAGCTAGGTATTCCTTTAGTTCTTCTAGTGCCCAATCACACTCTACTATCCATACGAACTGTGCCTTCTTTTTTACCAATTGAAAGAAGGGTCTGCATCGATCGGATGATCGACTGATGAATCTGTTGAGTGCGACAACCATCTCTGTAACTGCTTGTATTCTTTTGACCGTCGTGGGAGGAGCAATGTTGATTGGGGCTTGCTTCTATTTCCCGCTAAGTGATGATATAGCCAAGGAATTTCCTTGACCCTATCCCGAAGGCACATTTCCCTACATTCAACTTCATTATGAACCTTCGAAGGATCTCGAATGCTTCTCGAAGATCTACAAAATGATTATCACTTTCTCGAGATTTGATCACCATATCATCAATATACACTTCCATGTTTCGTCCTATCAGGTCATGGAACATCTTTGTCACCAATCGCTGGTAGGTTACCCCCGCGTTCTTTAATCTGAATGACATCACCTGATAGAAGAATGATCCTACAAGAGTGATGAATGTCGTCTTTTCCTGATAGTTCAGATGCATTACTATCTGATGATATCCTAATATGCATAGAGAAATCTCATCCTCTGATGCCCCGCTATGGCATCCACTGGTTGGTCGATCTTCGATAAAAGGAAGTTGTCCTTTGGGCATACCCTATTTAGACTGGTAAAGTACACACATACTCTCACTTTTCATTATTTTTCTACACAACAACAGTATTGGATAGTCATTCTGGGTATTGAAACTCCCTGATGGCATTTGCTTCCAATAGTCTTATTACTTGCTTCTTGACTGCCTCGACATGGTGATGTGTCGACCTTCTGCTTTTCTGGATAATGGTTTGTAGTTTAGGTCTATGTTAAGCCTATGGCATGCCACTTCTAGATCAACGCCTTCTATTTTGTAGGGAGTCCATGCGAACACATCTCTATATTGCAATAGAAAGTGGGTCAGGTGGTCTTTGTCTGTTGCCGAAGACTTTTTCTGATGAGAAAGAATTTCTCTTCGTCTTTTGGGTCAATAGGCACCTTCTCCAACTCTTTGGCGCTCTTTGTGGTGGGCTCTCTGCCAACTGGTTCTTCACATACTTCTTCGGTGTGAATTTCATAGATTCTTTTGTTGGATGGGACACTGGCAGACATTGTTTAGTGGATGTTTGATATCTTCTTATTTCACCAATTTCATTTCCAGTCAGTAATTGTATGACTTGGTGAAAAGTGGATGGAACTTCCTTCATCTTGCAAAGCCACATTTTTCCCACTATTGCATTGTACGGGGAGGGAACGCTACAACCTGAAATTCTACTTACTGAGTTATGATGCCTGCTCTTATTGACAAAAAGATCTTGCCTAAGGGATAAACCAGATTTGAATTAAAGTCGAAAAATGGTGACTCGGATGGATGTAGGTCGTCATGTGACAAACCTAATTTCTTGAACAATTCGTAGTACATGATTTTCGAGAAGCTGCTTTAGTCCACGAGCACCCTTTTTGATGGCGAATTCTCCAATTCAAAGGGTTACTACCAAGGCATCGTTGTATAGGTGTTGGATCCCCGTTAGATCATTGTCGGAAAACGAGATCTTTAGATTTGATGGTTGTGCTCTTTTGTGGGGATCTCGGATAAGGGCATGACTTCTTCAGGTGTGCCAACCTTCTTGTCTCTCCTTTTCTCTGGTTCATCTGCTTCTTCGTGGGATTGAGTATATCATGTTTGATGGTTTAGGGCTAGTCTCTCCTACTAGGTGTGCCAACCTTCTTGTCTCTCCTCTTTTTTGGTTCATCTGCTTCTTCGGCGGGATTGAGTGTATCACGTCTACCTCCTACTAGGTTTAGCCTATGCCTTAGTCTTTTTTGTTCTACACTCATCACTATTGGATGATGCCTAATCCGACGTCTCTCCTTTATTTTACAGATTTGTCTTCCAGAAAATTATCTTTTATATTTGATTGTCCTTTCACGTGCCTTGATTGGATGCCAAGTTGTTGTCAACTGTCCTTCGTGGGCTCTAAGGGATGGTGTAGACACCCCATTTTTGACCGCCCTTAAGACTTGGGCACTACTGATGGTTTACTTGGTGGAGAAATGTGTGCAGGGCAAAAGTTCAGTTTCTTCAGCAAGGAGAGAGACAAATCTCAACTTCATACCCCTTTTGGACCAAAACAATCTTGATCAAGAGATTTTAGACCTTGAAACCCTCTCTTTCGAAATGTTTTGAAAATAAAGTTTCTACGATGTTCCGACACTCGCATTTTGTTAAATGTCGCGCTTTTCGGTAAATCGAGCAAGGACAAAGTGGAAATGAATGAAAGATAGATGAAATCTTTGAAAAATCTTTCAAAACACTTTGTTTAGGGGTTTGGAGTTGAAGAAAAGAGGAAAGGAGAGAAGAAAACTAGTTTGGGAGAAGTTCGGCATGAATCCGGGTAGGACCAAAACTGCGCGGCTTCACCAAAACAGGCATAACTTTTTTCACAGTTGGAATTTTGATGCAAGGCTGCCACCATTCGAAAGATTACTTCTGGGGCTTCAATTCAAACACAACAATGACCTGAAAAGGAGTCCATATAAAGGAGTTATGACCATTGAAGTTGGACCTGGAAAGCAGAATTTTCCTGCCGACCAGAAAAACTAGCTGGCCGACCAGAAAAAGTGGCTGCCGACCACTTTCTCATGAAAGTGGTCGGCCGACCAGAAAAAGTGGCGGGCCGACCACTTTAACTGGTCGGTGGCCTTCCTACATATTCTACAGGTGTTGTGGATGCCAGCTGGAGTGCACAGATTGCATCCTCCATACACATGTATGGAGGGATTGCATCTAGCTTCAAACTTCTTCAACAAGCTTGGTGCTTGTTTTTCTATAAGAGGAAAGGCTCTCTCTCTTGTCTCAGGTTCTGAAGTTGGCCAAGAGTGATAGATACATCTTCCTCTCTATATTCTTCTCTTCCTCTATATTTTGTGCCTTAAAGAGTGTTATTCCTTCACTTTTGCACTGTAACTCCTAGCCACACACCACCATATTTGAGCTGAGATCCTTGGAGGTGGTTTTTGGGTCATAAGAGTTGGTTTTGGGCTGGAGGAATCGCTGTTGTTGCAGTGCTTCAAGGGTAACCCTTTTCTCCTCTTTAAGCTTTGTTTTTGGTTACTCTTCTAGCCATATTTGCATGATGATTTGAGCTTAACTTTCTACTAGAAAAAGTTCTGTTTTTTAGTCCTTGTGATGTTTGTTTAAGGCCTCTTGGGTGTTGAGGGTCTTCTACCCTGTTGCATGCCTTATTTGGCCTTGTTTTGTGCCATGCCTTAGGGCCTTTGAGCTAATCCTTGCTTGGCCTTTTAGCCACTGAAATACAGTGGATTTTCAGTGGTTGGCATGTGGTTTTGAGGTCCTAAATCAGAGAGGGGTGACCCTCTCTCTTTTTGTCTTGTTTACTTGCATTTTTGGCCTATCAAAGGACCATACATTTTCATACTTTCAAGGCTTGGTTCAGGCACTTTTTGGTGACTTTTAAGGCCTTCCTAGACTCTATCCATGGTTGGTTTGGTCACCCTTGGCATGCTTCTCATATGTGTAGTGTATTCCCATTTATGGCTCATCAAGGTAGCATGTCAATCTAGCATGTTTTAGCTCTGTTTCAGTGGATTTGGTGCCTTGTCTTTGGTGCCTTAGTCTTGGTGTTATGGCCACTGATTTGGACATGGCTGAGGCCTATCCATCTTGGTTTAAGTCCATTGTGCATTGAGTATGCCATGTGGTTCATAGCATAAAGTATGCTATGTTGTTGCATGATTGATCATTACACTTGTGTATGTCATTTTCATCGCATCATGTATGTTAGTTACCATGTGCATTGTGTATGCAAGCGTCATGAGCATTATGTATGCCATGTAATTCATAGCATTGTGTATGCGAGTCGCATGTTTGCATGTCCATCCCTTGCATGTTTGCATGTCTAAGTTGTATCGCATTAGGTTGCATACTTGAGTCGCATTGTGCATGCCATATTTGTTGCATTGTGTTTGGAATAGGCGTTAGTCCAAACACGAGAAACGAGGACGTTTCATACTCGAAGTGATGAAACGTACCTCGATTCCTGGTCGCCGACACTCTTGACTATACATGACGGAGTTCTAGGCTTTAGGTGTTTGTATGTGCATTCATTCCATATTGAGTTGCATAATTCGGCCCCTCGGCCATCATGCATCGAGATGTGTGATTGATGGCCCGAGGGTCGAGACCTAACTCCCCTGAGCTTATGTAATGATAGGGAGGATAGGTGCGCATCCATGTGTTGCAAATACTTTGCCATGCCCCTTTCTTGCCCTCTGTTGCAGAAAACCAGAAACCAACAGCAAAAACTGGTCGGCCGACCAGATAAAGTGGCTGGCCGACCACTTTTTCTGGTTTTCACCACAAAAAGTGGTCGGCAGGTGGTCTCCAAGGCCAATATCTGGTCGGCAGCATCCCTACAGATTCCTAAGGTGGAGTTTCATCTCTCTGGAGCTTGGTGCAAGTTTCTGAGATCAATTGCAAACAGAGGCAAATCGGGGCGTCGCGAGGGATTTCCGAACAAGGCAACTCGAGCATGCATGCATCCTTTGTCATCCAAAGTAGAGCTGAGGCAGTCTACATCATATAGTTTATATGCTTATTCAGCACCTGTTCTCACTTTGTTCTTACCTCTGGCCTCAGCTTGATCGAGGGTTTGGGTTGCTATATCAGAGCGGAACCCGGTTGTTGTTGACACGTCATTGCCATAGCTCGGGGCAACCTCAGGTTGGCTGAGCTCGATCACAATGCGCCCCAGTAGCGGGGGCTCCTGCGGTACAAAATTCCCGGCATATGATGTGGTTGGTGGCGAAGTGGACATTCCATAGGTGAGATCAGCCACGGACCTCTGGAGGTCGCCAATCATTCCCATTAACTCGAACGTGGTGGGCTCACGAGCCTGATACAACTGGGGTTCCCAGATTGGGCGCGCGACAGGCGACCTGGGCGGATGCGGTACATCAACATTGGTTTCATCCCGCAAGATGTTCCCTTGATCCAATGCGGCTGTCATAACCACTATTTCCTCTGAACTTTGCGTCATCATAAATCCTCTTGAACTGAACGGAGATGATGGATCAGATCTCTGTCTTGCCTCAGCAAAAGAGAACACTGGCTATTCTGTACTAACTCTCTAAACTGAAAGAGAAAACACGTAGCATTTTGGCCCAATCAGAACATACACGAGCATAGCTGAATAACTGTACTCTACTACTGATCACTGTTTCCCAAAATCACTGCCCCAAAAGCTGAGTCTGATACCCACAGATATAACTGACTCCCAAATATCGATACTGATGCCCTTGGGCCTGGTACTTAGACTTGCAAACTGGTATATGCATTCCCTGTAGAGGTCAACTCAAAAAAGCACATAACAAACAAGCAAGAGCCAAAGCACCCCTATGTTGGGGTAGGGTTTCCCTGTCCTATTTTGTCAGGAGCTAGGGTTTCACTACACACGCAGCGGTTTCAAACAACCTATAATCGGGTAGCAACCTGTCCTAGCTTGGAATGGTCACTACGGATTCCGAATATGCACTAGGTCGAATGGTCAAAAGGGTGCCCCGGTGACAACTGGGGTTTGTGTTCCCATCGTGGCAGAGCCCGTAACCGGTCAGCCTTATGGCACGCTTCTCGAAGCGAGCCTCCGGCAAACCGTTCAGGAATAGCAGACGGCAAACACGGTGACTTAGGTGCACCAATGCACATGCAATGCAAAGAAACACATAAGTGTAATCAAAACAAGCTATCACGAGTTTGAGTCAAGCTCTCTAAACTCCCGAGCGGAGTCGCCAGAAACTGTAGACGCGCCCTCGTGGGCCTCAACGCTACAGTTCGGACTCAAATTGTCACGGTTCTTAATCTGAACCAAAGAGTCCAAATCCGGCAAATCGTTTTGGAAAACAGATTTTTGTAAAGAAGTGCCAAACATGGACTGCTTTGCCAGACACAGAGTCGCCACCTAAATATTTTTTTATGGGGGAATTTAGGAAACCCTGACTCATTTGCCTAAGGCCACGTGTCCGTCATCACCAAAGTTGCCTCGGCTCAGGAACTTGGGTACGATTGGGGAAGGTCAGCTATGAGCACCCCCGCTCGCCCGATCAAAGATCGGCCTCTACTAACCATGATATCTTGTTTTGAAAACATTATGCGTTCTTATTCCAATTTATTAGCTAATCTTAATATGTGATGCGCACAACACAAAAGTATAGACTAGATCACCTAATTTGGAACAAAGCATTGCATATCCATTCGTTTGGAAAATGGTTTGGAATTTGCTACTCGCGAGTAGGATAAAACACGGATTTCAATGAGTTGTTCCAACTCAAACAATCCAACCTTCACCCACAGGCATTCAGGCAGTAATATCACATAAGCACATAGCCACATGGTAAGCATGCTGTCATGTTAACATTCACACTCATGCGAGATGCTAAAGCATAAAAAGCTTACCTAGTACTCCGAGCCAAAACAAAGAACTTGTTAGCAATCAATGTATGATCCAAGTCCATGTTAAGTGGCTAATGCATCGCATACAGAATGTCATTAGAATAGGCTCGGCTAATCTAAGGATGACATGTGAAATGCGACAACTCGATGCACGTATTCAAGTTTGGAATTGAAATGCTATGCGGTTAGCATGATGCGCCGAGCCCGGTGCATGCAAGACTGATGAATGATGCATGCATGCATAGCATAAGGTATGCTAAATTAAACATGCCCTAATACTAACCATCAAAGCAGGTAAGTAAAAGGGAGATAGAAGTGGGGGTTGGAAGACATGCACACACACACCCACACTTATTACAAATTCGCCCTCACTCGGAGGGACCAAAAGAATAATACCATTTAATCAACTAACAAGCTAATTAAATAGTTACAGACCACCTAATTAATTAACAAATCAATTAAGCTAAGGAAAGCATTAAAAGGCCTTGGGAAGAGGGATGCACGCATGCTCGGATTGGCTTCGCCCGGAAATCCAATGCCATGCAGAAGCTGCCTCTGTTTACCCTGCTCTGCTCCTCTGGAAATTGCACAAGTCCCAAGGAACACTCTATGAACACTGTGGAACATCATCGGCCAAGGGGAATCATCACCGGCCATTGGAAAGTGGTCATCGACATCTATTGAGCTCTCGGCCACAAATTCATGGCCGACCGGCACTAAGTGGGTCGGTCGGCCATCTATGCCTGCAGAAACCTGTTTTGACAGGCAGAGGGCAAACATGGCATGGCAATGCATTTCAAAGCAATGTTTGCACCACCGCACCCCTTATCATGTTTATGACTCAAAGGAGCTTGGTACTCGGCCCTCGGACCATCAACCGCGCATTTTCAATGCGTGATGGCCCAAGATGCCAAGTTGTGCATTTTGATTTCAAATGAAATGCAAACCAAATAAACATAAGGCCCAACCTCTATCACTAGATCAAGAGGCAGGACATGCATGCCAAATGCAACCTAAACATGTTAGCTAAGTATGCAACGTGAGCATGCAAGCAAGCAATGGGCACTAGGCACTCAACCTAAGCAAACAAGCATGCAAGGCATTCAATAACAATGCTAATGGCAAACATGCAACAACATGTGAGGGAATTAACATGGAGACATGCAAAGCAACTTAGCAAAGGAAATGCATGCCAAATGCAAAGTGTTTCAAGCATGCAACTCATGCGATGGGCTAAGCATGCAACAATACACAAGGCAAGCATGCAACAACATGCAAACAATGGACTTATACCAATTTGGGTAGCTCTCAAATGAGCCCAAAACAGTAGCCAAATGCTAAGGAAATGAGGGCCAAAATACACACAAACATGCGCACATGGTTCAAAACTTAAGCACCAAAGGGCAACTTTTAAGCACACTTAAAAGAGGACAATCATGGATTAATGGCATGCATACTCAACTCTGAAATCATGTTATAAAAGGTGCCAAACCAAGTAAACAAGACAAGCTAAGCATGCAACGATGCCCAAAACTCGAGGTAAGCGAAGGGGCTTAAACGATGGCCATGCCAACCAAGCCTCACAAGGCTAAGAGGACTTAGAATAGTCACAAGACAGACCTAAACAAAGCTAAGGATATACCAAGATAGCATCTAAGTGGCCTACACATGGAAGCATACAAAAGAGGCCAAACATGGAGCACAAGATTACAACCTTTTAAAGCATTAAAGGAGCATCAAATGCAGGCATACAAGCATACCATGGGGACTGAAATGATGCTATAAGTGGTACCAAACCACTGAAACAAGTCAAACAATGCATGCTCAACACTCACACACCCGAGGCTAGCAAGCCAAAATGCAAGGTGGCTATACAAAGCATGTCAAGCATGGCCAAAGCAACTAAAAACAGAGCTAAAGCACACTAAAACATACACAAAAGCTTCACAAAGCTTGGCCAAAATCATGCTAGAACAAGGGTCAAAGCCTAAAGCATGTTAAGGCAAAATATGGCATTACAAGACAAGTATGCAAGGCATACATGGTGTGTCTAAACCAACTAAAAATAGTGCTATATCATGGCAAAATAAGCACAAATAACACTTAAGACATGGCCAACATGAACTTAAAAATGATGCTCACACATGAAGCAGAAATGACACATTTTGAAGACAACAAGGAGAGGGGATGGCCCTCTCCTTCTTAGGACCTTAAACCACCATCCTCACCACTGAAATCCCTCAAGATTTCAATGGTGAGGAGGCCCAAACAAGGTGGTCCTGGAGCTCACCAAAATAGCACAAAATGGGGGCCAAACAAGGCCTAAGAGGGGTCAAACAACCCCAAAGCTCAAAGCAACCTTAAACAAATATTTTAAGCAAGGAAAAACAAGACTTTTATATGTTATACACTAAGCTCAAAAACAGATGCAAGGTAGGCAAAAAGACTATGCAAAAATGGGGTATTTAAAGGTAAAGTTCTTACCCTTCAAGACCTTCTTCAAAAATGGTGCTCCAGCAGCCTCCTTAGCTCAAAACCAAGTCCAAAACTCTGAAAATAACTCTTTAGTACCTTAGTAGCTAAAGGAAAGTGTAATGGTAGGTGTTTGTGTGCAAAACTATGAACAAACACACACTTAAGCACAAAAGGAGAGGGAGATAGGGATAGATAGATACACAAGACCTAACCCTAATTTAGACCTCTCTCCAGAATTTTTGGTAACCCTTGAGGAGGGAGGAGAGGCCCTCCCTTTATAGAGGATCACTCTTGCAAAGCTTACAAAACAAGCTAAGCAAGGGTGAAATCCCTCCATACACGTGTATGGAGGGGGGCAAAGTGTATGCCAGCTAGCACAGCTGGCATAAAAATATCTGCAAAAGCATATGCATAGTGATCGGCCAGCCAAAAATGCCAAATTGACCAAAACAATGGTCGGCCGGCCACAAAGAGTGTCGGCCGGCCATAACCAATGGCCGGTGGCAACAAAACATGGCCGGTGGCCTCAAGCCATGGCCGGTGGGGTGTGGGGATGGCCAACAAGCCATTCCCTGCGCTCCAAAGCAAAAACACAAGTGTTTGGTGCAAAACCAAACACAAAATAGTCGAGTCGAGAGGTCTTGAGGCAGGGCGGGTGGCCGAGGCCTCTGAGAACTCAAGACGAACACAAACATGGATAACCACCGAGTGTTCAAGCGGTGACGTCCAAGTCTTGAGGACGGTCAAAAATGGGGTGTCTACAATGCTGCGTGAAGTCGGTTTAATAATTGGACTTATATGCTGCGCGAAGCCGATTTGAAAATTGGACTTATACGCTGCGAAGCCGGTTTGAAATCAGGATTTATGAAGCGCAATGCAATGTAATAGCTAGGAAGTGAAGGTACCTTACAGGGGCAATTGGCAATGACCTACCTCATGCTGCTGGGGACCTTCCCCTTCTTCTCGGTTGAACCGCAGGTACTATTTTTCTCCCTGACTATGGTCGCAGCTTTCCCTATTCTCCAACAGGGTGACAGACTAGGTTGGTTCAGTATCCAGAATTGAGGCGCATACACATGCTATCTCAATCTATGGGGCTGCCATACAGATTTCAAGCCGAGGATATACCCCTGGGTATTTAAACCAGACTTTAGTCTCGGAAATCCTGAACCTTTGCGTTCTAGGCATGAGCTATTCGAACTCTAGTTTCCACCGCCTCAGTTGGTCTCCTAGGAACTCACCGCAAACACAGGCAAGTGGCTATACCAGACCACCGGAAGTTATTCGGGCACAACAAACACCAAAGGAATTGCACCTTTAGAGGATTTAAGGTCTCCTAGACCAGGATAAAACAGATATAATGCAATGGATATAACAAATAGAGCAATAAATGCAAATGGGGTAGCACACTCCAACCATGCTGAAATCGTGAGAGGAGGAAGAACAAAGAAAACCAATCAGGAGCACGTTCCACGCAACCAGAGATAAATTCCAAACACGCTGAAATCGTGTGAGGAAGGGGACACTCTAACCACGCTGAAATCGTGAGAAGAGGCCTGAAAACAACCGCCTAGGTGCATACACAACGCAACCTGAGATGAATTCCAAACACGCTGAAATCGTGTGAGGAAAAGAACACTCTAACCACGCTGAAATTGCGAGAAGAGGCTCGAAAACAAAACGCCCAAGCGCGTACATGACGCAACCTGGGATAAATTCCAAACACGCTGAAATAGTGTGAGGAAAGGGACACTCAAACCACACTAAATCGTGAGAAGAGGCCTGAAAACAAAACGCCCAAGCGCGTACACGACGCAACCTGGGATAAATTCCAAACACGCTGAAATCGTGTGAGGAAAGGGACACTCAAACCACGCTGAAATCGTGAGAGGAGGTCCGAAAACAATCGCCCAGGTGCCTACACAACACAACCTGAGATGAATTCCAAACACGCTGAAATCGTGTGAGGAAAGGGACACTCAAACCATGCTGAAATCGTGAGAAGAGGACAGAAAACAAAACGCCCAAGTGCGTACACGACGCAACCTGAGATGAATTCCAAACATGCTGAAATCATGTGAGGAAAGGGACACTCAAACCATGCTAAAATCGTGAGAGGAGGTCCGAAAACAAACCGCCCAGGTGCGTACACGACGCAACCTGAGATAAATTCCAAACACGCTGAAATTGTGTGAGGAAAGGGACACTCAAACCACGCTGAAATCGTGAGAGGAGGACTGAAAACAAACCGCCCAGGTGCGTACACGACGCAACCTGAGATAAATTCCAAACACGCTGAAATCATATGAGGAAAGGGACACTCAAACCATGCTGAAATCGTGAGAGGAGGTCTGAAACAAACTATCAGGCGCGTGCTCGGCGCAACCTGAGAAAGCCCCGGAGGACAACGATCCTAAACGCAGCTCGGCGAAAAAGGATAAATGGTACAAGATAACACAAGATGCAAATAAACGCAATAAGTGCGATGATACAGTACATGTTACAAGCAATGTAGAGCATGATGTTTAGGGAATGCAATAAACAAACAAAGTGGCACTTTAGAAAGCACCTCATGGAGTGAGTGGCGGTAAACCGCTTTACTCTGACGGGGATCTCCCCTCCATTGTGTTCTTCGAACACTTACCTTCAACTCGCAGTACAAAGGTCCTAAAATGCTAACAAGGGGTAGCTTCTGCATGCAGAAACCACAAATGCCGTTTTCCTTGATCATATTCATAACTTTCCCTCATTGCAAACATAGTCAAGATAACTTTGACGGGAATGGTACTCAGGGAGAGCACTTCTGATCGCCATTCTGGCCTGAAACAGTGAAACAGTCAACATAGTATTCTGTTCACTTTGAACACACAGCTCGTATCAGCACACTGCTCATTCTGAACACGCAGCTCATAACACAGTATTCGGTTTATTCGGCACACAGCTCATACAAGACACTGCTCATTCTAAACATACGGGATGCAATGACGGAACTTGCAGAAGTTGAAAACAAACTCAGATGCCCGACATTTTCCCTTTTTTTGCTTTGCAGCCCGGAACTTTCATAGCTTCAGATAGGTCCTGGTTTTACTATTCTGACATGACCTGGGTTGAACCCTGTAGTTTTATGAAAGAACCAATCCGTTTTGCACAAATGTTGAGAACGGCACAGCACTCCTGAGCACAAAACGATTCATTTTGAAATTGAGAAATGAGTTCTTAATCGGGTATTGAGCCTACGACTGAACACAGCGCACTACGACTCAACAAAGAAAAACAAAAGGTAAAGAACCTAAACACAAACACAGACACTTGAAACGACTCAAAACAAGAATCGAGACAAACAAAAACAAGAGACACGACACTCAGACGTGTTCCAATGGCGAGAGACCTCTCAGTTCATGAGGAGCCAGTTTCTTCGGGTATTGTTTCCCACCCTTTCTCATTTGTGATTCTCACATCACTCGGCCCTCAGGCTCTGTTTTTCTAAAAAAACCCTTTACTTACTTTTCCTCTCAGCGCACATCTCTCTATTCTTCAATCTCTCATTTTTTTATCCCTCCCCTGGGTGGTTGATGGATAAGCAGGAAGTTGTGGGCTCTTGCCCCTGGTATTCTACCAGATTCTTATTCTTGTTCACAACAGTGAGTTTCTCCCACAGAGGGGCTGCGCTACAATTGGTTGTGTAGCAAATCTGCAGTTGACATCGGTTCACGATGCTCTGCTGGGGAGTTTAGACGCGATCAGATCTTGTCCAGATGAGGGAGTGGAATATCTTGCCCCATTCTAGTTCGTGCTTCGCACTTGGCTTGATACCTCGTTGCTCGGAGGATGTGAGAGCTTTTTGCCCTTTTGCAGTCAGCTTCAGTGGTGCCGTTTTTCAGTAGGTATGATGCCTTTTCTGGCAAGTGCGTTGATAAAGGGGAAAAGACAGAAAACCTGACTCAACTGTGCCCCTAGTTCATCATTTTGACCATTTTTTGTTTCTTTTTTTTGCTTCTGCTAAAACAAATTTAACCAAAATGAGAGTTAGATTAACACGCTTGTTCGATTTTCTGACTTGAAATCATGCAAATCAGGTTATGAGCATTGAAAATTTCCTTTTTTGGGTCCAAGAAATGGTCCAGTTTTAGAAAAATGGAATAATTTTCGAAAGAAGATGTCAACCTCATTAAAAATTCTCAAAAACTATTTTTTGCAAATGGCCACTGCTCGACCAATGTAGGATTTACTCTTGAGATGCACAACCTCAGATCCAAAACAATGGAAAATTGTCCCTTGTCTGAACGGCACTACATGGCAACTAAAAGTTACCCCTAGTCTGAATAGCACCACAGTACTGCACGGCAACGGAAAGTTGCCCCTAGTCTGAATAGCGCCGCAGCACGTGGCAACCAGTCCTCACAATGACAATTACAACCAAATTCTCGGATACAGAGAAGACAAAGATGACTAGAACCATCACATGGACACAGTCAAATTTGAAGTGTTTTACGGCTGGACTTCATAATGAAGTTGCCTATGTATCCCAAAGATGGGAATCAAGCCTTACGTATTTCAGGGGTAAGGTACACTTGGGTATTAACCTCTCCTTTTGCACTCTAACTTTTGCCAAGGCCGCCCTTTCTGGGTTTTCAACCTTGCGAGCTTTGTTCTTCTTTTCTTTTCAATTCTTTTCATTTCTTTCCCTTTTTTTTCTTTTTCATCTTTTCTTTTTTTTTTTATTCTTTGCATTTTTCTCTTTTTTTTGTTGTTCTTTTTCTTCTTTTTCTTGCTCTAACTTTTGCTTGGGTCGCCCTTCCGGTTTTCGGCCCAGCGAGCCTCTCAAGGGTAAAAGTTTAGCTTTGTCCATGTTGAATGGTTTGAGATATCGGAGCCATCTGAATCCAAGAGAATGGCTGCTATTCGCTGATGATGTAGAAGTCCATCCAATGGAGGGTGAATTTGCCCCTAGTGTTGTGGATAGGAACTTGGTTGTCCTTCAGCAATACTTTCTTCTTTCCCCCTTCTAGGATTTGGCATTCTTGCCAGTCTTCCCTGGTTTGCAGAAAAGACTCATCTTTGACTCTTTAAGCGCATCTGACATTTTTGCCCCTAGTTCAAGGGCTGCTTTTGATCTAGCTTCGCAAGCTTCCTTTGATCATATCTGATATTCTCGCCCCTAGTTCATGGGATGCTTCTGATCCGGCCACACGGGGCTTACATTATGGTTGACCGTTGAACATTCTGAATTAAGGTTCAAGGTTTGGAAGCAAAGGGGTTGAGTCTCGAGGTTGAGAGCGATCCTAAGCTGCACAATCTCAAGAGCGATTCCACACAGGTCTTCGTAGAACCACGCAAAAGATTTTTTTGAAATTTTTTTAAGAAAGCGACTAATCGCTCATGTCGAAGACAATGCAGAACCAATCTGGATCAAGCCAGGATCCTTCTTAGTACTCACATTAACAAACATGATCTCAATCATTAAGGGCTTAGCATGCCTCTCTTTTCTCAAATTGATCAAATTTTTTTGCAAATCTCGAGGAATTCCTTCCTCTTTGTTTTCATCACAATGTTCAAAAAGTTTTGAAAAACTCAGGTCAATGTAATGATTTCAAAGCACAGAAAAGACACAGTTTTTTAGTCAAATACTGCCATCATCTCATTCAGAACTTCTAGCACAACTAGCACAAGGCAGAAGCAAACACAAGAGAGTGAAAATCACTGCTGTTCATTCAAATCTATTGGATTACTGGCTCTAAGGCAGAAACAGACTCAAAAGAAAAAAAAAGACAAACACAAAACAAGCAAGTGATGTCCGAGGTAACACCCCCGAAATCACCCGACTCCAACAAAAATAGGACTGACTCGGTACAACAAGACAGACCCAACTGACTCAGTAAGAAAAGACTGACTCTGTACAACACAACAAGACTGACCCAATACCCAAGTCAGAAAGTAAAGTAAACAGCATTCGCAAATGCTCAAAATAGTGCGTGCCATCCCCACAGCTGGAGTGAATGAGTGCCATCCGCAGGTGGTTCATCCCCCGATCACATGGTCCATTATCCCCCAAGTTCACGATCCAGTGCCGATAGACTTTGCAGAGCTTGGTGCGGCAATGACCCTGTCATCAATCAAATCTTGCACTTCGTGGCGAAGACAAAAGCAATTGTCAGTGCCATGACCAGTTTGTTGATGGAAGGCACAGTACTGGGCAGCATCATGCATAGCCGGAAGAGGATTCGGGAGAGGCCGAGTCTCAAGGGGTTTGAGATGGCCTTGTTCAACAAGGATTTGAAGAGCTTTGGACAAAGGCATATAGAGGGCATGGAAGACCCTCTGACCTCGGGGTTGGTACTTCAAGGTTTGTGGATTTTTGCTGGACGCACCAGCAAAGGGATTGGCAGGTGCTGGCCTGGTTTGCTGACCTCTTCCGAGTGGAGGATTAGAGCTAACAGGATCGTTTCTGGTACGATGGCCCTTCTCCCGGTTTTCCCCTTGCTTCGAACTGCTCTCATTCTGAGTGACGAAAGTATCCTCCACAATCTTTGCAACAACTGCGAGCACTTGCTGTTTGTTTAGCCCTTCCGCTTTCAAAGCCTCCACAGCCCACAGAAGGTGTTCATGGGGATCAATGCCTGCCCCTACCTTGTTCTTACCTCTTGCCTCCACTTTGCCAAGGGATTGGCCTTCTTCCAATACAACCCGTCCCAAGATTGGGGAGCCTTTTGTCGTGAAACTCCTAGCATGTGATGTGGTCGATGAGGAGCCAATGTCCCGGAGGCCAGATTTGTCACAGTTCTTTGAAGATCTTCAATCATTCTCATCAACTCAGAAGTAGTGGGTTCACGGGTTTGAGATGATTGGGGTTCAGGTGCACCCATCATGCATAAGTCCATGCTTTCTGGAATGAACACCTCAGGTTTGGGTAGATGGGCCGGGGTGATGTATATGCTGGGGTCGAAGGTGGATGGTAGTGTATGGATGAGGTTGAGGTGGGGAGGTGACGAGTCAGTACTAACCTGAGGTCCTTTGGGTGGAGCTAGGGTCTCTTCGTCAATAAGATCCTGAATCTTATGACGGAGGCGGATGCAACGGTTCGTATCATGACCGTGTTGTTGATGATAGGCACAGTATTTAGCTAGGTCATATCTTGGTGGAAGAGGATTTGGAAGGGGTTGGGGTTCTAGGAGTTCTAGGTGCCCTTCTTCTTGCAGCTTTTTCAAAGCTTGGGAGAGACTCATGTAAAGAGGATTGAACTTTCGGGCTTGGGGCCGATTTGAAGTGATTGGTTTCTGGCCATTGAGGGAAGTGGTGATAGAGTCTACTTCTGAGCATTTTGCAATTGTGCTACCATCAGTAGTAGCATTGGAACTGCGAACAACATTCTTCTGCAAAGGCTCATCATCTTCCACAAAGATTCCTTGTCTGATGGCATCCTCGATTTGAACCCCCATTTCATGAAGGGCTGGAAAGGTAAACAGAGGTAGAACCACCATCTTTTGCAGCAACTTGCCATGCAAATTCCGAACAATCATCCTGATCTGATCTTTGTCGGAAGGCCTTGTAGTCATCATTGAGGCCTTTGCTCTCCATCTCGTCACGAACTCTGAGAAACCCTTTTGGTTCTTGGCGGGTGACTTCGAGATCACGAGTTGTGACCTCGATCTGTGTTGTAGGAGTATTGAGCAATAAAGGCCTCAGCCAGCTCTTCCCAGTTCCATTTCACAGAGTCCTCCAATTTCGCATACCAGATTGCGGCCATCCCAGACATGGTTCGGCCGAAGAGAGACAACTTCTGGGCTGTGGTCAAACCCATTGGCCTCAGGATATCGGAAAACAGGTGGAGGTGCACCATTGGGTCTCCAGAGCCGTCGAAGCGGTCGATATGCGGCATTTTGAATCGGTCCGGCAGAGTCACGGCCGAATCGGTGTACCCATCCTCAATATCCGGAATGGACTTCACGCCCTGAGACTTCTTGAACAGCTTTTCTAGCTTGCTCACTTTTAGTGCTGTGGGGTCCACTTCGAACTCAAAGGGAGAATCCGGTAGGTTGGTGGGTGTGGGTGCCTTGGACAGCTGGGGTAGGATTGGGGGCGGAGCCGGCCCCGTTGGGATGTCCGTATCTTCCTGGACATTTGCTGTCTCCCCGAGTATTGGGACTCTTGGTGGGGGAGGAGCTGGGTGTGAAGCAGATGCCCCGGTTTGCTGCTGTAGCCTGGCGATTAACTCCGCCTGTTGGGCCATAACCTCGGCTGAACAACTGCTGTGGGCAGTCGAGGCTTTGAAAGCCGGGGGGATGAATAAGCAACAAATATTCGCAGTGGTGGCCAAAACTGTGGATGATGCTTTCCCCACTCCAACCAAGGGGAGATCCAGCCCGACAGAAAATCGGGATAGGCCCCGTCATGCCAGAACAGTTCCCTCCAATCCCAACCCTACACCGGGAAAGGATCAGAAAGTCAAGGCGGCACCTGCCGATCCTTTTGCCAGTGCGTCCGGCAAAAGTCAGCAAACTTCGAAGTATCTGCCCCGAGGGCGCAGAGTCTTCCACGCACTTTACATGCCTTTGTCTAGGGCGCTCCAGATCCTTGCCGAAAGGGGGCACCTTAAACCCCTCGAGCCTAGGCCTCTCCCAAAGAATCTCCCTCCCACACATGATGCTGCCTTGTACTGTGCGTACCACCAGCAAACCGGTCATTGCACCGACAACTATTTTCATCTTTGTCACGAAGTGCAAGATTTGATCGACAATGAGGTCATCCTCCCACCCACCTCAGCAAAGTCTGTCACTGCTGAGTTGTTAGATTTTGAGGATACTGCGAGCATGTGATCAAAGGGTTGGACCACCTGCGGGCAGCACTGAGTGTATTTCAGATGTGGCGTCTGGCACGCACTATTTTGAACGTTTGCAGATGCTGTTTTTTTTGTAATTTTTGGCTTGGGTGTTGAGCCATTTCTTTGATTTTGTTTTGAGTCTGCCTCATTGTCTTGAGTCAGTCTTTTTACTTAAGGGTCTGTCTTGTTGTACTGAGTCAGTCCCATTGTATAGAATGTCAGGTGATTCTAGGGTTGTTGCCTCGGATATCATGTTTTTGTAATTATCCTTTTGTTTTCTTTTGAGTTTGTCTCTGCTACGGAGCCAGTTGCAACCGGAGGTTTTGAATGAAACAGCTGCGGCTATCATGTTTCCGTGCTTATTGCTACTTTGAGTTAGTTGTGCCAGCAAGTTTAGAATGGACTGGCGGAGCATCTCACTTACTCTTCTGTACCTCGAAATCATTGCATTGACCTAAGTTTTTCAAAACTTTTTAAACACTGCGGTGAAAACAAAGAGGAAGGAATTCCTCGGGTTTTGCAAAATTTGACTAATTGAGAGAAAGAGAGGCGTGCTAAGCCTTTAATGAATAAAATCATGCTTGTTAGTGTGAGTACTGGAAAGGACCCTGGCTTGATCCAGATTGGTTCCACACTATCTTCAGCGCGAGCGATCTGTCGCTTTCTTAAAAACTTTCAAAAACAAAATGTTTTGCGCAGTCCTGCGAAGACCTGTGTGGAATCGCTCTTGAGATTGTGCAGCTTAGGATCGCTCTCAGCCTCGAGACTCGACCCCTCACTCTCAAAGCCTTGACCTTGAATTCAGAATGATCAACAGTCAACCGCAACGTAAGGCCTGTGTGGCCAGATTTGAAGCAGTCCTCGACCAAGAGGCACCAAAGTCAGATCAAGAAGACCAGATGTCGCCAAAAGAAACTTGCAAAGCTAAATCAGAAGCACCCCTCAGACTAGGGACAGAAACGTCCGATGTGCTCGAAGAACCGAAAATGGATCCTTCTGTAAATCAATACAACAACCACTCTCCTGGTTACGGATGGCTTCAAAACCCTAAAACCAGTTGGCATGGACTTGTTACACTTTTACCCTTTGAGAGGCTCGCTGGGCCGAAAACCCAGAAGGGCGAGCCAGGCAAAAGTTAGAGCAAGAGAAAAATACAAAAAAGAAAGAAAAAGAAAAAAAAAAGAATACAAAAAAAAAGATGAAAATGCAAAAAGAAAAGAAGAAAAACAAAAAAAAGAAGAAGAAAAGAATTGAAAAGAAAAGAAAAACATAGCTCGCAAGGTTGAAAACCCAGAAGGGTGACCTTGGCAAAAGTTAGAGCACAAAAGGAGAGATTAATACACGAGTGTACCTTAACCGGAACTACGTCAAGCTTGATTCCCATGTTTGGGATACGTAGGCAACTTCATCCTGAAGTACAGCCACAAACACTTTCAAATCGAGTGTGTCCATGTAATGGTTTTGATCATCCCTGCCTTCTCTGAATCCGATTAGTTCGGTCGTGACAACCGGAACTACGTAAGGCTTGATTCCCATGTTTGGGATACGTGGGCAACTTCATCCTGAAGTCCAGCCACCAACACTTTCAAAGTGACTGTGTCCATATATTGGTTTTGACCATCTTCGTCTTCTCTGTATCCGAGAGTTCGGTCGTGATCACCAATAATGAGAACTGTTCACAGCATGCTGCGGCGTTATCCAGACAAGGGGCAACTTTCCGTTGCCATGAGTCGTCACTCAAACAAGGGGCAACTTTCCATTGCCATGAGTTGCTATTCAAACTAGGGGCAACTTTTCGTTGCCGTGCAGTGCCATCCAGACAAGGGCAATTTTCCATTGCCTCCGATCTGAGGTTGTGCATCTCGAGAGTAAGTTCTGCGCTCGTTGAGCATTGACCGTTTGCAAAAAATAATTTTGAGAATTTTTACCGAGGTTGACCATTTCTCGAAAATCATTTCATTTTCCAAAACTGGACCATTTTCTGGGACCCAAAAAGGAGAATTTTCAGTGCTCATAGCCTGACTTGCATGATTTCAAATCAAAAATCGAACAAGCATGTTAATCTGACTCTCATTTTGGTTAAAATTGTTTTAGTAGAAAACCAAAAAACGGTCAAAATGATGAACTAGGGGCGCAGTTGAGTCAGGTGTTCTGTCTTTCCCCCGTCGTCAACATACTTGCCAGAAGGGCACTCTACCTGCCAACAAAAGGGCACAACTGAGGTTAACAACAAAAGGCTAAAAGCTCTCAACATCCTCCGAGCAATGAGGTATCAAACCAAGTGCGAAGCACGAATCGGAATGGATCAAGATACTCCGTTCCCTCAGCTGGGGCATCAACTAAACGCCACCAAACAAAAATAGCTGTGAGCTAACAGTGTTAGGCATGAACCCACTACCTCTTGTTTATCCACTGACCATATCTGGGGAGGGATGAAAAATGAGAGATTAAAGAATAGAGAGATGTAAGTTGAGAGAAAAGTGAGCAAAAGGGTTTTGAGTGAAAAAACCGAGCCTGAGGGCCGAGTGATGTGAGAATCACAAATCAGAAAGGGTGGGAAACAATACCTGGAGAAACTGGCTCCTTGTGATCTAAGGTCTCTCGTCTCGTTAACACATCTGTGTGTCGTGTCTTTTGCTTTGTTTGTCTCGATTCTTGTTTGGAGTTGTTTCCGAGCGTGTCTCGTCGTGTTTTAGGTTGTTTACCTTTTGTTTTCCGTTGTTGAGCCGTTTTTGCTGTGTTCAGTTGTAGGCTCAATACCCAGTTGAGAACCCTTTTCTCATTTTCAAAAAATCATTTTGTGCTCAGAGTGCTGTGCCATTCTCCACATTTGTGCAAAACATGATTTGGTTCTTTTGTGAAACCACAGGGGTTCAACCTCGGATCACTTGGAAACAGTGAACGTATGGGTTCCAAATTGCATCTGAGTGTGTTTCAGCTTCAGCAGCTTCCATCTTTGTATTCCGTCTTTTCAGATTGGACTGTTTGTTCAGGATGGGCCGTGTGCAAATGAACAGAATACTGTGTTATGGGCTTTGAGTTCAGAATGAGCAGTGTTCAGAATGAGCTGTGTGCCGAGTAAACCAAGTATTGTGTTATGGGCTGTGTGTGTTCAAAATGAGCAGTGGGTTGTTTGAATTGTTTTGCTGTTGGCCTGTTCATTATCTGGTTATTACAATACAAGTGTTTGTTTTTCAGACAGGAGATCGATCTCATTTACATTGAAGTATAATATGATGCAAGTATGAAGTATGAAATGCACAAATGTAACATTTTTCAGATAAAAAGTTCGTTTCATTTCATCCTTTTTCAAGTACATAGCTTTGGAGAAAACAAAAACCTACCTGCGGCAGTACAAAGTACTCAAACTACTAGCTCAAAAAGGAAAATGTCTAAAGCGAAACAACAAAAAAAGCAGCAAAAGTCTGGATCAATGCTAACTGGTCTCAGGCCCGTGAATCTGTCCTCGTCCTCTTCCTGGTCGAAGGTCCAGGAGCATCATCATCGTCGGCACCATCATCTGAGCCCGAGCCTGAGTCATCTCCGGTCTCCTCCTCGGACGACTCTGCCTCCGACTCCGCCTCTGTCTCCGCCTCGGACTCATCATCATCGGGAACTGGCGCCCGAGAGCTGCTCCCAACATGAGTACGCCCCGCTTTGGGGATATACTGTGCCTCCTCGCCCTCCTCCCTGAGCCGGAATAGAAGGCCCAGCTGGAGCACCTCCTGCAGCAGGAATCTGGAATGGAGGCTGAAAAGTGCAAATGGAAAATGCATCAGTATGCTACGCAAAACAGTGTATGAATGTTATGAGCAGTGTATCAGTACAGAATGCAGTGTATGCGTACAGTGCATGAATGTTATGAGCAGTATATCAGTACAGAATGCAGTGTATGAGTACAGTGTATGAATGTTATGAGCAGTGTATCAGTACAGAATGCGGTGTATGAGTACAGTGTATGAATGTTATGGGCAGTATGTCGGTACAGAATGCAGTGACTGAGTGCAGTGTATGAATGCCATGAGTAATGCTATGAACAGTCTGTGGGATGCAGTGTATTAGATGCCGTGAGGGCCGTATATCAAGTGTTGTGGTAATAGTGCAATGCATCAGATTGTGTAAAGTTTGAGACTGCGGTTGAAGGAACTTACCGGAATGCCATAGATGGTCAGTAGATCGAGGCTCCGCTGGAGCATCCCCATTACAGAGGCGGTCAACTCCAGGGACTGGTGAGTATACTCGGAGGAAGCCTGCAAAAGTGTTAGAAACATCAGTATTCTGCGGAATATCAAGTGAAGTGAAATGAAATGACAGTGTAAGATGTAAAATGCAATAATACATACCGGAGGCAAGTCGTAGAACCCGACTAGCTCATGATCAGCCGGAGGGGGAGCAATGGGGATCTGGTAAGTCTTCCCACCCTGCCCTCGGCATGCCATCATCGTGGGCAGTACTGGCCAACTAGCCCCCCATCCTCTCCGAGTCCCACTCCTGCCACGGACTCGAGCCATCCTTGATGCTCCAGCTCCCGCTCCTGCCCTAGCCGCTGGTGCCACAGGCCTCTCTCGCTCAACTCGACGGCCACTGCTCAAAGGCCGTATAATGTAGGTCCGGACGTACTCTGCGTAGTCGCCCTCGCCCCTGAAGCCCTCCGCATCCCAGCCAATCGTGTAATCAGCCATCTCCTCAAGAGTGTACCTCTCGGTATGCCTCATATGAGTAGGAGGCGGCCGCGGAACTGCCTGCTCTGGCATGCCTAGCGTCTGCCGCAAGAAGCGCTCGCTCAAGTACCAGGCGCGGCAGACAAGGCCCTCCAGTAAAACTCTAAACCGGGGGTCGTCTCTCGGGCACCAGCATACCGATGTACCGCGATGGGCAACGAGGCCCATGGCTACCAGGTGATCTACAAACAAAATACAGTTCATTATCTACTGCTATTGAAAATGCAATGCAAAGCGAAGCTTAAATGAACTGCAAGTTCTAAAATACCTCTACGGCGATGATGGTGTCAAAGTATCGGCGGAAGAATATGAAAGACTCCCGTGGCCTCCGCTCGCACCTCACGTCGAAGCGGTGAGAGAACGGGATCATGGGGGGCATCTCCTCCTCTGGCACTAGGGCAAGCCTCGGTAAGTAGGCGTATACCCACAACTACAGTATGACAGAACAGATGTCAGTATACTTATCAGATAAAGCAGTATGCAGATAAAGCAGAAAGCGGTATGTACAGTATATTGTGCAGTGTGTGCAGTGTACGGAATACAGAGAATGTAAAGCAAAAATAAAAAAAAAAACAAATAAAGAAGACATACCTCCCAAGCCCGCCAGTAGCCTCCGAGCAGCTGTCCGCTGAGGCGAGAAGACGAGCTCATATAGCCATAGAGTGTAGCCAAGCCTGCGCCACCCCAGTGCGCTTAGCAGGTAAAGGGGCACGGTGTTCGCCCGGTCGGCGAAGAGAGTGGTCCCTAGCAGGAACATCAAGAAGCCGCGAGCATACTGCTCCTCCTCCTCCTGAGTAGTCGGTGCTTGGATCCGAAAATGAGCCTCGAACCAAGAATATCGCACAAATCCTAGACGAGCAAGAGGTGGTAGGACGCCAAGCAGGTGCGTCTGGGCAGCCTCCCACTCATCCATGTCTGTGTCGAAGGGGATCGGATCACCCCCTACCCCGATGCCGGTAAGCATCGAGAAGTCGAAGGGAGTCATCGTCATGTCTCTCGTGGCAGAGAAGTGGAAGGAGTCGGTGGTGTCCCACCACCTCTCTGCCAATGCAGCAAGGAGCGGCCTACTCGCAGTAAGGCGCGAGAGCCCCATGCAGAAGGTCCCGAAACCAGCTCGGTCGATGATGCGACGAACCGCGTCCGGTAGCTCCATGTACCAACCTCGTGCGGTGACGTTCCCATACCCCCGGAGGGTGTGGGAATCTCCCTGTGATCAAAACAAACAGTCGCGAAACGGCATTATGAATACAGTGTTGAATGTGCTCAAAATCAGTATAGATATAGCGTGTGTGCGCGTGTTCAGATTCAAACAGATATCGGGTGCCGGTGTGCTCGCAGTGAACTACAGCATATGATGTGTCAGTGTTTTTGGAGTGGTTCAGTATAGATATAGTGTGTGTGCGCGTGTTCAGATTCAAACAGATATCGGGTGCTAGTGTGCTCGCAGTGAACTACAGCATATGATGTGTCAGTGTTTTTCGAGTGGTTTAGTACAGATATAGTGTGTGTGCACGTGTTCAGATTCAAACAGATATCGGGTGCCGGTGTGCTCGCAATGAACTACAACCTATGATGTGTCAGTGTTTTCGAGTGGTTCAGTGAAAATACAGCGTCAGTGCACAGGTTTAGATTCAAACAGATATCAGGTGCAAGCATGTTCACAGTCAATTACAGCATGCGGTATATCGGTGTATCCGAGTTAAACAGTTAAAAGGCAGAATCAACTATTGCAGTTATACATTCTACTTTGCAGAAAATGAAACAGAGAAGGGTGTACCTCGAAGGTGCCAAAGGACAGATGTGACTCTGGCTCGCTCAGTAAGAGCTCCGGCGCCACACCCCTCGCGAAACTGCTGAAGTGGCCAATGCCGTCAGGAGCAGCACATGGATCGCCGGCCTGTAGGCCGCCAGATCGAATGGTCGAACGCTCAAGGGCAAGAGCTCGGCCTCGGGGTCCATCTCTTGCTCCGGGGGAGTCCCGTCTCGTGGAATATCATCTTCCATGCCGAAAAGGGTGTGAAAATGGCCGGAAGAGCGAAAACCGGGCAAGAATGCGAAAGGTCAACTGAAAAGTCAACCCCGAGAGGACAAAAAATGGCCGAAAAGGTCGAGGTGCGGAAAAGGCACAGAAAGCAAGGAAAACTCGAGGGAAACAAACCCCGAGTAGTGAAAATCGAGAAAGAAACGCCGAAACAAAGTTTTGTTCGGTTCAAAACGTGCGAAACGATGAGGTATTCGCGAATCGAACGTCGAAACGGGCTCTAAAACCAAGGAAAATGGAGGAATGAAGGAAGAAAAATAACCTAGAGAGGAGGGGGGCTGATTTTCGAGCTAGGGCAAAGTGAAAAATGAGGGCTAGAAGCCCTATATTTAAAGACCCGTGCCAAAATGTCAAAACTGCCCCGAACAGGCACTTTTGGCCGGTCGGCCATATTGTTGGCCAGTCGGCCAAATAGATGGCCGGTGGCCTTATTTTGTGGCCGGTGGATGGCCGGTGGACTCCTCTCATGGCCGGTGAGCCTCCTACACCTTTTTTTGGGTCTTTGATATGGTTTGGGGCCTTCATTGCTCAAGATAGTGCCTCCATTGCTCAAAACAGTGCAAGAAAATGCATTTCTGAAGCTTAACCAGTCTCTGTGTCGTGTCTTCTGTGCGTAGCACTTGAATACATGCGAGGTGTATCCCTTTTGTATCCTTTTTGTTTCTTGCGAGATTCGAAAGTTGCCCCACATGCATACGTTATAACGTTTTGTCGTGAAATGCGCGTTGGTTATACGCCATCTCACTCGCCTCGTTATGCACACATCTCGCATTGTCATGCGCATGTCATACTTGCATTAGTATGCACATTCTTTAAGTCGCATCGTCATGCGCACCTCACATGCATTGTCATGCATAGCAAGCGACGCGCATTATCGCACATTCGAGTTCACGTGCATTGTCATACATCTCAAAAGACGCGCGTTGTCGCGCATTTGCATCATTTGTATTTCCATGCATTTCAAAAAAAAAAAAAAAAAACATGCATCATTCGCACTTTGCATGCATTTCAAAAAACAGAAAAACAACAAAAATAACGTGCATATGTCATGTATGATTGTATATATTGCATATGTCATGCATTTCAGTGTAAATATTGCATATGTCATGCATCCACTGTATATAGTGCATTGTACATCACATTCATTGTATGTAATGCATTGTACATAATATTACATTCCAGTGCATATTGTATATATTGCATTGTAGCTTGCATGCATTCATTGCATCACCTCCATCCACGGCTTGCGCCTTTCCTTGTTGAGCTTGGTTTGGTATGTGTCCATACTTTTCACGTCGAAGCACAGTTATGATATTATGTGTACGCGCCTATTCCACTGCTGGTATTGTGGTTTGAGGGTGACGGCACCGTTTCTGTGTTAGGCGCGGTTTGTATGTGTCCATGCCTTTCTTAGGCAAGACACGGTTTAACCGTAGGCCTTTTCCACTGCATCCGTTGCATTTTCCCCAGCAGGTTGCATTGTACATCGCATTCATTGTATATAATGCATTGTACATAATATTACATTCCATTGTATATTGTATATATTGCATTGTAGCTTGCATGCATTCATTGCATCACCTCCATCCACGGCTTGCGCCTTTCCTTGTTGAGCTTGGTTTGGTATGTGCCCATATTTCTCACGTCGAAGCACAGTTATGATATTATGTGTACGCGCCTATTCCACTGCTGGTATTGTGGTTGAGGGTGACGGCACCGTTTCTGTGTTAGATGCGGTTTGTATGTGTCCATGCCTTTCCTAGGCAAGACACGGTTCGGCCGCAGGCCTTATCCACTACATCCGTTGCATTTTAGCTTGTAAATATTGCATTGTAAATAGTGCATATGTCATGCATTCATTGTAAATAGTGCATTGTCATGCATTCATTGTATATAGCTTGTATTGTCATGCATGCATTGTATTGTACATAGTTTAGTATTGCATGCATTAACTACGTGATCCATCTACGGCTTACGTCTTTCCTTGTTGAGCTTGGTTTGGTATGTGCCCATACTTTTTACGTTGAAGCACAGTTATGATTCTATGTGTACGCGCCTATTCCGCTGCTAGTATTGTGGTTTGAGGGTGACGGCACCGTTTCCGTGTTAAACGTGGCTTGTTTGTGTCCATGCCTTTCCTAGGCAAGATACGGTTTGGCCGTAGGCCTTATCCACTGTATATACTACATTATAGTGTAATTTGTTGCATCCAGCATTTAGGATCACGGTCTTTCCTCAGCGGGTCATTTCCCCACTTATGTCATTCCACCCAATTACTTGTTCTTGTGTTCCGTCTACATCACTCATAGTTCTGCATGTGTACGCGCCTATTCCACTGTTGGTATTGTGGTTTGAGGGTTGCGGCACCTTTTCTATGGTAGACGAACTTTGCATCTCCATCATCTTTATGACATTTGTGTGGTTTTTGAACCGCTCATGATTTGATCATGATTCAATTGCATTGCATATCATTTGCATTGTTTATACGTAGATTTGTAAAGGGCAAATTACGCAAATAGTCCCTATAATTTGAGGCTTGTGTCACTTTGGTCCCTGACTTTTCAATTGTGACACATTTGACCCTGAATTTTGAATCTTGTTCCAAATAAGGACAATTGAATATATAATTAGATTTTTCAAGGGAAAAATTGTCAATTTGATAAAATATAAACTAATTTGACAAAAATAAATGTCAAACAAATATTTTTGAATTTTTAAAAATTATTTCTACCTACTAAAAATAAAATTATGTAAAATTGATAAATCTTTTAGACATTTTTTTTTTTTACCAAATTAATTTTTATTATGTGTTTGGACGATGATCATGTAAAATTAATTTTAAAAAATTAATCATGTAATTTTTATTAATTTTACATAATTTTATCATTGGTGGAAAAATAATTTTAAAAAAATTAAAAATATTTTTTTGACATTTATTTTTATCAAATTAGTTTATATTTTATCAAATTGACGATTTTACCCTTGAAAAATCTAATAATATTTTCAATTGTCCTTATTTGAAACAAGATTCAAAATTCAGGGTCAAATGTGTCACAATTGAAAAGTCAGGGACCAAAGTGACAAACTATAGGGACTATTAGTGTAATTAACCCATTTGTAAATGTTGCATATCATTTTGCATCCATTCCGCATTGTTCTGCGTTGTCACGCATAGGTTGCATTGTCATGTATTCCTACACTTGCGTTGTCACGCAGTCTTAACTTGCATTGTCATGCATGTTGCTAACAACATTGTACCTGTTAAGTTTCTCTCTTTTACAGGCACAATATTGTATGTACGGTTCATTTGAAGCTAGCACGACCAGACGAACCACACAGGTATTGTATTCTCCGCGTGAAGTGTAGCGAGAATTACATAATTCTCTTACATCCTTTATGCATCGTAATGTAGTCGGATTTGTGTTTGCTAGCTTAAAACTGTTGCATTGTTATGCTTCGTTACAGCTTTCTTCGCATGATCATAAGTTATGTTCGGCTTCTTGCATTGTTAGTTGCATTTTGCCCCCGCCCTCGAGCGCATATCTTTATTGTCTTGCATGCTTTGTCTAAGTCTTCGGCCTTGTCAAAAATGGGTCGTCTCTGGGTTTTGACATTCACTCCTGTCATTGTTATGACTTTTGAGTTCTGTCAAAGATGGGCAACTGTAGACACCCCATTTTTGATCGTCCTCAAGACTTGGACGTCACCGCTTGAACACTCGGTGGTTATCCATGTTTGTGTTTGTCTTGAGTTCCCGGAGGTCTCGGCCACGCGCCTTGCCTCAGGATCTCTCGACTAGACTGTTTTGTGTTTGGTTTTGCACCAAACACTTGTGTTTTTGCTTTGGAGGGCAGGGAATGGCTTGTTGGCCATCCCCACACCCCACCGGCCATGGCTTGTTGCCACCAGCCATTGGTTATGGCCGGTCGGCACTCTTTGTGGCCGGTCGACCATTGTTTTGGTCAATTTGGCATTTTTGGCTGGCCGACCACTATGCATTTGCTTTTGCAGATATTTTTATGCCAGCTGTGCTAGCTGGCATACACTTTGCCCCCATCCATACACGTGTATGGAGGGATTTCACTCTTGCTTAGCTTGTTTTGTAAGCTTTGCAAGAGTGATCCTCTATAAAGGGAGGGCCTCTCCTCCCTCCTCAAGGGTTACCAAAAATTCCAGAGAGAGGTCTGAACTAGGGTTAGGTCTTGTGTATCTATCTATCTCTATCTCCCTCTCCTTTTGTGCTTAAGTGTGTGTTTGTTCATAGTTTTGCACACAAACACATACCATTACACTTTCCTTTAGCTACTGAGGTACTAAAGAGTTATTTTCAGAGTTTTGGACTTGGTTTTGAGCTAAGGAGGCTGCTGGAGCACCATTTTTGAAGAAGGTCTTCAAGGGTAAGAACTTTACCTTTAAATACCCCATTTTTGCATAGTCTTTTTGCCTACCTTGCATCTGCTTTTGAGCTTAGTGTATAACACATAAAAGTCTTGTTTTTACTTGCTTAAAATAGTTGTTTAAGGTTTCTTTGAGATTTGGGGTTGTTTGACCCCTCTTAGGCCTTGTTTGGCCCCCATTTTGTGCTATTTTGGTGAGCTCCGAGACCACCTTGTTTGGGCCTCCTCACCACTGAAATTTTGAGGGATTTCAGTGGTGAGGATGGTGGTTTAAGGTCCTAAGAAGGAGAGGGCCATCCCCTCTCCTTGTTGTCTTCAAAATGTGTCATTTTGCCTCATGGTGTGAGCATCATTTTTAAGTTCATGTTGGCCATGTCTTAAGTGTTATTTGTGCTTATTTTGCCATGATATAGCACTATTTTTAGTTGGTTTAGACACACCATGCATGCCTTGCATACTTGTCTGTAATGCCATATTTGCCTTAACATGCTTTAGGCTTTGACCTTTGTTCTAGCATGATTTTAGCCAAGCTTTGTGAAGCTTTTGTGTATGTTTTAGTGTGCTTTAGCTCTGTTTTTAGTTGCTTTGGCCATGCTTGACATGCTTTGTATAGCCACCTTGCATTTTGGCTTGCTAGCCTTGGGTGTGTGCGTGTTGAGCATGCATTGTTTAGCTTGTTTCAGTGGTTTGGCACCACTTATAGCATCATTTCAGTCCTCGTGGTATGCTTGTATGCTTGCATTTGATGCTCCTTTAATGCTTTAAAAGGTTGTAATCTTATGCTCCATGTTTGGCCTCTTTTGTATGCTTCCATGTGTAAGTCATTTAGATGCCATCTAAGTGGGTTTTGATGTTCATTTCAACATGCTAAAACTCTGATTTTAGTTGTTTAAATCATGCCATGTTTGGTCTTGCTACGTGTAGTTCAATGCCTCTTTGGTGAGGCTTAGGCTTTAGGCTTGGTTGCATGATATGCTTGCTTTGCTTAGTTGTTTTGGAACCTCTTATAGCATGATTTTCAGAGCTCAGTATGCGTGCCATTAATCCGTGATTGTCCTCTTTTAAGTGTGCTTAAAAGTTGCCCTTTGGTGCTTAAGTTTTGAACCATGTGTGCATGCATGTTTGTGTGTATTTTGGCCCTCATTTCCTTAGCATTTGGCCACTGTTTTGGGCTCATTTGAGAGCTGCCCAAATTGGAATAAGTCCATGGTTTGCATGTTGTTGCATGCTCGCCTTGTGTATTGTCGCATGCTTAGCCCATCGCATGAGTTGCATGCTTGAAACACTTTGCATTTGCATGCATTTCCTTTGCTAAGTTGCTTTGCATGTCTCCATGTTAATTCCCTCACATGTTGTTGCATGTTTGCCATTAGCATTGTTATTGAATGCCTTGCATGCTTGTTTGCTTAGGTTGAGCGCCTAGTGCCCATTGCTTGCTTGCATGCTCACGTTGCATACTTAGCTAACATGTTTAAGTTGCATTTGGCATGCATGTCCTGCCTCTTGATCAAGTGATAGAGGTTGGCCTTATGTGTTTATTTGGTTTGCATTTCATTTGAAATCAAAATGCACAACTTGGCATCTTGGGCCATCACGCATTGAAAATGCACGGTTGATGGTCCGAGGGCCGAGTACCAAGCTCCTTTGAGTCATAAACATGATAAGGGGTGCGGTGGTGCAAACATTGCTTTGAAATGCATTGCCATGCCATGTTTGCCCTCTGCTGTTGTCAAAACAGGTTTCTGCAGGCATAGATGGCCGACCGACCACACTTAGTGCCGGTCGGCCATGAATTTGTGGCCGAGAGCTCAATAGATGGTCGATGACCACTTTCCAATGGTCGGTGATGATTCGCCTTGGCCGGTGATGTTCCACAGTGTTCATAGAGTGTTCCTTGGGACTTGTGCAATTTCCAGAGGAGCAGAGCAGGGTAAACAGAGGCAGCTTCTGCATGGCATTGGATTTCCGGGCGAAGCCAATCCGAGCATGCGTGCATCCCTCTTCCCGAGTCCTTTTAATGCTTTCCTTAGCTTAATTGATTTGTTAATTAATTAGGTGGTCTGTAACTATTTAATTAGCTTGTTAGTTGATTAAATTGTATTATTCTTTTGGTCCCTCCGAGTGAGGGCGAATTTGTAATAAGTGTGGGTGTGTGTGTGCGTGTCTTCCAACCCCCACTTCTATCTCCCTTTTACTTACCTGCTTTGATGGTTAGTATTAGGGCATGTTTAATTTAGCATACCTTATGCTATGCATGCGTGCATCATTCATCAGTCTTGCATGCACCGGCCTCGGCGCATCATGCTAACCGCATAGCATTTCAATTCCAAACTTGAATACGTGCATCGAGTTGTCGCATTTCACATGTCATCCTTAGATTAGCCGAGCCTATTCTAATGACATTCTGTATGCGATGCATTAGCCACTTAACATGGACTTGGATCATACATTGATTGCTAACAAGTTCTTTGTTTTGGCTCGGAGTACTATGTAAGCTTTTTATGCTTTAGCATCTCGCATGAGTGTGAATGTTAACATGACAGCACGCTTACCATGTGGTTATGTGCTTATGTGATATTACTGCCTGAATGCCTGTGGGTGAAGGTTGGATTGTTTGAGTTGGAACAACTCATTGAAATCTGTGTTTTAGCCTACTCGCGAGTAGCAAATTCCAAACCATTTTCCAAACAAACGGATATGCAATGCTTTGTTCCAAATTAGGCGATCTAGTCTATACTTTTGTGTTGTGCGCATCACATAGTAAGATTAGCTAATTAATCGGAATAAGAACGCATAATATTTCAAAACAAAATATCATGGTTAGTAGAGGCCGATCTTTGATCGGGCGAGCGGGGGTGCTCATAGCTGACCTTCCCCAATCGTACCCAAGTTCCGAGCCGAGGCAACTTTGGTGATGATGGACACGTGGCCTTAGGCAAACGAGTCAGGGTTTCCTAAATTCCCCCATAAAAAATATTTAGGTGGCGACTCTGTATCTGGCAAAGCAGTCCATGTTTGGCACTTCTTTACAAAAATTTGTTTTCCAAAACGATTTGTCAGATTTGGACTCTTTAGTTCAGATTAAGAACCGTGACAATTTGAGTCCGAACTGTAGCGTTAAGGCCCACGCGGGTGCGTCTACAAGTGTATAAGTCCAATTTTCAAACCGGCTTCGCGCAGCGTATAAGTCCAATTATCAAACTGGCTTCGCGTAGCGTATAAGTCCAATTATCAAAACCGGTTAACAATAGCAAGTGCACCTGTCTGTTCGCACCACCCAAATCAGCTTCGCGTAGCGTATAAGTCCAATTATCAAAATCTTCCTGCATAACATTTTGCATCCTGCCCCCTGAACTACGCTAGTTTGATTCCTTGCAAAGGGATACGTAGGCAGCCTGCGAGTTCAACCAACTACATCTGTATTTTGTTTGTTTGTCCAAGACTTCGGCCTTGTCAAAAATGGGTCGTCTCTGGGCTTTGACATTTACTTCCGTCACTTCTTGACTTTCGAGTTTTGTCAAAGAGGGGCAACTGTAGACACCCCATTTTTGACCGCCCTTAAGACTTGGGCACTACTGATGGTTTACTTGGTGGAGAAATGTGTGCAGGGAAAAAGTTCAATTTCTTCGGCAAGGAGAGAGACAAATCTCAACTTCATACCCCTTTTGGACCAAAACAATCTTGATCAAAAGATTTTAGACCTTGAAACCCTCTCTTTCGAAATGTTTTGAAAATAAAGTTTCTACGATGTTCCGACACTCGCATTTTGTTAAATGTCGCGCTTTTTGGTAAACCGAGCAAGGACAAAGTGGAAATGAATGAAAGAGAGATGAAATCTTTGAAAAATCTTTCAAAATACTTTGTTTAGGGGTTTGGAGTTGAAGAAAAGAGGAAAGGAGCGAAGAAAACTAGTTTGGGAGAAGTTCGGCATGAATCTGGGTAGGACCAAAACTGCGCGGCTTCACCAAAACAGGCATAACCTTTTTCACAGTTGGAATTGTGATGCAAGGCTGCCACCTTTGGAAACTTACTTCCGGGGCTTCAATTTGGACACAAGAATGACCTAAAAAGGAGTCCATATGAAGGAGTTATGGCCATTTGAAGTTGGACCTAGAAAGCAGAATTTTCCTGCGGACCAGAAAAACTAGCTGGCCGACCACTTTCTCATGAAAAGTGGTTGGCCAACCAGAAAAAGTGGCGGGCCGACCACTTTAACTGGTTGGCGGCCTTCCTGCATATTCTACAGGTGTTGTGGATGCCAGTTGTGCCAGCTTTAGTGCACAGATTGCATCCTCCATACACGTGTATGAAGAGATTGCATCTAGCTTCAAACTTCTTCAACAAGCTTGGTGCTTGTTTTTCTATAAGAGGAAAGGCTCTCTCTCTTGTCTCAGGTTCTGAAGTTGGCCAAGAGTGATAGATACATCTCCCTCTCTATATTCTTCTCTCCCTCTATATTTTGTGCCTTAAAGAGTGTTATTCCTTCACTTTTGCACTATAACTCCTAGCCACACACCACCATATTTGAGCTGAGATCCTTGGAGGTGGTTTTTGGGTCATAAGAGTTGGTTTTGGGCTGGAGGAATCGCTGTTGTTGCAGTGCTTCAAGGGTAACCCATTTTCTCCTCTTTAAGCTTTGTTTTTGGTTACTCTTCTAGCCATATTTGCATGATGATTTGAGCTTAACTTTATACTAGAAAAAGTTCTGTTTTTCAGTCCTTGTGATGTTTGTTTAAGGCCTCTTGGGTGTTGAGGGTCTTCTACCCTATTGCATGCCTTATTTGGCCTTGTTTTGTGCCATGCCTTGGGGCCTTTGAGCTAATCCTTGCTTGGCCTTTTAGCCACTGAAATCCAGTGGATTTTCAGTGGTTGGCATGTGGTTTTGAGGTCCTAAATCAGAGAGGGGTGACCCTCTCTCTTTTTGTCTTGTTTACTTGCATTTTTGGCCTATCAAAGGAGCATATATTTTCATACTTTCAAGGCTTGGTTCAGGCACTTTTTGGTGACTTTTAAGGCCTTCCTAGACTCTTTCCATGGTTGGTTTGGTCACCCTTGGCATGCTTCTCATATGTGTAGTGTATTCCCATTTATGGCTCATCAAGGTAGCATGTCAATCTAGCATGTTTTAGCTCCATTTCAGTGGGTTTTTGGTCATCATTTGACATTTCATGGCTCTATTTTTGGCTGGTTTGGTAACCTCTCACATGCTCCATATGCTTGTAGTGTAAATCTTGTTTACTAGCTTGGTTCGCATGATGTTTTGGCCCTTTATTCTAGCATATTTTGGCTATGCTCCAACATGATTTTATTCATATTTTGGGCTGTTCTAGGACTGTTTTGGGCTTCCATGGTCATATCACTCATGTTTTGTATAGTTATAGTGCAAATGCTTTGGCTAGTCTTGAGTTTTGAGGTCCCTAGCATGCTATATTTGTGATGTTTGCATACCTTGGCATCATTTGGCATGGAATTTCAGAGCTTATATCTTTTCCATACTCTCATGTTTATCACTCTTTAATTGTATTTGAGAGTTGAGCTTTGTGCCTTGCTTGCGAGCCATCATTTGGGCATGCTTTTTCTTGCTTAGCATGCTATCATTTCAGTCCATTTTAGCCACTGTTTTGACCTGCATTAGGTCTATTTTGAGTGCTTTAGGTCATTTGAGCATTGCTTGGTATGGTTGTAGTGTAAAGCCCTTGACTAGCTTTGTATTTCAAGTATCTTGGCATGCTTTATTTGAGCTATTTGCAATATGGCTTCACTTTGCATGTAATTTCAGAGCATATAGACTTGCCATGCTCCCACTTTTGTCACCCCTTGAGTGCCCCTAAGGGTTGTGTTCATGTTGCCTAGCTTGTGGACCAATATGTGTGCATGTGTGTCTTGCCTTTTGGTGCCTTAGTCTTGGTGTTATGGCCACTGATTTGGACATGGCTGAGGCCTATCCATCTTGGTTTAAGTCCATTGTGCAGTGAGTATGCCATGTGGTTCATAGCATGGAGTATGACATGTTGTTGCATGATTGATCATTACACTTGTGCATGCCATTTTCATCGCATCATGTATGTTAGTTACCATGTGCATTGTGTATGCAAGCGTCATGAGCATTGTGTATGCCATGTAATTCATAGCATTGTGTATGCGAGTCGCATGTTTGCATGTCCATCCCTTGCATGTCTAAGTTGTATCGCATTAGGTTGCATACTTGAGTCGCATTATGCATGCCATATTTGTTGCATTGTGTTTGGAATAGGCGTTAGTCCAAACACAAGAAACGAGGGACGTTTCATACTCGAAGTGATGAAACGTACCTCGATTCCCGATCGCTGACACTCTTGATTATACATGACGGAGTTCTAGGCTTTAGGTGTTTGTATGTGCATTCATTCCATATTGAGTTGCACAATTCGGCTCCTCGGCCATCATGCATCGAGATGCGTGATTGATGGCCCGAGGGTCGAGACCTACACTCCCCTGAGCTTATGTAATGATAGGGAGGGTAGGTGCGCATCCATGTGTTGCAAATACTTTGCCATGCCCCTTTCTTTCCCTCTGTTGCAGAAAACCAGAAACCAGCAGCAAAAACTGGTCGGCCAACCAGATAAAGTGGCTGTCCGACCACTTTTTCTGGTTTTCACCACAAAAAGTGGTCGGCAGGTGGTCTCCAAGGCCAATATCTGGTTGGCAGCATCACTACAGATTCCCAAGGTGGAGTTTCATCTCTCTGGAGCTTGGTGCAAGTTTCTGAGATCAATTGCAAACAGAGGCAAATCGGGCATCGCGAGGGATTTCCGAACAAGGCGACTCGAGCATGTATGCATCCTTTGTCATCCAAAGCAGAGCTGTGGCAGCCTACATCATATAGTTTATATGCTTATTTAATTGCTAACTTAGTTAATTTGTTAATTAGTTAGAGTTGTGTAATAATTAGCTGTAGCTTGTTATTCATTCTGTTGTGTAATAACTAGTTTAATTAGATTAGCTTAGATTAGCTAGTTGGTTCTGTATTATTCATTCGGACCCTCCGTCGAGGGCACAACTGTTGTAAATAAGTGTGCGTGTGTGTGATGCATGTCTTCCAACCCCCATTTCTTTCTCCCTTTTATTTACCAGCTTACGGTGGTTAGTTTTAGGGCATGTTTCAATTAGCATCCTTATGCTCGCATGTTTGCATCCATTCATCTGTCCTGCATGCACCGGGCTGGGCGCATCATGCTAATTGCATTCTATTTCAATTCCTGTTTGAATACATGTATCAAATTGCATTTCACGTGACATTTTAGAATAGCCGAGCCTATCGTAGTTGTATTTTGTATGTGTTGCATTAGGCATTCTTGATATAGCTAGGATCACGCATTGATTTCTAACATAGCTTTTGTTTTGGCTCGGAGTACTCGGTAAGTGTTTATGCTTTAGCATCCTTGCATGTGTGTGAGTGACTGCCATGATAGCATGCTTGCCATGAGGCTAACTGCTTATGTGATATAACTGCCTGAATGTCTGTGGGTGAAGGTTGGGTTACTTGAATTGGAACAATTCATTGATTACGAGTTTTAAGCCCACTTGAGAGTAGCAAATCACCATGTTTTCTAAGCCCACTTGAGGGTGGCAAAATCCTCAATTTAGCCTACTTGCGAGTAGCAAACCGCTTTAAAAAACAATCATGAGATGTTTATACTTGTTTGCCGTGCGGATAACATAGTAATTCTAGGCTAATAACCAGAATAAGAGTGCATGTGTTTTGAAAAACAACATATCATGTTAGTAAAGGCCGATCTTTGATCGGGCGAGCGGGGTGCTCATTGCATGACCTTCCCTTCTCGTACCCAAGTTCCCGAGCCGAGGCAACTTTGGTGATGACGGACACGTGGCCTTAGGCACGAGTCAGGGTTTCCTAAATTCCCCAAAAATAAAATATTTAGGTGGCGACTCTGTATCTGGCAAAGCAGCCCATGTTTGGCACTTCTTTCTAAAAATCAGTTTTTCAAAACGATTTGCCGGATTTGAACTCTTTGGTGATTTATCGATCTTGCATTGCACTTTGTGAGATTAGATTCAGAACCGTGACATAGAGTCCGAACTGTAGTGAGGCCAATGAACAAAACGGGATTTTCCCGGGACGTTCGGGCGCATCTACAGATGGGTATGGACTTATCACTTTTTTTCTTGGGCTAGTGTGATTGGATTTAGGGATGAGCTCATATTTTTTCTCTCCGCATAACCAAATATCACATGAGATATAGCCAAACAATTCTAAGATCAAAACTAAAATAATATCATAATCAACATCATAATGCCTCATAACTAATAACACAATAGATTACAACCAAAAACATAATTATCATAATCAAAAGTGCATACACACCCCTTAGAGTTTCCCCATCTTTTTGGTTAAGTGGATTTATTATTAAAATAATATTATTTAACACTTGTTTTGGGAGAAATTACAATTCAGTGGTGCCTTATCAAAATAAATAGGGTAAATTACACTGACACTCCCTGAGATTTATGTTTATTACAGTTCCCTCCTCACATTTGGAAAATTATACTAACCTCCCTTGTCAACGTAATTATTTGACGGTGTTAATTTTTAAGTTAAAAGGACATATTTACCCTTAACCTTTACATATATTTTAAAGGGTAAATTACATTGACACCCCCTGAGGTTTCAATTTAATGCAGATTCCCCCCTGACATTTTAAAAAAAATTTAATTTAATAAAAATAAATATGAAGAAATATATTTAATTTGTAAAAAATTATTTCTAACCACTCGAAAGATAAAAATTATATAAAAATGATAATTATTTTTTATTTTTTCTTTCTTAACCAAATTAATTTTTAATTTTTAAAAAAAAAAATTCTAAAAATCAAACTATACATAGCCTAAGAATTTTTTGATAAGTCATTTTTTACGTTGATAACTTATTTAATTATTTGTTAATTTTACGACATTTTTACCATCTGAGGCATGTTTGGTAATCATTTCGTTTTCAATTTTCAATTTATATTTACAAAAATTAAAAAACCTGTCATAAAAACTTATTTGATAATTTTTTTGATTTACAAATGGTTGTCTTAGTTTGTAAATTTGAGGAAAAAACATAAATTCAAAAAATGAGTTTACGTTGGTTTTTAAATAGAAATTTAAAATTTTGACTAACAAAAATTTTTTTCAAATATTTTTTTTTTCAACTAATACTAACCGAGGGTGCAATTGGTAATGCTACTTTAAACCTTGGGGAGGGGATTGTAATTTCTAAAATGTGAGGGGTGTCAATGTAATTTACCCAGTGAGGGCAAAATTGGTATTTAAAAAAATTAAATTACTGACATCAACAAAATCTGTTAGTTGACTTAACAGTCAACTAACTGAGAGAGTAATCTGTAATGAAACTTTAAACCTCGACTCGATTCGTTAACAACTCGTTTAAGCTCGTTTGATTACCAAACGAGTCGAGCTCGAGCTTTGTTACCAAGCTCGATTATTAAACGAATCGAACTAATATGAACTCGACTCGATTAGGCTCAGCTTGATTATATTATATTATATCATATCATATTATATATTAGTTACAAACAAAACAAAAAAATAATTGAAAATATTAATGATAACTCAGTTTCCAAGTCATCAACAAGTAATAAAGTCTCCAAGTCATCAAGAAATAATAAACAAATAATAAAGCATTGTCCAACAAAAAGTGAGAGAATGGAAAACAATTTATAAAGGGTGAGATTACTTCAAGTTTCCTTATCATTCGATGTGGGACAGCCACTGAATGAATTTCACCAAAACAAAAAAAAAGAATTGTAAATGACGTGTCCCAGGTTTGGGATTGTTCAAGTGTCCCACATCGCTTCTTTTACACATTCAATAGGGATAAGGGCTCTATATAAGTGGAGGAAGCCATCATCCCGCCTTTGCTTCTGCGGTTCAAGTGATTATTTATTAAAAAGTCGAGCCACACGAGCCGAGCTCGAGTTTTGCTTCAGCCTAACGACTCGAGCTTAGTGGTGTTAAGTTCAATTTGAGCTCGAGCAGAGCTTGAACACTTGAAAATTTATTCGAGCCGAGCTTGAACATGATGATATTCGGCTACTCGGCTCGGCTGGTTTGCACCTCTAATTGTCACGAAATTTTTTATTATTATTATTATTATTATTATTATTATTATTATTATCATTTTAATAGAGTTAAGTCAGAGAAGGCAAGCTAGAAATTAGTAAGACTACAAAAGGAATTTATAAAGTAAATGCAAGTTTGCTTCCTTCCTGTGTTCTTCTTCTTCTTCACAACAATCATCTTCCGTCAAATTGAACAAAATAAGAAGCATATATAGCAAAATCTGAAAACAAATTCATTCCAGATATACTTACATAACTCTTTGTTTGTAAAACATGATTAATAATAAAAAGATTAATGATCTCATGAATTAGTATAGGATTAGTAATCTAATTAAATTAGTGAAATAATCATTTATTATGTATTCATCTTATTTTGTTTTTTGTTTTATACTTGAAATTATGATCTTCAACCTCTTTCAATATTAAAAATTCGTCAATTTGGTCGAATTAAATATACGTTGTACATGTAATTCAATTAATAAAATTTACAATCAAATATGAAATTGTGAATCCATAAATTAATAATGCCAATCTTATGTTATAATCTTTCTAATAAAAGATTTAGGTACTGCATGTACTGTATGTACATGCTAGCAAAGCACAACTCTGTTATATGCAGTATACATAGATATATAATATATAAAATATATACAGGACCCTATTTATATATATATATATATCAGCTACTAATTCCAGTGATGGAGGATGGCTTGGAGGTGGCAATGCCAGCTGCTACATGGTACTGTGATGCATACTTGTTAGCAGGGCTTTCTGCTGCAATTACAGGAGGTTCATTCAAAAATGCAGAGCTGCTTCTAGTCCACCTGCAACCCATGATGCTGTTACATAAATTTTGAGCAAATAGAAAATAACAAATTATATCGGTAGTCCATATATATATATATATTGTGTCATTTTAATCTTTACAGTTTAAAGAAAAATGTTTGGGAGTACTAATTTGGCACCATCAATCTACCTCTAATAACACGGAATGGATCATGTGAAGGATTGTGCCCACACTCCCCTCTCTATTCTCTATCTTTCATGTCATTAGAGATAGATTAAAGGTGTTATATTGATGGGATGTAGCATGATTGAATAAAACAAAAATTCAAAGACAAAATCGAGCAAATGAAAATAGTAAGAACCAAAATGACAAAAATGACATAATACAAACACTATTGGTGTAATTTGTCTAATTTTAAAGGATTAATTACAAATACAACTCTTGAGGTATACTTAAAATACGGATTGCCTTTATGATTTAGAAAATTAAAAATATCCCATTGTAAGAATTTTTTATTTAATAGAATCAATTAGAAAAATGAAATTCATATGCTCTCCTATACAATAATAAAATTATTTGAATTATTAATTAAAATATATTTTTGACATTATTAAAAATTGTTAATTGACTTAATAATTCATTGATAAAAGGGTTACAAAAATAAAACTTCAAGGGCGGGATATAATTTTTAAAACTACAGGGATCAATTTATATTTTAAGCAAATTTTAAAAGGTGTATTTATAATTTATTAAATTTTTTAAAATTCATACCAAAAAATCAAATTTTAAACATTTTTAAATGAATTAGTGATTAACAAGTTGATATGATATAGTATCAGAGCAAAAACTCATGTGTTTGAATTTTTTAATTTATTTTTTACAATTGTAATATTTGTAAGTGTTTGACTTATTTATGAAAAATAACTTTACCATAAGTAAATGATAAAAACATAAATAATAAAGTCAACCATTTTTTTAACAACTTACGCTGTGTTTGGTTGGGGGATTTGGAGAGGGATTTGGAAAAGGAAAGGAAAAAGGTGTGTGAAACTAGGTGAAATATAACATTTCACCTACCTTTTCTATTTCCCTTTCCAAATCCCTTCTCAAATCCCCTAACCAAACACAGCATTAAACTTCAAAATAAATAATTCAACCATTCTTTCCAGCACACATGATAACAAAAGGGTCAATTTAATTAAGTTGTAGATACATACCATCCATTTTTGTTTATAAGTTTCTCCAAGTTTGTCTGATCAGTTTCCATTTCCAGCTGACTCTCCTTTGTATTGGACAAAGGTAGAGAGCTCGATCTCTTTCTTTCAGACTCCATGATTATGCTTTCCTGTCATAAAGATTTCAAAACCACTATTGTTCAATTTTATCTTACAATAAAATTATTCAAAAAATGTATATCTATAAATAAAAATTATTTTGTGGGTAATTTTCTGTTCACACTGCCTATCTTAGTGATTCAGCAGTAGTAACACAGGCAGAATAGATGGCACAAATAATAACAGAAAGACAAGAGGGATTTAACGTGGTTCGGCAATAAATGCCTACATCCACGGGGGGGGCCGAGGTAATTCACTATTGAATAAATGGTAAAATTACAACTAACTCTCAGTAATTCTCTCACTTTCTGAGCATGTAATTGTAAATGTTACAATTAGCTTGTAGTTGTATCTGCTCTTGTTCAGAATGGTTTCCATGTCCCCGCTCTTCTTCTCTACCTCTCCATATATACCAGAAAAGTTAATGGAGAGGTCGGCAGCTTTTGAGCTGGCTGCCAGCCCTATTACACTTTGGCAGCTTTCCAGGTGAAAGCTTTTCATGGCTTCACGTGGCCTCTAGTGGCCTCATGGCCGACTCACATGGCCTCAAGGCCACTTAGTTGGTGAAATGATGGCTTTCTCCACATAGTTGGACATCCACCTACCAGGATAATATTTTATATTGGCTGGTATGGTCGGTCTGACAGTTACCTTGGCTATAATCTTCTGCGGGTAGCTCGGCCATTGCAGGTTAAGCCGAGGTTGTAGAAAGAAGAGGCTTTTACCCTGGATTAAGATAGCTCTTGAAATAACCTCGGCATTCCTTAGATTACTACAGAAAGAACTTACCACGACACGTGGAACCTAGGCTGACACGTCGGCATCACCTTACCACGTGTTTGATACTCAGAAATATAACCCCACAACTGCCCCCTAAGTTCTATTACCTCGGCATACTGAGGTGATGGAACTTACATTGAACTCTCTATCTCGTACATCGGCTTAAAACTTTCTAGCCGAGGTCATTAAGTTTCGGCCGATATGTCTGCTTAAAAGAACAAGAATTTAGATCATCACTCCTTCGCGCATGAGCTGTTATGCACCATTCTTCGACGTTCCACCGACGCGTTTTCCTCTTATTGGTCCGTGCTGATGACGCGCCTGTAAGTCGTCTGTTCTCAGCTTGCGCCGTCTGACGCGTGCGTTAACCAAGGCGCAATAATTGCTGTTTTGCCGCCGTTTCAATTTTTGGCAAAAACGTTTGCCTCTCTCTCTCTCCTTCACTTTTGCATTCGAATTTCTTTTGCATTCTCTCTCTCTAAAGCTTTTTCTTCTCCAAGTCTGCCATTGCTCCAAGCTCGAAGCTCTGCATCTGTCCCCGTTCGTCTTCCTGGTGAAGTCTTCGTCACTGTTGCATCCATTGTCTAACCTCGACGAAGCTCATTCCGACTCCATTTCTCTGGTAAGCCACCGTTCCCTTCCTTTCCCAGTTCTTGCTTGTTTCTGAAATTTCTTGTCACTTGATTGTCTTGCATCTGATTTGTGAATCATGTATCTCATCTCATGATTTTATTTATGCTACGAACACTTGTATCGTTTCATCTCTGTTTTTGGCCTTCCACTCTTTCGTGTTCTTGAATCTGAGACTTCTTTTTGCTTTTCTGTTTTCCAGATTTTCTGCCCTTCATACTCATTCTTCGTAGATTTAGGCTTTGGGATTTGCTGTAGAGCCTTTAGTCCTTAGGAAAAATTGAAACAATTTGTACCTAGGTTTAAGCCGAGGTCTTTACAACCTTTTTAGGAACATTCTGTTTCTGTAGTCAAGTACCTGTATACCAAAAACCATGGGTGTTTGGAGAGATAGGGTTGATACCCCAACCAAGCTACAAAACTTTAGGCAAGAGTTCTCCATCCCAGACGATGTCTTTCTCAGACTAGCTGGGGAGGAAGACTCTATAATGCCTGATGGTGATAAGATGCCTTTCCCTGTAGTTGCCTTCGTCCAGTGTGGACTTCGGTTTCCTTTTGATCCTCTCTTCCGCGAAGTCCTCCATTACTACACCCTCAACCCCATGCAGCTTACCATCAATACCCTTAGAACCCTTAATGGTATAATTGCCTTAGCTTGTCGGGAGAGTGTTAGAATTACCCTTGCCGACATCCAGTACTGCTACACCATGTGTGCCCTTGACCTCAAAGAAAAGGGTTTTGTCTATTACCTTAAGCCGAGGTCCACTGCCTTTAAAATAGTAGCTGACCTTCCTGACTCCAACAAAGGTGCTGGAGAGGACTACCTTATCGCATCTGGTAATTGGGAGTTTGGACCAAATGAAGAAGTCCATCTTTTTCCTCTCCCCAGAACAGTAAAAGAGGGCAAGGGTAAGAGCCCAACGCCAACTGCTTATCTGTTGTTTTCTTCAAATTTTTTGTAAAAAATTTTGTCTGTTTCTAATGTCGTGTTTCTTTTTTGCAGTCGTTCGCAAGCCGCCAAAGTCCTTCCGCCAATCCTACTATCCTGGGAAAGGTCTGAAAAAACTCCTGGACCTTCACTTTCTCAACGCAAAGCTCCACTGCTGAACTTCATCCCGACATACACATCCAAATTGGCCGACGTTCCGAGGAAGAAAAAAAGAGCTCCTCTCTATCAACTGCTTCTACAGAACAGCTGCCTCCACATCTGAGCCAGCCGATCAGCCATCAACCTCGGCTCCAAAGAAACGCCGACGAAGGCTTGTTAAAACAGCCGAGATGGAAAAACCAACGAAAGTGGTGCTGAACCTCTTGGCCAATCTTCCAGACGACATGGATGATGCGCCTCCCCAAACTGTGCCTCCGCCAAAGCAAAAGAGAGTCAAAAAGGCCCAACCAAAGGCGAAGGCTATTGTGGATGACGCAGAGGCTGAAGATGCCCTGCCAATCTCCAAACTGGCCGAGAAGATCACTTCGGCTCCCGCAAAGAGACCTGCTGAAGCCCAGCCATCAGGGGCCACTCAGCAAAAGAAGCCAAGGTCTACATCTACCTCAACTTCGGGTTCCAGGGTTCCCAAAGTTCCCTGGGAACCCAAAGTTACTCTTGAACACAGGCCGGTCTACACCAACGAAAGCGCTGCCGACGTCAACATCGGCGTGGCGCTCAGCACAACAGTCCTTCTTGACGGCGATATGGAGCGTAACGAAAAATGAGCGGCTATGAGAATTACGCCCTCATGATGCAGCATTCAGTCCAAGTAAGTCTTTGATTTTGATAATTTGTCTTTCATACTTATAAAATTTTGAAATGTTTATAATAACTTTTGCCTTGTATTCTTCCAGGCCATCCAACACGCCCATACCTTCTCTATGCAGGCTTTTGAAACAGCAAAGAAGTTAGCCGACATGGAGAAGGAGTTTGCTCTTATCCATAAACAAAACAGGGCCCTCCAGATCAAGATGAAAAAACTGGCGATCAGGCCGAGGAGGCAACCAAGGCTAAACAGATAGCCGATGAAAAGGCTGAGGCTGCTGAGGCTGTTAAAACTGTTGCTATAGCTCAGCAGAAGGAAGCCGAGGAGAAAGCGGCCCAGGCCGAAAAGGAGCTACAAGAAGCCTTGGCCACCAAGAGAGCTGAAATTGATGCTGCTTATAATGAAGGCATGGCCGATGTCGCTGAAGACTATAAGCTTCAGGTCAAGCAAGCATGCAACAAGGGATATTCCCTAGGTTGGAATGCTTTGGCCAAAAAGCTTGATCTTCCAGTCGACTCGCCATGGCGCAAGACCAAGGCCATGCGTCTTCCTTGTCCTCTTCCTCCATCTCCAAGCCAAGCTGAAGAAGATGATTCTGAAGCCGAGGCTGAAGAGGAAGGTGAAGGTGAAGATGAAGCCCTGGTGAGGAAGGCCAAATCTCCTCCAAAGGGTGATCAAGTCCTGGACTTGACTGGAGATGAAGACCTCGATGCTGCTCCCAAAAAGGCGGACATCGGCACTCTATCCTCTGACCTTCTTTTGGCAGAGAGAAGTGTTGATGAAACCCTTGCTGAGATTGATGCTGAAGTCGCAGCCGATAAAGCGGCCGAGGTCTCGGCAAATAAAGAAGCTGAGGTTGTGGTGGACAAGGAAGCAGATGCTATGGTGGAAAAGGATGCCGAGATCATTCCTCCAGATCCTTCCGACGTTCCTGCCCAATCTACTGTTAATGCTGAAGGAGTTTAGATGTCTTCTACTTTTCTTTTTTGTACTTTCTCTTTTCTTTGTTCTTTCCTTCAATGTAAGCTGTCTTTTGTGGCCGATGTGCCTTCTATGTAACTTGTGAACAAGATTTTTGCTTAGGCCACAGTGCCTTCCTTTTATATGCAACTGTTTTTTTCTGAATGCTTCAGTCTTTAAATTCTTCTTTATTGCTTCTGTGTAGTTTATACTTAGAATATTCTGCATGTTGTACACAATTCTTTCTTTGTGTAATCTTCTCGGGGTTACATACCTCGGGCATAACACCTGCAAGTTTTACTTCGGCAAGATACTGACCTGCAATCTTTTCATAAATTTCAACAAGTATAAAACATATACAATTCAATGTTAACTTTTGCAAACTTTTCTCATGTTTCAATGAGCGTTCAAACAATAATCTCAGTTTCCCCCAGTTGTAAATTGCTGTAAATTGCAACAAAATTCCAACAGATGGTAACATGTCGGCTAAACTTCAACCTGTTATATCAGTCCAACCTACTTGTAAATTGCTGCAAATTTCAACAAGGACCATTATATACAGCAAACTATTCTCAGATTATAATCAAGTTTAAACAGTAATCTACTTGTAAATTGCTACAAATTTTAACAAGGATTGAACAATATACTTAGCTTCAACTTGTAAATTGCTGCAAATTTCAACAAGTGTTTGAACATCGTCATTGGTATGTCCAACCAGCAGATTGCTATAAGACTATATGCCATAACATCGGCTTCCCTTCGACTTGTAAATTGCTACAAATTTCAACAAGTGAAGAGAAACAAATATCTCGGCTTGACTCCAACTTGTAAATTGCTACAAATTTCAACAAGCGAAGCCAGGGAACCATCTCGGCTTAACTTCAGCTTGTAAATTGCTACAAATTTCAACAAGCGAAGCCAACCTTTTTAATCGGCCTGACCAACTTGTAGATTGCTACAAATTTCAACAAGGATTAATACAAACAATAAACTTTAATCAAGTTATAACAGGTGTTAAGCAATGATCTATTTGTAAATTGCTACAAATTCAAAGAGTTTAAACAATAATATCAACATTTATTTGAACCTGTAAATTGATGTCGGCTGTACTTCAACTTGTAAATTGCTACAAATTTCAACAAGCGAAGTTTAGGAATCATCTCGGCTCAATTTCAACTTGTAAATTGCTACAAATTTCAACAAGCGAAGCTAAGGAATCTTCTCGGCTCAACTTCAACTTGTAAATTGCTACAAATTTCAACAAGCGAAGCTAAGGAATCTTCTCGGCTCAACTTCAACTTGTAAATTGCTACAAATTTCAACAAGCGAAGCTAAGGAATTTCTCGGCTCAACTTCAACTTGTAAATTGCTACAAATTTCAACAAGCGAAGCTAAGCTTTGTATTCGGTCACACCAACTTGTAAATTGCTACAAATTTCAACAAGTGATAGCTTTGTTATTCGGCCAGACCAACTTGTAAATTGCTACAAATTTCAACAAGTGGTAGGCTTTGTTATTCGGCCAGACCAACTTGTAAATTGCTACAAATTTCAACAAGTGGTAGGCTTTGTTATTCGGCCAGACCATCTATTATGTGGTAGGCTTTGTTATTCGGCCAGACCAACTTGTAAATTGCTACAAATTTCAACAAGTGGTAGGCTTTGTATCTTCTCTGCCCCCAATGTGAACCTGAGTTCCACTTGGGTTCTCATTTACCATGTCTTCCAGCATCTCTACCAATCATATGGCATCGGCCAAGAATAAGGATCTCTCAATGATAGAAAAATTTCAAGTTGCAAGTGTTCCAGGGTCTTGGCAGTGCTTTGCCTTCATTGTCTTCAAGCCGATATGCTCCGTTACCTAACACCGAGGTAATTCTGTAAGGCCCTTCCCAGTTTGGGCCAAGCTTGCCCTCCCTGGGATCTTTCTTGTTGCCGACCACTTTTCTCAAGACTAGGTCGCCGACTTGAAAATCTCGTGGGTTGACCTTCTTATTGTAAGCCCTGGCAAGCTGTTGCTGGTATACTGCAAGCTGAATTGCAGCCTTCTCTCTTCGTTCTTCCAAAAGATCCAGATCTCGGGCTAAGAGTACATCATTAGTCCCATTTTCAACTCCCTGGGTTCGGATCCCTGGGATGCCGACCTCCAGTGGAATGACTGCTTCTGTGCCATAGGCCATGGCAAAGGGAGATTCCCCTGTGGATCTTCTCGGCGTGGTCCGATATGCCCAAAGCACGTTGGGTAATTCATCTACCCACTTCCCCTTTGCTGCCTGCAACCTCTTCTTTATTCCATCCAGAATTACTTTGTTGGATGCTTCTGCTTGTCCGTTGCTTTGAGGGAAGCTTGGTGTTGAAAAGTAATTCTTGATCTTGAATTTCGCACAGAAGTTCTTGATCAGCTTGCTGTCGAACTGCGTTCCGTTGTCGGCTACAATGGCTCTGGGAATGCCAAATCTGGTGATGATGTTCTTCCATATGAAATTCTTGACGTCCACATCTCGGATCTTAGCTAGAGGTTCTGCCTCTATCCACTTTGTAAAGTAATCCGTTGCCACCAACAAGTATTTCCTCTGCCCAGTTGCTTGGGGAAGTTGTCCGACCAGATCCATGCCCCACTGGGCAAACGGCCATGGGCTGGATACTGGATTCAGGTCGGCAGCTGGCTGATGAATCAAGGGTGCAAATCGTTGACAGGGTTCGCACTTTTTCACATATGCTTCGGCATCTTTTTGCATGTATGGCCACCAATACCCCTGGGTAATGGCCCTATGGGCTATCGATCTGCCCCCAGTGTGGCTTCCACAAATCCCTTCATGAATTTCATATAAAAAATCTTCAACTTGAAAAGGGTGTACGCACCTTAAAAGGGGTCCGGTGAAGGACCTTCTGTAGAGATGTCCCTCCGCAGTTAGGCAAAATCTTGCCGACTTTAATCTGACTTTGTGTGCCTCCTTGCGGTCTTCTGGCAATTTTCCCTCTTTCAGGAATGCAACAATTGCATCCATCCAGCTCGGCCCCATGTCCACACACATTGCCTCTTGCTTCGCGTGCCGTGGTTCTACGCTTGGGCCCGACATGTAGTCGATCATAATTGTTCTCGTCTTTCCGGTCTGCATTGAGCTCGCCAGATTGGCCAACGCGTCGGCGTGACTGTTATCATCTCGGCTAACTTGAAGGAGTCGGCAATTCTGGAATAGCTCGGCTAATCTGATCACCTCTTTTGCATATGCCGACATGCGCTCGTCCCTGGCTACAAATTCTCCTGTTGACTGATTAACAATTAGTTGTGAATCACAAAAAACTATTACCTCATCGGCTTCAGCTGCTGCTGCCAGTTTTAGTCCGGCAATCAATGCTTCGTATTCAGCTTCATTGTTTGAGGCCTTGAACCCCAAACGGATGGATTGTTCTATTATTTCTCCATCTGGGGATATCAGCAGTACCCCTGCCCCCGCTCCTCGTCGGTTTGAACTTCCATCGACGTAGAGTCTGAATGAGTCACCGATGTAGACGCTGCAAGGTCGGAGGCTTTCCCTCTTTTGCTCTTTTGCTGTTGGCTGGGATTCTTCTTGCTTGCTAGAGCTTTGTTCATCTCGGCTCATCGGAGGCCGACGTTCGATGGACTCCGGCGTGAATTCTGCCACAAAGTCGGCCAATACTTGGCCCTTTATCGCTGTTCTGGGCCTGAATTCCAGCTCATACTGTCCCAGGGCTACTGCCCACCTTGCGATTCTTCCTGTCAAGTCTCCTTGTTGTAACAGGGATTTTAATGGGTGTTCTGTTAGCACCAGAATCTTGTGTGCTTGGAAGTAGTGGTTCAACTTCTTTGAGGCCATGACTAGAGCCAGCAGTAATTTCTCTAGTGGCAAGTACCTTGTTTCAGCACTGGCTAAGGTCTTACTTACGTAGTAGACAGCCTTCTGTTCTCCCTGCTCTTCTCGGATTAGTACTGCACTCACAGCATGCTCGGACACAGCCAAGTACAAAAACAATTCCTCCTCGGGCACCGGCGTTGAGAGGATTGGAGCCGTGGTCAGATACTTCTTTAGATTGGCCAAAGCTTCCTCACATTCCTCGCTCCACAGGAAGTCTGCAGTCTTCTTTACCAGGTTGAAGAAGGGTTTACACTTGTCTGAACTCCGGCTTATGAACCTGTTTAGGGCTGCGGCCCTGCCAGTGAGCATTTGAACCTGCTTTGCCGAGGTGGGGCTCTGTAGATCTAGGATGGCCTTGATCTGATCTGGGCTGGCTTCTATTCCCCTTCTGGTTACCAGGTACCCGAGGAATTTCCCAGATCCAACCCCAAATGCGCACTTTGATGCATTTAGTCGGAGCCGATATGTTTTCAGTATGTTGAATACCTCGGCTAGGTCGGTGAGGTGATTCTCTACCTCCTTGGTCTTCACGACCATGTCATCAATGTAGACTTCCACTGTTTGGCCTATCTGGTGTTTGAACATCTTGGTTACCAGCCTTTGATAGGTTGCTCCTGCATTTTTCAGTCCAAAAGGCATCACCTTGTAGCAGTACAGGCCTTTTGGGGTGATGAATGCTGTCTTTTCCTCGTCTGGGGGGTACATGGCTATCTGGTGGTACCCCCTGTAAGCGTCTAGGAAGCTCATTCTTTCATGCCCCGATGTAGCATCCACCAGCTGGTCAATTTTTGGTAGAGGGAAGCTGTCTTTGGGACAGGCTTTATTTAAGCTTGTAAAGTCTACACAAACCCTCCATTTGCCGTTTTTCTTTTTCACCACCACGGTGTTTGATAACCACGTCGGGTAATCGACTTCTCTGATGGCCCTGGCCTCTAGAAGTTTGTCAACCTCTTCTTCCACTGCGTCGACGTGTACCAACGTTGGCCTTCTGGCTCGCTGCACCACTGGTTTAGCCGACCTGTCGACATTCAGCCTGTGACATGTGAGCTCGGGGTCAATGCCGGGCATTTCATAAGGTGTCCAGGCGAACACTTCTATGTTTGCTCTCAAAAATGCCTCTAGTTTTCGTTCCTCTTCCTCGGCTAAGCCTGAGCCGAGAAGAAAGAAGCGCTCTTCATCGCCCTTTTGAACGAAGATTTTCTTCAGTGATTCCTCACTCTTCTCGGCCGGCTCCTTGCCGACATCCTCTAGGACTTCCATGTCCTCGTCTTCGACTTCGGCTCTAGCCGGTTCCCGAATGTTGCAAGTAGTCTTCATTGCTGCCATGGAGCAATTCTTTGCCTGCAATTGATCTCCTCGGATTTCTTCAATCCCATGTTCTGTGGGGAAGCGCAGTAATTGGTGCAATGTTGAGGGGACTGCCCCCATTGCATGCAACCATGGCCTGCCTATGATGATGTTGTACGGTGATGGAGTATCGATCACAATGAACTCAGTCTTGATCATCTTCGTGCCTGCTTGAACGTCCAAGGTTGTGGCACCAAGTGGCCATGTCGGCGTTCCGTTGAAGCCGACCATCGGGCCTTCAGACTGTTCCAGGTCATCAGGGTGAAGACCCAGCTCCTTGTAACATCTAACGTACATGATGTTGCAAGAGCTGCCTTGATCTATCAGGATGCGTTTTACCTGGCATTCCCCAATCTGCAGGGATACTACCAAGGCATCATTATGTGGCTGCTGGACCATTTCTAGGTCGGCCTCGGTGAAGGTTATCACCGGTCCTTGGCAATCTTCGGGCCGAGGTCGTTTCAATCCGACCTGGTTCACGTACTGCAGATGTTTTACTCGTTGGGTTTCTCCCCGAACGTCATTTTCATTCACCTTGGAATGAATCACATTTACCACCCGAGGTCTTTCTGCCCGGGGTTGCGGTGGTGGTGGGGCCGCTTCAGCCTGGGGCAGTCTGGTCTGTTCTTCTCTCGTTCTGGTTTCATCAACAAGGTCTCTTAAATGGCCCTGCCTCACCAAATCTTCCAAGTGTGCTTTGAGGGCTCTGCATCCTTGTGTTGTATGCCCGTTTTCATTGTGGTATGAGCAATGTCTGTCCGCGTTTCGTCCCATAAACTCCCCGGGTTGCCTTGCCGGTGTTCTGAAGTAGGGTTCGCCCCGAATTTTGCCGAGGACCTTTTGAATTGGAATTCGGAACACAGTTGTCACTGCTTGTTTAGCCCTCAGCTCTACCTCTGCTTTGCTGAATCCGTTGTTACTTCGGCTTCGCTTCGGCGAGCCATTCCCCTGCTCCTGTTTGACTTGCTTTGGTGCCGATGTATCTTCCTCGGCTCTGGCATATTTTTCAATCCGTGCCATGAGTTCCTCCATGTTCTTTGGCAGTGTCTTTGCCAAAGATTTTCGGAGTGAACAATCTTCTTTCAGGCCGTTCTTGAAAGACACGACCGCTACCTCCTGATTGCATTCAGGTATACGGTTGAACACTTCGTAATATCTTTTTGCGTAGGCCCTAAGGCCTTCATCCTTGCTGATTTTCAAAGCCATTAATGCGTCCACCCTCAATGGCTGTAGCTTGTTTGTCACGAACCTGGCCACAAACATCTCGGCCAGACCTTCCCACGTCTTCACACTTCCTTTTGGTAACTTGTGGAACCAATCGGATGCAATTTCTCCAAAGGACGAAGGGAATACTTTGCAAAGCAAAGGCTCATTTCCACTGTATAATGCCATTGAATTTAAAAACAATCCAACATGGAAGTTAGGATCTGACTTACCGTCATAGATTTGGAACCTCGGCATGCTGAATCTTTTCGGTGCTTCAAATTTGTCCAGTTCTACCGAGAATGGTGTCCTCGGCTTGGTGAACGAGCTTACCTCGGCTTCAGCGTTCTGTTCCCTCCTCTTGAGGTAGTTTCTCAAGTCTTCTTTGCTCCTCCCCGGAGCTCGGCTATCTTTTGACTTGAGTCCCTTTGGCACGCTACTCTCGGCGTCGTGGTACACCCGTTTTGATCTCTCTCCATGGGTTGTATCGAAGCAGAGAACTTGCTTTTGTACATGCCGATGTTCCCTTGGTTCCTGATCCTTTGTATTATACGTCCTTCTGGACTTACCGACTTCCCCGGAGCACGGATGAGAATGCTCCTTGTTCCTGGAGCGCTGTGGTGCTTCAGGAGTTGTTGTCCTTCCTTCATTCCGAGCTTTAACTGCTGGGTTTGGAGTATCCTGCAGTGGGTATGGTGGCTGCATGACCTTGCTGTGCATCATGAAGTTGACGACCGATTGGAGGTCCGCCAACTTATTTGCCAGGTCCTTGAGTTCCTCATCCCTTCGTATACATCTATCTCTCCATACCTGGAGGTTATCTTCTTCGTAGTATCTGCCTTGGTCCGCCTTCTTCGAAGTGTCATCCTCATGGATGACGTTCTTTCCCCCGTGCCCCTGGCCACGGTTCTTGTCATTGTGGCTGTTTCCTTCGACGTCAAGGTCGATGGGCCTGTCACTCGCAGCGGGTGTGTTGCCCCCGATCTTCTCGTTTTGTGCGTTACTGGCCATCTATTCGTCTTTCTTTCCCACAGACGGCGCCAAATTGTGTGGGTAATTTTCTGTTCACACTGCCTATCTTAGTGATTCAGCGGTAACACAGGCAGAATAGATGGCACAGATAATAACACAAGACACAGGATTTAACGTGGTTCGGCAATAAATGCCTACATCCACGGGGGGGGCCGAGGTAATTCACTATTGAATAAATGGTAAAATTACAACTAACTCTCAGTAATTCTCTCACTTCTAAGCATGTAATTGTAAATGTTACAATTAGCTTGTAGTTGTATCTGCTCTGTTCAGAATGGTTTCGATGTCCTCTTCTTCTCTACCTCTCCATATATACTAGAAAAGTTAATGGAGAGGTCGGCAGCTTTTGAGCTGGCTGCCAGCCCACTATTACACTTTTGGCAGCTTTCCAGGTGAAAGCTTTTCATGGCTTCACGTGGCCTCTAGTGGCTCATGGGACTCACATGGCCTCAGGCCACTTAGTTGGTGAAATGATGGCTTTCTCCACATAGTTGGACATCCACCTACCAGGATAATATTTTATATTGGCTGGTATGGTCGGTCTGACAGTTACCTCGGCTATAATCTTCTGCGGGTAGCTCGGCCATTGCAGGTTAAGCCGAGGTTGTAGAAGAAGAGGCTTTTACCCTGGATTAAGATAGCTCTGAAATAACCTCGGCATTCTTTAGATTACTACAGAAAGAACTTACCACGACACGTGGAACCTAGGCTGACACGTCGCATCACCTTGCCACGTGTTTGATACTCAGAATATAACCCCACAGAGCGTGATTAACATTTCGTAAATTCTAAATTTATACTATTCATTTTATTTTCAAGATAAATTTTAGAACAAAAATTTGTTGTACATAAAATTTTTCCAATTGTACCATACTAAACTTCAAAGACAAATGGGAAGATGGTTAAAAGTTATCTTCTAACTTTTAATCTATTTTGGATCACATCATTCTCACATTTTTTATACATTTTTTCAAAAAAACAAAAAAAACAAAAAAAAAGAGAAGATTTTACCTATTTTCTCAAAACAACCCAAAATTGTCTAAAATTAAGGCTGTAATTCAGCCAAAATTGGTTAGTTTGAGGGATTGCCCAAGCCTAATTCTCGAGTTGTGAAACCCATCTAAGCTTGACTCTAAACTTGAGCTTGTCAACTTAAGTCGAACCGAAGGCAATAAATTGAACTAGAGGTAGACTCAAGCTAATGACATATTTGAACCGGGTTATTTTTTTATTTTATGTTTTTTTGGGTTAATTTTTTTAAAGGAAATGCATGAAAAAATGTATAAAAATATGTAATCATGTTTTGAAATATGTGCAAAAAGTATATTGAGTTTTTAATTATGAAAAATGATCCGGACCCCACTGGCCTGTGATTGGCAGGTTTTTTTATTTTTATTTTTAATTAGCATGACTTTTTTTTTTTTTTTCAAAAAATTGAGTCTTATTAACATTGAAAAATAAAATAAAACAATCATAAGTCTACATACTTAAGTCAATCTAACATTTTAGATAATTTTTGTATAATGAAACCGCTAATAGTTTACATTACATTTAACATTTTTAATATATGGACATGTATAATTTGGGTTTCAAACTGTTCAAATTTCTAAGTATATCTCTCCAAACTTAATCCCAATTTAATTTAGACTTTTTAACTGCCCTTTGATCACAATAAAATTTGAAAATATGTTGTCCTGGTCCAAAAAAAATACATAAATAAATAAATTATTCAGATTAGGCCCGGGTTTCTCAGTTGGGCCACCCAAATTGCACCCTTACCCAAAATGTAAAAAGATCGCCTTATTGACCAAATTTATTTACTTATACGTGGTACTTATTTTTTTACCTATCAATATGTCAAAAAAAGTATTGAGACAAATTAAATATTTTAAAAATAGGTATTTAGGTCCTCACATAAAACTCTAAACTGGCTAATTTATGATAGAGATCACACACCTGACTGCTCTTCATTAGTAGATCAGAAATAGCTCTGAGATGTTCTTCCTCAACTTTCTTTTTTGACCTCCAGTAAGCCTCAATCCCCTCATTTGTCAATGACTGGTTCCTCTGGATTTCCGCTGTAAAATCACACTTCTCCATCAGAAAAACCATTAATGCTGTTTTTGGTTGGAGAATTTAGGGAGGGATTTGAAAAAAGATTGGGAAAAGTTAAGTGAAATGTGAATAAAATATACTTACATTTCACCTAGTTTCACACATATTTTCCATTTCCTTTTCCAAATCCCTTCCCAAATCTCCCAACTAAACACAGTATAAGAGTATTATTTTGTATGAAACCAAAAACAAAGAAATTGCAAGCTTACCAGTTCTAGGATCAGGGACTTGTGAGTCCCAACCTGCCATTAGAGAACCTATTTGCCGAAAATCTTAAATTCCTTAACCAAATACAATTTTGTGTTCATTCTCAGGTAGTCAATATATATCTTATATAGATATGATGACAGGTAGTCAATATATATAAGATATATAGATATGATGACAGGTAGTCAATATATATCTTATATACAGATGATGACGGTGGCGATGGGCCTCAGATATTCTTGATCTTATCCCCCAAATATTTTATGTTAGTGAATAATGTTTGGGAGTTTTAAGCCTTGTTTGAGGTATCCTATTTTAGTCCATCTTTTTATATTTTTATTTTTTTTGGGTTACATCAATCAATATCTCCTCTTTACTTTTCTAAACATCTTTTTATAAAAAGTCAAAAAGTACACTTATTTAGAACATTCTAAACCAACCCTTAATATAACTTTAATGATGTGTAGGGTATTAGGTAGTGTCTATTGTCACATCAATAGCACTCGTAACACTAAAAGTTTTTATAAATTACAAACACATTTCTTGAGATTTATTTAAATTACAAATTATCCCCTGTGATTTAAAAATTATATTATGCCTTCTAAAGTTTCTAATTTCATAATAAATATGTCATGTTATTAATAAACCATCAAGTTAATTAACAATTTTTAATAATGTTAAAATTTTATTTTAATTAATAATTCAGATAATTTTATTATTATATAGGTGAACAGTTAGAAATTTCACTTTTTCAATTAATTCTATTAAATAAAGAATTCTGATAAGAAGGTATTTGTAATTTTTCAAATCACAATGGACAATTCATATTTTAAACAAATCTCAGAGAATATATTTATAATTTACCCATAAAAAAATTTGTTTCATCAACGGCGTTTGAGATATGATACAAAATATAAATCACTCAAAAAAATAATTTTGTTCACATTTTAATAAATAAAAAGGCAAAATTATAAATACACTGTTTGAGATTTAATTAAAATATGAATTACTTCTTATGGTTTGAAAAATTATAAATATTTTTTTGTCAGAATTTTTTATTTAACAGAATTGATTAAAAAAATAAAATTTGTAATTGTTCTCATATACAATAATAAAACTATCTAAATTATTAATTGAAATAAAATTTTAACATTATTAAAAATTATTAATTAAGTTGATGATTTATTAATTAAATTTTTTATTTGTTATGAAATTAAAATTTTTAAATGATAGAATATAATTTTTAAAATTATAAAAAATAATTCGTAATTTAAATAAATATTTATAATTTACGCTAAAATAGTGGACCTTTCATTTAAAAAGTAGATGGACTCTATTAAACAAAAAAAAAAAAAAGAGTCAATACGAGGTCCATTCGTTCACATCAATCACAAGTTGAGTTTGTTTATGTACTTAAAATTGTGAATTCTGTTATTTTAGACTAAGGTCAAGTTTGGCATTCTCAAAAAAATTTAAAAAGTCAAAAAGTCACTATTCTATTAAGTCACTCATCTTATTTAAGTCACATCACCTCTCTAACACATCACTTTAACCCAACCCAAATCCAATTCATATTTCATAAAAAGTCAAAAAATACACTTATTTAGTTTCCAACTTAGCCTAATATTAATAAAATATATTTTATTTATGTAAATAAAATTAGGATGTAGACAACGCGTCAGATACACATCATCCGTCCATGAATTTAATATCATGATTTGTTGTTGTTGTTGTCACCTTGCATGTATTACGTACTTTTGTTGTATCTCTGTGTGCTGCCAGAATATTCAGCTACAATATGGTGGTATTTGGGAAGCAAGTTTTCAATTTTTTCTTATTTTTTCATTAAAAGATAAAGTTTGCAAAATCAAAAAAAACACATCCAAACAAATATCACACCAACTCATAATCATTTCACTTTTTCTCTCACAAACATCACATCCAACCACATAAAAATCCAATTATTTTTCCAAACACCAAAAATTTTTTATCTCATAAAAACCTACATCTAATAAAATATACATAAAAACTCACTTCCCAAACACCATCTATGTCTCTAGTGGAACTTGGTCATACTCATCCACGAAAAGGTCAATCTATAAAGTCCAAAGCTATCTTTGTAACATCTATCATATTATGAAGTCAAGATTAAATTTAGAAGTTATTTGAGATGTCTTAAATAAGTGTATTTTTTTATTTTTTTAGATTAAAAAGTTGAGAGAAAAAAAAGATAGACGTTTGGATTAATTTTTTATTTTTTTATAAAAAAATATGTAATAAAAAATTGTATAAATTTATGTATAAGAGAAGTAAGTATAATAGACTGTACGACACCTTTTTCTGGGCAGATCGTAGGAGATAAGGAACTGATTGCCTCCTTCGGGGGCAACTATTTGGACTGTGTTGTTCGGCCCGTAGGGCCCATCACGAGTCCCATTTTGATAATCTGAACTGTTCAATATATAGAAGTTATCGAGTACTATATGTCTTAAAAAAAATCACATTGATCGGATATCGAAATCATATTGATCGAATTAATTTTTATTCACCAATTAACTATAACACCATCATTTTTTTTAATACGAAACTTGTTCAAACCTTCTTTATTATATTTTTTATTTTAAAAAATTTATATAAAAACGTATACAAGGTTTGAATTCAAGATTTAGATTTTTATTAAAAAACTATTACTAGTAAGACAATATGTATATTGGGGTGTTTTAGAGAGTTAGTAAAAAGTTAACTTTTTGACTTTTTTTAGTTTATTTTGTCTTTTTGTTGGTAAGTTATGAGAGAGATGATGTGACTCAAAATTGATAAAAAGCTGGAAGTTAACTTTTTACCAGCTTCCCAAAAGACTCCATTAAAATATTTATTTCTTTAGTACTCCATCCATCTTAAAATATTTGTTTGTTTTGAAAAATTTAACTTTTTTGATAGTATAATTATTACATTTCAAAAATATTAACTTTTCAAAACTACTTTTAGTAGTACAATTATTACACTTAAAAAATATTAATATTAATGAATTTAAAAGAAGGAAAATATAAGAAATTCATGTTATTTTAACTCTTGATTTTTAAAAAATGATTAATATTTTGGAATAATGAAAAATAAAATAAATGACTAATATTTTGGGACAGAAAGAGTATTTATTTTTATTCTTATTTGAATTCCACTAGTATTAAATAAATGTTAAAATTAGTGCCCAAGCCTTCTCCTCATGTCACAAGACAGATTTTTCTATCCTCCGTTTGAAAAGGGCTATTTTGGCTATTTTAGTCACAAAAGACAAAATAGGGTATTTTAGCCACAACAAATAAAATATCACATCCAACCCATAATCATTGCACTCTTCTCTCACAAAAAAAAAGCTAAAAAAAACAAAAAGCTAAAAAGTCCTTCCCAAACCAAGCGTTTTAGCCCAGACTAAAAAAGCCAAAAAGCTAACCTACTTCCTATAGACCGCCCCGAGAACTCCGAGGCTCCGCGCGGCGAGGGCGCGAATCTGTTTTGTTCTCTAGCTACTACAAGTTCGGACTCGTGTCACGGTTCTGAATCTAATATCACAAAGTGCAATGTGAGACCGATAAATCACCAAAGAGCCCAAATCCGGCAAATCGTTTTAGAAAACTGATTTTTATAAAGAAGTGCCAAACATAGATTGCTTTGCCAGATATAGAGTCGTCACCTAAATATTTTATTTGGAGGGGAATTTAGGAAACTTTTACTCGTGCCTAAGGCCACGTGTCCGTCATCACCAAAGTTGCCTCGGCTCGGGAACTTGGGTACGAGAGGGGAAAGTCATGCAATGAGCACCCCCGCTCGCCCGATTAAAGATCGGCCTTTACTAACATGATATTTTGTTTTTGAAAAACATGTGTTCTTATTCCGGTTATTAACCAAGAATTCTTATGTGATGCGTACAGCAAACAAGTATAGATTAGATCGCCTAAGTTGGTACAAAACATTGTATGCTCGTTTGTGAAAACGGTTTGAAGTTTGCTACTCGCCAGTAGACTAAATCGAGGATTTTTATGAATTGTTCCAATTCAAGCAATCCAACCTTCACCCACAGGCATTCATGCAGTTATATCAGTTAAGCAGTTAGCCTCATGTCAAGCATGCTAACATGGCAACATATACATCTCATGGAATAGCTAAACTCCGAGCCAAAACAGAGAACTAGTTAGAAATCATGCATGATCCTAGTTCATGTTAAAATGACTAATGCAACACATGCAAAAATGTAGCTAAAATAGGTTTGGCTATTCTAGAACGTCGTGTGAAACGCAACTTGATACGTGTATTCAACTTGGAATGAAATACAATGCAGTTAGTATGATGAACCGAGCCCGGTGCATACAAAACAGATGAATGATGCACGCATGCAAGCTAAGGATGCTAATCGAAATATGCCCTAAAACTAACCATCGTAAGCGGTTAAGTAAAATGGAGAGAAAGAAATAGGGGTGGAAGACATGCATCACACACACCACGCTTATTACAACAGTGCGCCCTCTCGAAGAAGGGTCCGAATAATTAAGCTAACTAGCTAATCTAAGCTAATTAAACTAATTATTACATCACAAAGCTAATTAACTAATCCTAGTTAACTAATTATTACAAAACAAATAAGCACCTAAACGCATTAACTACTTAAGTACAGAACCAAAGCATAAACTAGCTAAGGAAAGCAGTAAAGAGAGGTCCTCGGGATGAGAAGTGCATACATGCTCAGTCGCTTCGTTTGGAAATCCGTCGCGATGCCCCGATTTGCCTCTGTTTGCAGCTGTTCTCAGAACCTTGCACCAAGCTCCAGAAAGCGTCTAACTCACCTTAGGGACCTGTGGGAGGGCTGCTGACCAATTGTTGATGAAGGAGACCACCTGCCGACCACTTTTTCACTTTTCTTTGCTGCAGACCAAAAAAAGTGGTTGGCCAGCCACTTTTACTGGTTGGCCGACCAATTTTTGCTGCACTTCTCCAATTTGCTGCAACAGAGAGCAAGAAAGGGCATGTCAATGTATTTGCAAGATATGTGTGCACAACCACCCTCCCTATCATTTCATAAGCTCAAGGGAGTGTGGTTCTCGACCCTTGGGCCACCACTCACGCATTTCGATGCACGCTGGCCGAGAAGCCAAATTGCACAATTCAATATGAAATGAATGCACACATAAACACATAAAGCTTAGAACTCTATCATGTATGATCAAGAGTCGGGCGACCGAGAATGAGACACGTTTCATCACTTCAAGTGTGAAACGTCCCTCGTTTCTCGTGTTTGGACTAATACGTAATCCAAAACAAATGCAATGCAACACATGGCATACTCAATGCAATGCAACATTAGCATGCAAATAATCATGCAAGGGACAAGCATGCAACAACATACTCAATGGACTACCAATGCTATGGCATGCATACACAATGCAAAGCAACAAAATGGCATACACAATGCAATGTAACATGGCATGCACAATGCAATATGACATGATCAACTTAACAAAGCTAATGAATGCAAACAACACAATGCATCATGAGATGCTGTCAAGGCTAATGCATGCATACACAATGCAAGGCAACATAAACATGTACAACATGAGGCAATATAACAACATTCACATAACATGCAATAACTTAAACCAAAATGGACAAACCTCAATCATACCCAAATTAGTGGCCATAATGATGAAACTAAGGCATGAAGATCATGACAAGCATGCTCAATGCATTGGCCTATCAACCAGGCCTAAGAGCACAACCGTCAAGAGTGCTCAAGAAATGATAAGCATGGAAGTGTAACAACACTAAAGGCTCTGAAATCAAGTGTGAAATGATGCCAAATCATTCAAACAACACAAGCATGGCATGCTAGGGTCCTTAAAGCATGAAGCTAGTAAAGAGGATTACAAAAGGAAGGCATGCAATACATGGCACAAATGCATGAACCAACCATGGACAGAGCTTAAGTAGGTCTAAACAAAGACCAAAACATGCTAAGATGAGAGCTCAAGGACCTAGCAAGATGGCATACATGCTAGGCCACAAACAAGGCAATAATGCATAACACTCAAAGGCACTTAAAGAGTGATGAAGTGGGAACATGGCAATGCTACATGCTCTGAATATCATATGAAATGATGCCAAATCATGTACATGATGCAAATGAAGCATGCTATGGTGCCCAAAGCTTGAAGCTAGCATAGGCATATGTACTACAACTATGCAAAACATGGAACATATGGCAAAGGCAACCCAAAACAGTCCTAGAACATGTCAAAATGAGTCTAAAACATGCATGGAAGGAAGCCAAAACAAGCTAGCATGAAGGGCATAAGGCATGATGCATACAAGGCAAATAAGGTGGATTACACGACACCTATTAAGACCAAGCATAAGATGACTTAACCAACAAAAATCAGAGTTATATCATGGCACAATAACCCTAAAAACACACTTAAATGATAGCTCACAAGCTTAGGCATGAAGGCATACACAATGGCTCATGTTTAAGGCATAAAGGACCAACCCTTCAAAGCATGGAATAAGTGAAAGATGTGAGTGTATGACCATGAAACATGCACTGAAATCACATTTCAAATGATGCCAAATCATGAAAATAGGCCAAGCAATGCACGCTAGTGGACTTGATACACAAAGCTAACAAGCTAGAATGCATTATAGCTATACAAAGCATGGCATGCATGACCAAAACAACACAAATCAGAGTTAGAGCATGCTAAAACATGGACAAAAGCTTCTTAGAGTTAAGCCAAAATCATGCTAGAAAGATGGTCTAAAGCATGGAACCCATTAGGCTAGTTCATGGAATTGCACTACAAGTGCATGGAGCATGCAAGGGCCAACCAAACCAAACCTTAACAGAGGTATGACATGGCAAAACATCACCAAAAACATGCTGAAATAGAAACAAAACAAGCTAGAAAGACATTCTATCATGAAGCATACAAGACTAGTTTGTGAGAATACACTACAAGTGTATAAGGCATGCAAGAGGTGACAAAACCAAACCAAAACAGTGGCATGCCATACTGAAATAACCCAAATACATGCTAAGATATGGCCAACATAAGCTTAACAAACATGCTCAAACATGAGGCATTCAAGCAAGCATTCAAAACACAAGGAGGGGATGACCCTCTCCTATTTGGGACCTTAAAACACCATTTCCACCACTGAAATTCCTCTGGAATTCAGGGCAGAAAGGTCATGCAAAGTGGTCCAATGGCTTAAAAAGATGGCACAAGAACAAGGCCAAACAAGGCCTAAGAGGGGGTAGACTACCCCCAACACAAAAGTGACCTTAAACAAACATGTTAAGGACTGAAAAACAGAACTTTTTGCCGTAGGAAGTTAAGCCTAAAACACCATGAAAATAGGGCTAAAAGCTTAAGCAAAAACAAGGGTTTAAAGGCTAGTTGACTCACCCTTGAAGAACACCTTCAAAACCACAACTCTAACAGCTTTTTTGAGCTCAAACCAAACCAAAAACTCCAAAACCAGCTCCTAAGTACCTCAGCAACAAAAGGATGGTGTTTGAGTGTGTGTTTGTGTGTTAAAGTATGAAGAATATACACTTTAAAGCACAAAAATAAAGAGCAAGAGCAATATAGAGACAAAGATGTAAATGTATCTCTCAAGCCTCAAGAACTGAACCTGGAGGAGGAGGGGGGAGGTTCTCTCTTATAGGGAACAAGAAACAAGCTTGTTAGACAAGCTTTGGCTTAAAGCCACCCCTCCATACACGTGTATGGAGGATGCTTCTATGTTCCAGCTGGCACGGCTGTAAAGAAAATATCTCCAAAAAGGTGATGGAAAGTTGCCGACCACTTGAAGTGGTCAGCCAGCTACTTCAACTGGTCGGTCGGCCGACCAGTGCAAATGGTCGGCCAGAGCAAAAAGTGGTCGGCCATGGGAGGGAGAGGTCAACAACATGAAAGCAAGCTAGTGGTGTGGTGGCCGACCATAAAAGCTGGCCCAAAGACCAAGAAAACCAGTTGGTCGACCAGAAAACTGGCTGGCAGGAAGAAAAGTGGTCTCCAAGGGGAAAACTGGTCTCCCACCCTTGTACCACCTTCCAAACAAAGAAAACAAGGTTTGTACCAAAAACAAACCAAAAAGGATGCAAGACGCGAGTCCGGGAGGCAAGGCGCGCAGTCGAGAGACCCAAAAACTAGTCTACGAGCACCAAAAGTGGTCTCCCATACCACAGTTTCCCTCTAGGTAGAGGCAACAAGGTGTGGTTCAAAAATCACGCCAAACGGAGAACGTTAAGCGGTCCCGAGACAAGGCGCGCGGCCGAAGGCTCCGAAAATCGGAAACTAGTCTCCAAGCAGGAAAAGTGGCCTACGACCACGAAAAGTGGTCTACGACCACAAGAAGGTGGTCCACAGGCCTCTCCCTCCCTCCAGGGAAGGGAAACAAGGCTTGGTCCACAAACCGAGCCAAAGCACAAAGAGTTTAGAGGCCCGGAGGCGAGGCACTCAGCCGAAAACTCTGAAAACTCGAAACGAGCACAACATGCATAATCACCGAGTGCTTAATCGATGACGTCTGAGTCTTAAGGTCGGTCAAAAATGGGGTGTCTACAGTTGCCCCTCTTTGACAGAACTCGAAAGTCATAAGATGACGGGAGTGAGTGTCAAAGCCTAGAGACGAGCCATTTTTGACAAGACCAAAGACTTAGACAAACAGGCAAGATAACAAAAAGATGTGCCCACAGGCAGGGCAAGATGCAAATGACATGCACAAAGCCGAACATAACTTATGATCATGCAAAAAAAGCTGTAATGAAGCAATTATGCAAAATAAATGCAACAGTTTAAGCAAGCGAATGAATAGGAACCAAACTACATTTCATACAGAAAGGATGTAAGAAAATTATACAATTCTCACTGCGTCTCACGTGGAGAAGGCTAAAACATACAATACCGTCTGGTCGCACCAATCTCAAATGAACTGTACATACAATATCATGCCTGCAAAAGAAAGAAACTTAATGGGTACAATATAGTTAGAAACACATGCTCAATGTTTTAACATGGAACAATTCCAATGCAAGATAAACGCGTGCATACACAATGCCAATGGAAAGGTGAGTAGCAATGCAAGTGAAAAGTGCGTGACAACGCGAGTCGTGAGGTGCATAACAATGCAAATGGAGAGATGCATAACAATGCAACTAAGTATGCGCTAACAATGCGATAAGGGTGCATGACAATGCAACCACCTAAGTGTGCGCATAACATGCGGATGAAAGGGTGCATGACAATGCAACCTAAGTGCGCGATAACAATGCGGATGAAGGGGTGCATGACAATGCAACCTAAGTGTGTGCATAACAATGCAGGTGGAGGGGTGCATGACAATACAACCTAAGTGTGCGCATAACAATACAACCTAAGTGTGCGCATAACAATGCAGATGAAAATGTGCATGACAACGCAAATAAAGTGTGCATGACAATGCGAGAGAAACGTGCATGACAATACGAGAGAGATACAACTTCAAAAGCATGTTTGAAACAAAACACCGACAAAGGAAATACAAGCCTTAACGCGAGCAATTTAACTATAACCTCCGATTTACCTCACGGAGGGGTCACAACGTATTCAAAAGGATACACCTTGCTCTTAACGAGTAATGATGAGCTACGCATCACAGACTTGAATTGAAGTTCCTGTGGGGACGATTTCGCGCCGAAAAGTGTACTTTTCTTGTACTTTCTCGAGAGCCGAGGACTCCAATCATCACCAAAATACACAGGGAGAACAATGGGACCTTGGAGACCAGCCAGGAGGGTGGCCGACCACCTACATCAATGGCCGACCAGTTGTTGACCACCAAAGTGGTGGCGCCGACCAGAAAAACTGGTGGCCAACCAGTTTACACAATTTCAGGGCAGCGGGTCTTTTCACATGGAGTCTTTAAAAATTCAACTCCAAAACACTTTTCATCCACCTCCAAGGCCGAAATCAACTTCTCTTCCTCCCTAGACCATTTTCTCTCTCAGATCTGCACTTTATACGCGTTTTCCAACGCCCCACGCGAAGTTGTTTCGCGAAAACTTTCGATTCTCTTCACTTTGAACCAATTATAATTTGTTTTCAGAGTTTCTTTCTCCATTTTCACCACTTGAGGTATGTTTGTCTCAAAGTTTAGCACATTTTCCCAGGCGTTGACTTTTGTTGACTTTTTCTCTTCTCAAGAGTTGACCAACGGATGAGCCCGACATTATACCGTTGCCACCGAGGATATGGCCATTCGACCCGGAGGGGTACCACCCGCAGGAGCACATCCTACCTCCTAGCACCTTCCACCATTTCACGGACTTCGCGCGACGGGCGCCCGCAGACTTACTGCTACGGGAGCTGGAGTTTCATCTATCTCATCATGCACGAGAGGTGCGTACTTCATTTTTACATTCTCTGCAATGTATTATATCTGCTCATTCTGAACACATTCACATACACAGCATTTCTGCTCATTCGGCACACAGCTCATACACAGCACGATACTGACTTGGTACACAGCCTATTTGGGCACACAGCTCATTCGGGGCACACAACACATTTTGGGCACATAGCACATTTGGGCACACAGCTCATTCCGAGCACATAGCAAATTTCGGGCACACAGCACATTTGGGCACACAGCTCATTTTGGGCACATAGCACATTTGGGCACATAGCTCATTTCGAGCACACAGCATATTTGGGCACACAGCAAATTTGGGCACACAGCTCATTCTGGGCACGCAGCTCATTTCAGGCACACAGCTCATTCTAGGTACACAGCGCATTTTGGGCACATAGCTCATTTTGGGCACACAGCACATTACACTGCTTAATCTGAACACACAGTTCATAACACAGCATTTTGGTCAATCTGAACACCCGTTCATAACGCAGCTTTTGCTCAATCTGAACACGCAGTTCATAACGCAGTTTTTGCTCAATCTGAACTCAAAGTTCATAACGCAGTTTTTGCTCAATCTGAACACAGTTCATAATGCAGGATTTGCTCAATCTGAACACACAGTTCATAACGCAGTTTTTGCTCAATCTGAACACACAATTCATAATGCAGGATTTGCTCAATCTAAACACACAGTTCATAACGCAGGATTTGATTTATTTTGCACGCAGCTCATAACATAGCACACTGTTCAAACTGAACCACACGGTTCATAACACAGCATTAGTTAATTTTTGCACGTAGCTCACAACATAACATACTGTTCAATCTGAACACAGTTCATAACACAGCACTAGGTTAATTTTTGCACGCAGCTCACAACATAACACACTGTTCAATCTGAACACACAGTTCATAACACAACATTTGATTTATTTTGCACGCAGCTCATAAGATAGCACACTGTTCAATCTGAACACGCAGTTCATAACACAACATTCGATTTATTTTGCACGCAGCTCATAAGATAGCACACTGTTCAATCTGAACACGCAGTTCATAACACAGCATTCGGTTAATTTTGAACACACGGCTCATAACATAACACTGCTCAATCTGAACACACGGCTTATAAAACAGTATTCTTTTAATTTTGAACATACGGCTCATAACACAACACTGCTCAATCTGAACACACGGCTCATAACGCAGTATTCTTTTAATTTTGAACTGAATACATCTATTCTTTCTACCCGCAGGTATCTTCCCATTTCACACGGGGGTACGGATCGATTATTGCGAGGAAATGGTATATAGAGCTCCCAAATGCCGTTCGGTAGATTGTGGATGAGGCAGGGTTTGGCCCATTTTGTACGGGGTTGTCGTGTCGTCCGGCGAGCAGGACCCTTCTAGGTGCACTTGTAGAGAGATGGTGGGACACCACGAACTCCTTTCATTTCTCTGCTGCCGGGGACATGACGATGACCCTGTATGACTTCTCGATGTTGACGGGCCTCGACGTGGCAGGCCGGCCGGTCCCATACGATATCGATATGGGTGAGTGGGAGGCGGCTTGGACGTATCTGCTCGGAGCTCATCTGCCGACCGACAGATCATCAGGCAAGGTGAGGTACACCTGGTTTGCAGAGCAGTATAGGAGGACTACATCTGAGACTTTTGAGGCCGTACAGTAGTATGCCCGGGGATTTTTGATGTTCCTCCTCAGGACCACTTTGTTCTCCGACAGGGGGAACACGGTCAAGCTTCTTCTCAGTGCTCTGGTAGACCTATCACAGGTCTGCACTTTGACTAGGACGGCGCTGGCCTCGCTATCCTTTACTGCTACATGAGCGCGACCTCCCGAAAGCAGGGACCATAGTAGGTGGCTACTAGCGAGCCTAGGAGGTACATTCTGCCCTCTGATTTACATTTCTATTTTCATTATCTGTATACTGCACACTGCACACATTGCACATTATATATCCTGTACTCTGCATTCCGCACTCAGCATCCTGCATTTTCTGTACATTCTGTATTCTCATTCTGCACTCAACATTTTGCCTTCAACATTCTGCACTCAGCATTCTGCATTCTCTGTACATTCTGTACTCATATTCTGCACTCAACATTCTGCATTCTTTGTACATTCTGTACTCATTACCACTGTCTTGCCTTTCACAGCTATGGGTTTACGCCTACTTCCCGACGCTCGCCCCCGAGCTTGAGGTCGAGGCACCGCTCAAGATACCATACTCACACAGATTCGATGGTCGGTACCAGCCCAGGCCCCGGGAGACTCTGCCATATCTCCAGCAATATTTCGACATTGTGCGGAAGACCGAGGTAAACCAGAACTCTCAATTCTTTATGCTTTCAGCTTTGATTCATCTTGCATATTTATGACATCTAATCAGTTTATGCACTTGCTATCCGCAGATCACTTGGTAGCCTTGGCTGGAGATGCCCGGGTATTCTCGATTCTAGTTCGCCGGGGCATAGGGCGCCTCCCGATACAGGGTTTTGTTCGAGGGACCAGTCGACAGAGCCTGGTTCCTCAGGGATCACTTCATGTGCCAGACGATGTGCAATTCCGGACAGGAGATCCCCTCACCGCCTCCACTGGATATGTGGTCCACGGAGAGTCTCACTTCCTGGGAGGTTGACGACCTTATGCTGGGTGTCGACGCTGTTCTTTTCCTGGAGGAGGGGGAGTACGCGACATTCCGCCATACATACTTGATGCCTCCACTGACATGTCCGTACTCCTACGAGGAGAGCTGTTGATATACCATCATCGAGTCGCGCTTGAGCTGCAGACATCCCTTCTACTAGCAGGGCTAGCACATCGAGGGGTAGGGCTAGAGGGATGCCCTCGACTTGTCAATACGTTGGGTGGCTAGATCTTCCGACCGAGCTGACGAGTTGCCAGTATGGGACATTTTACTGGATTCCACTGGAGCCTCCATTGCCCGATCATCGATACGTCAGTGACCCTGACTCACCACTGGTATGTTCCACAGTTTTCATTATCACTCAGATATTTAGACGTTCATTCATTCACCGATGACTTGAACTTGTATTGCAGCCTCCCAGAGAGTATACTGAGGGTTACTCGGAGTGGTGCCTCACTCGAGAGATGGTCTTGCGGAGGGAGACGCTGATGTACGCCTCCGGCATTCCGGTACTTTCAATTTCCTTGCATTTTCATACTTCTGATGACATATGGAAACTGAACATTTCACTATATTGATTCACTGCATGTGTAGAGCACATCTGACACATCACATTCACATACCATGTCTGCATGCACTCACTGTATGTAGTATACTTGCATCTGATAGCTGATATACATACTTTGACTGATGTATTCAAAACTGCCTTTTCAGGTTACACCTCTACAGGCCGGGCCATCCAAGCCTTCTCGATCAGCTGGGAGAGGAGTCTCGACTCGCGGTCCGGGGAGACGTAGAGCACCTATCAGACATGACGAGGAGTCCAGCGATGAGGAGAAGGAGGAGGAGTCAGCACATCCACAGTCAGAGACATCTGCAGGTGGGGATGACGACTCCGATTCCGGTTCTGAGAGCGGAGGTGATGCCGAGGAGGACTCCGAGGATGGCGACTCCGATTCAAATGGTGGTGCCAACGGTAGTGGTGCAGAGGCTAAGCAGCCGAGGAGGGTGAAGAGGGCCTTTCGGTCTTGAGCTTGATAGCATTGATGCAGATGTTCCTGCTTTATTTTTCTTTTTACATGTAGTTGTAGCACATTGTACAGCTTAGGCAGTTTTATTTCTTAAAACTTGTACCCTTGTTGTAAAATGTTGTAAAAAGGAAACATGATGGAATGAAAACAGCTTTTTTGTTCAAAAGTGTTGTATTGATTCTATGCATCGCATCGCACCATTTTGCACAAAATAAGATTGAATGGAAATTGAACATCGCATGCATTACCAAGTCAGGCAGTGAACCAACACAACAAACTAAAACAACCTTAACTTAATAAGCAACAACAAGACTATAACAAGTTTACAACTCGGTAAGCGAAGAGCACAACTCGATAAGCAATAGAAAGAGAAGAACCAATAGACAAATGAGCAACAACTAGATAAGCAAAACTTAACAACTCGATAAGCAAAAGCTTAACAACTCGATAAGCAAATGCATTTTGGAGAAACCAAGCAATAGAACGCATCCGAAACAGAGGTAAATTCAGACTTTCAGCACTCTCAGCGCATAGGAAGGCTAGGGATTCACTTCTGGAGACAAGGGAGAGCGGAGGCCACATTTTGTCACATGGCGACCACTTTTAGAGCTTGCCGACCAGTTCTTTGTTCTCCAGACCAAAAAAGTAGCTGGCCGACCAGAAAAACTGGCTAGCCGACCAGAAAAAGTGTCGACCGACCACTTGGCCTGGGGACCTCCAGTTTTTCTGACACTTGTCCTTCAAACAGTGCCTTATCCTTTAAAAAGATTCCAGCTTCGTGGTTCCCTCATTTCAACTCAGTTTTGCACCAAAATGGAGCATTTCTCGTCCAAAATCTCACAAATTGGATCGCCAACTTGGATGGCTCAGAAAAGCTAAACTTCCGAGGCTTCGGCATAAGTGCACTATTCACGTTGGGCCGCACCCCGCTACGTTTCTGTTCCTTCATGCCACGGCAAGGTTTTGGAATCCGGTAACACACGTCTTTAGCTTTGGCGGACAAGAGATGTGTCCTACTTTCGAAGACTTCCGAGTTTTGATGGAATCCGAGCGCAACGAGGAAATCTTGCCCCAGTTCCGTTTCGGCCACGTCCAAGCCTTAGGACGGATGTATGGGCTTACTTTGCATGACACTCGGTCATTGACTTGTGACGAAGAGCTGGACATTCCGAGCTTGATTCGTCGGTTTTCTAATGTTGGTGATCGCGGCGATCATGACTGGTAGGGTTTTCGGCGACATGCGCTTTGCTTGTGCATGTTGTCCCATTTCTTGCTTGCCCCAGGCTCCGAAGGGTTTAGCATCCGTTTAATCAAAGTTGCCCAAGGTTTAAAAGAGGGCAAGAGCTGTATTACCATGACACTGGCTGAGACATTGATGGGTTTGGATGCTTTCCATCAATGAGAGACGACTAGATTCGCAAGGAGTCCACTACTGCTGCAGGTAATGTTTCCCACCCTATCTCAACATATATTTCTCACATCACTCGGCGCCTCAGGCTTGGTTTTTTCCTCAAAACCCTTTTCTCACTTTTCTCTCAACGTACACCTCTCTATTCTTTAATCTCTCATTTTTCATCCCTCCCAGATATGGTTGATGGATAAATTGAAGGTCGTGGACTCATACCCAGCATATTCATCGCCAGTTATTTCTTCCGGTGACGTCTAGTCGATGCCCCTGATGAGATGGTGGTACGAATGGATACAGTTTGACTGCTCTTGACATTGCTTGGCGCTCCCCTGGCTTAATCTACCGGCGATGAGCTACAGCATGTCTCGCCAGCCTGGGTTTCAGTTGATTGGCCTGACACACTGTATCCTTTACTTTCCATTCCAATTCTGGCGCCCTTCGGACATGATCAGACTTGCCCGGAGGAAGGGATAGAGTACCCTGCTGCATTTCCAGTTCGAGGTGCACAGCTAGCTCGATATGCCACAGCATGGAGGATGAGGGAGCTTCTGGCCCCGCTCCCACTTTCAGTTGCACCCTCTTTGATGAGTGCATAGCTTGGCTTGATGAAGAGGTGCAAGTTGGGCCTACTTTGGCATCAGAGGCTTCGACCAACTTTGGGAGGGGGCTCAGGAACACCTGACTATGTCCCGAATTTATTTGCTTTAATCAGTACTTTCAAGTTTTCTTTATGAATGTAATAAAAAGCAACTTCAATTTGTATTCAAGAGTAGGAGAACTCTATACTGAAATCAATGTAATTGAAGGTTGTTGGTACTGAAAATTTTTCATTTGGTCCAAAAATGGTCTAAGTCGTAAAAAGATGAATTTGAGCAAAATCAACTTTTATTAAAACTTTTCAAAAGCATTTTTGATATGGATGACAACTGGACACGCCCGAGATCTATCACTGAGATGTACAACTCCGGATCCCAACAACTGGAAAGTTGCCCCTAGTCTGAATAGCACTGCACTGGAGATCACAACCGAGCTCTTGAATGCAGAATAGACAAAGATGACCAAGATCAGACGGACAAAGTTGATCGGGGAAGTGTTTATGGCTGGACTTCAGAATGAAGTTGCCTACGTATCCCAAAGATGGGAATCAAGCCTTACGTAGTTCGGCTCAGTTTCACTCGTGTATTAACACTCTTTTTTTGCGCTCTAACTTTTGCCAAGGCCGCCCTTTTTGGGTTTTTAACCTTGCGAGCTCAGTTTTTATTATTTCAAATTTTTCATGCTCTAACTTTTGCCTAGGTCGCCCTTTCGGGTTTTCGGCCTAGCGAGCCACTCAGGGATAGTACTTCTTCAACTTGTCCATGCTGATTGGTTGGGAGAACTCTAGGCCATCTAGGTCCATCAGAACGACAGCTCCACCCGACCAGATAGACTTGATAATGTAAGGACCAGTCCAATTAGGTCTGAACTTGCCCCTAGGGTCATGGATGGGAGCTCGGTTGTCTTTGAGCACAAGATCCCCCTCTTTCAAATTCCTGGACTTAACCTTCTTGTTGAAAGCCTTGGCAATTCTTCGTTGATAACCCTGGACGTGATACAACACAGCCTTCTCTTCTTTCATCAAAGAGCATGAGTTCTTCGAATCTGCTCTGCTCCAATCTACCTCAACTATTTGACATTAGCCATTACCGTAATGATGGAACCTCAACTTCGATAGGTAAAACAACCTCCATCCCATAAACCAATGATGGAGTTTCCCCAGTAGAAGTCTGAATTGAAGTCCAGTAGCCCCACAGAGCAAATGGCAACTTATCTGGCCAGTCCCGGTAGGTTTCCACCATCTTCTCAGAATCTGCTTGATGTTCTTGTTGGCGGCCTCAACTGCTCCGTTGGTCTGCGGCCGATATGTAGATGACTTGTGAAAAGCCACATTGTACTTCTCCAACAAGTCGATCACCTCCTTCTTGAAGTGGGAACCATTATCCGAAATAATCTCATTCGGGACCCCGTAGCGACAGATGATATTGTTTCTGATGAACTTAGCAATGTGCGACGCTTTACACACCGCGTTAAGATTGGGCCTCGACCCACTTCGTAAAGTAGTCTATCGCTACCAAAATGTACTCATGCCCGTTGGACCCTTTCGGAGTGACAGCCCCAATTACATCAATCCCCCAGACTGAAAACGACCATAGCGAAGTCATGTTGTACAGCTTTGACGGCGGAATGTTTATGCGGTTTGCATGGATCTAACATTTGTGACATCGCCGGACAAAGCCAATACAATCCTTCTCTATGGTGGACCAGTAATAACCCTGTCTAAGGATCTTCCGAGCTAGCACCACCCCGTTTATGTGCGCTCCGCACTCTCCTCCATGGATGGCCTCCATCAGGGGCTTGGATTCTTCAGTATCAACACACAGTTTATGCATCCCGAGATGACCCCTCTTGTACAGTTTACCCGCGCAGACGATGAACTGAGCAACCATTTTTCAAATTGCCCTCTTATCTTTGGCATTTGCCCTTAGTGGTTACGCTTCCTTTTCCAAGAAGTTCCAGACATCGTAATACCAGGGATTCTCATCCTGTACTTCATCTATGGCAGCAATCAGCTCGTAGGCCGGCACGAATTTCTGTTTAATGATGATTGGACGCATTCGGACTCCGAAAGAAATATCTATCATAGAAGATAGAGTTGCTAATGAATCAGCGAACCTGTTGTTCTCTCTTAACAATGGGCAAAATTCAGTTTCTCAAACCTAGGAATCAGCACGTCCAAGGTCTGGTGATAGATTCTCATTTTTTTCTTCTTTTACTTTCCAATCTCCTTTAGCTTGAGATACAACAAGGTTCGAGTCCCCGATGACATCCAATCGTTTTGCCCCTAGTTCCAGAGCGGCTTCTAAACCAGCAATACATGCCTCATACTCTGCCTCATTGTTCAACACTTTGAACCGGAGTTTGAATGCTAAGGGTATGCGGGAATTGTCGGACGCTATCAGCAACACCCCTATCCCATACCCATATTGGTTTGACGCTCCGTTAAAGTACATCGTCCAAGTTTCTTATTCGACATGCAGAATGGCCTCGTCTGGGAACATATACTCAACTGCTTCATCCCCGTCCACTAGGTGATTGGCTAGGAACTCCGCTATCGCTCTCTCTTTCACTGACTTGCGCGTCATGTACTTCAGATCGAATTCGGAAAGCAGAAGCAACCAACGGGCTAGCCTACCCGTAAGTGCCGGTTTCTCGAAGAGATATTTGATGGGATCTAATCTCGAAACCAGTATTACGGAGTGAGCTAACAGGTAGTGCCGCAGCTTCCTGGTAGCCCATATCAAGGCCAGACAAGCCTTCTCTAGCGGAGTTTAGCGGGTCTCGTAATCCAGCATTTTCTTGCTCAGGTAGTAGATAGCTTTCTCCACTTTGTCCTCAGACTCCTGTGCAAGCATGCAACCCATTGTAGTTTCAGTCACTGAAAGGTACATAATCAATGGTTTCCTGGCTCAAGCGGTGACAACACAGGTGGGTTCTGTAAATATTGTTTGATCTATTCAAAAGCAGTTTGGCATCGGCCGTCCCATTAGAACTTCTTTCCTTTCTTCAAGAGACCAAAGAGTGGTTCACAAGTCCAGGTTAATTTTGCAATAAATCGTCTTATGAATTGCACTTTACCTAGAAAGCCTAGCACCTCCTTTTCAGTACTCGGTGGTGGCATTTCTAAGATGGCCTTGATTTTGGAAGGATCGACCTCGATACCTCTCTGTGTGATCAAGAACCCCAGCATTTTTCCTACTGTAACACCAAATGTACATTTCTGAGGATTCAGTGGCAACCGATACTCTCTGATCCTTTGGAAGAATTTTTGCAAGGCGGTGTAATGGCCCTCTCTTTCCTTGGACTTGACAATCATGTCTTCCACGTACACCTCAACCTCTTTATGGATGATATCGTGTAAAATTGTGGTCGCAGCCCGTTGATACATAGCTCCAGCATTCTTTAGCAGTAAAATCCACTAATTCATCGATATGTGACAGAGGAAAGTCGTCATTCGGACTGGCTTTATTCAAATCCCTAAAGTCTACACATACCCAAATTCTGCTGTCCTTCTTCGGCATCAGAACTATATTGGCCAACCAAGTTAGGTATTCTAATACCAGCAGGAACCCTGCGTCAATTTGCTTGGTGACCTCTTCCTTGATCTTGAGAGCCCAGTCCGGGCGGATCCTTCTGAGCTTCTACTTAACAGGTCGGGCCTCTGGGTCAAGAGGGATCCGGTGCTGTACAATCTCAGGATCGATTCCAAGCATGTCTTTGTAGGACCACGCGAAAACATCTTTGAAATTTTTTAACAAAGCGACTAAGCGCTCGCGCTCCTCCGAAGACAACGTGGACCCGATCTGGACCAGCCGCGGGTCCTTCTTAGGCCTCGTTTGGGAACAGGCTAATTTAGTAACTTTTTGACTATTTGGGTAAAAAGGTAGGCAAAAAAAACTTGTATGTTTGGGATGACTTTTTGGCTAATTACGAAAAGATGTGCAAAAAGTAGAGAGAAAAGAGAATCTTTGACTTTTTGGTATGAGTGGTTGGCTTTTTGGCTAATTTAGTAACTTTTTGGCTAATTGGCTAATTTAGTCAGTCCCCAAACGAAGCCTTAGTACCAACATTAATTGTGGTGATTTCATCAACCAAGGGTTTTACAAACCTCTCCTGCTCTTGATCAAGCAAATATTTCAAAACCGGAGGAATTTCTTCCTCGTCGTTTTCATCGAAATTTTGAAAGTCTTGATTAATGCAATAAATTAAGGGCACAGAAAAGTACTCGGAAGTCACAGCCATTCCATTCTCATTAATAACATCATCCAGTCCGCCTCATTCCTCTGTTACAACAGACTCAAAGGAAAAAGGAAAAGACGACCTATACAGGACTGTGGCATCCGGGTTGTCACCCCCCAAGAATACCGGACTCAAACTCAGACGAGCTGGAACCTGATTCCGACTCCACAGATTCAGTGGAATCAGATTCTGGCTCACTACCTGACCCGGTGCTGCTTGATAAGAAGTCCTCCTCATATTTCCAAATGAGGGATGGTGCGATGGATGCATCCAGAATGTTTGAAGATGGGCTCGCAACTGCCTCATTCCCGATCATGGACATCGAGAAGTCATTCCCCAAGCACTCATGTACAATCGGAGGATCTGAAAGTAGACAAGCCAGTGCTACCCCCATTTCAATCTCTGTATTCTTAGAATCCCCCTTGAACTGCTCAGTCTCAGCTAGTGGGTCTGTCTGCTGCTCAGCAACATCATCCCCGAACAATTGCAAGTCAAAGAATATCTCGAATCCCGGCAACCGCCACCTCTTTGCATTTAGCCATGGCTTTGGAAAGCCGCAGAACGGGAAGTTTTCCCCCTCCCAGACAAAGAGTTTGTTCAGGGTACCCTGGATAGGCCAATGTACCAACTCATAAGGCTTTTCGGCTTGCTTTGCTCTGGTCCTTCCGGCCATCTCTTTTCCTTTCCTCACGCAGTCCTCCTTGGTAGGCAGATAACCTAAACCAAAGGTATGTGGGTTGTGCTGCACTTCGGCCGATACTGCAACGCCTTTCCGACCACTTCTTCCTAATCCTATCCCGGGGATGTGCTGGAGCTTGTTCATGAGGTACACAGACTGTGCACTGACATATAACCCCTCATCAATAGCCAGTATATTATATACAACCCGAGCCTCAGCTAGGGTAAATCCTGATAGGAACACATCCTCCGTGCCATGCTCGATCTCCAGAACTGGCATAGAAACCTCTAGCGGCGGATGGATTGAAGAATTCCCCAAAACAATCGCCACCCCCTTCCCATGGGGGTATTTAAGCATCTGGTGCATGGTGGAAGAGACTGCCTTCACCTGGTGTAGCCACGGCCGCCCTAGGAGTAGATTGAAGGTTACGGGAACGTCAAAGACATGAAAGTCAATATCGTGTTGTCCTAGACCAACTTGACTCCGAATCTGCACAGTCCCTGTCACTTCTCTGCTGGTATTGTCATATGCCCGTATTACCTGGGCAGTTGGCACAAAATCTGCAGGCTTCAACCCGATTGTATATGCCGTCCTCGACGGACACACGTTGATAACAGATCCTGTGTCAACAAGAACCACCGGTATCCATTTTTCTCTACACTCCACAGAGATGTAGAGTGGTTTGTTATGGTTTGAGCCCTCAGGCGGCAGTTCCTTGTCAGTGAAGGTCAACGTCGGGGAAGCTCCTCCCGAAAAAACCAATCCCACCAGCTGTTCAGGCGTGGTGTCTATTGAAAGTTTGGCCTTGTCCATTGCAGAAAGGACAACTTGTCGATGAACTCTTGAGGCCATAAGCAGTCCCCAGATGGAGATGTCTGCTTGTATCTTCTTAAGCTGTTTCAGTATAGCCTCCTCCTTGAGCAATTTTTCCTTCTGCCTCTCCACTTCCTTGTCCTTCCCGAACGCCTCTAGTTGATCCAAATGTGGGGGCTTGAAGTACCACCCACTTCTGGTCATGTGGTCCACCTCTCCCACATACCAAGTATCATCCGGTTGGTTTTGTCCCCAATCTTCGTCAGTGTGGGCAAGACGTAAGTCATCGTCTTCCCACCACATGCCATCGGCAATCGACAAACACCTGTCTGGTTCTGTTACAATTGCTTCTGTGCGCACAGCACATTCCGTCTCCTCAGAGGCTTTGGCCTTTCTGGCCATTTCCAAATCTTCGATCTTTTCTTGTTCAAACTGCTTCAGTACAGCCTGCTGTTTAGAATCTTCTGTGCTCAAACTGCTCTGATCCCGAGCAAAATTCTTAACACCGGTGCTCTCCGGCGATTGCTCCTGATCCCCGGCCATTCCAGCCACTGTTGGTGTCCCTATTTCTGACGGTCTTTGTTCTGGCTGAGACTGTTCAACGATATCCGGCTCGTCACTGAACCACCCAGTAGTTTCTGCTGACCCTTCTAGATCAAACCAGTTGACAGTCACATCTCCCGGATCCTGTTCGTTGAAGAATTAAAGGTTGGCTATATCCTCTTCCAATTCTGCTAGGTCATCTAGCCCCTGATTAGGTCCATCCTCTCGTACCACGCTGATCTCTGCTTCCACTGGCAATTCTACCCTTGGCTTAGGCTGATCTGTTGGTGTGATGTAACCGCTCAGGTTATACTCAAAACTTGCAAACCCCTCAGGCTCTGAATCCTCATTCCTCTCTGCCCCCAAAGTGATCCCTGTTCTATCTTTGATAGTCACCACCACTGTTCGGGTTGGATTTGGGAGGGGCTCAACATGCACAAATCTGTGCTGTCAGGAATGAACACCTCCGGCTTGGGTAGGTGGGAAGGGGTGATATATATGCTCAGGTCATATGGAATGACCGAGGTTTGGATTAAGTTGATGCGTTTGGGAGGTGGAGCTTGGTTATGTGGTGGGAGTGGGTTGGTTGTGACATTTGGTTTCTCCGGAGGCATAATCACCCTGTTGTCGATGAGATCCTGAATCTCATGACGTAATCAAAAGCACTGGTCGGTTTCGTGACCATGTTGTTGGTGATAGGCACAATACTTTGCTGGGTTATGGAAGGGAGGAAGTTTTTCTGGTAAGGGTCGCGGCTCTAGGGGCTTTAGGTGCCCTTTCTTGATCAAAACCCCCAAAGCCTTGGACAAAGACATGTATAGTGGGGTAAAGGTTCTTTGACCTCAGGTGCATATCTGGCTGTTTGTGAGCTACTTCCGGACATACCGGTGAATGGTGTAGCTGCAAGGGTTTTCGGAGTAGTGGTGGTGACCATTCCTACATCAGAAGTTCTGGCAGCTGCAGTATTGCTTGTGCCTGCATTTGTACTGCGGTTGAATGCCCTCTTGGGTTGCTCTCTCTCATGGTCAATCAGACCCTGTTTCATGGCGTCCTCGATCTACACCCCAATCTCATGTAGATCCACAAAGGTAGGAAGGGGTAGGACGATCATCTTTTGCATAAGCTTGGGCTGGAGGTTGCGTACAACCATCCGTATCTGATCTTTGTCAACGGGCCTGATGGTCATCATCGAGGCTTTGGCCCTCCAGCAGGTTACAAAGTCGGAGAAGCTCTCCTTCGGCTTCTGCCTGGTTGTCTCGAGATCACGAGTTGTGACCTCGATCTGAGTGTTGTAGGAGTATTGAGCTATAAAGGCCTCAGCCATTTCCTCCCAGCTTCTCTTAATAGAGTCCTCCAGCTTTCCATACCAAATAGCCGCTACACCCGACAGGGTCCAGCCAAACAGGGAAAGCTTCTACAATCTAGAGAGGCCCATCGGCCTTAGGAAATCTGAAAACAGCCGCAGGTGCACCATAAGATCTCCAAACCAGTCGAAACGGTCTATGTGCGGCATCTTAAATCGGTTCGGCAGCGTCACGGCCAAATTGGTATATCCATCCTATATCCGGAATGGATTTCACGCCTTGAGACTTCTTAAAAAGCTTTTCTAGCTTACTCACTTTCAACGCCGTTGGATCCACCTCAAATTCAAACAGTGAATCCATTAGATTGGTGGGCGCTTTGGATAGCTAGGGTAGGATTGGGGGCGGAGCCGGCCCCGTTGGGACATCCGTATTTTCCTGGACGTTTGCTGTCTCCCCTAGTGTTGGAACTCTAGGTAGGGGAGGAGGTGGGTGTGAAGCAGATGCTCCGGTTTGCTGCTGTAACCTGGCAATTAACTCTGCCTGTTAGTCCACCACTTCTGCTTGACGTGCAGCCACTTCTGCCTGGCGGGCAGCATCTCGCTGCATGCCTTGCATACTTTCCTGGAGCTGACGCATCATCTCCTCCATAGATGCCATATTGTGCTGATCTAGCTGAATAACCGGTATATCTGTTTCTGTGGTAGACTCGAAAACCTCAGTCTGACTACTCACTGGCAAGAAGGACCACTGATTTTGTCATACCCCAAAACTGCCCCTAAAAGTTTTGGGCATGACCTTTTCTAAAACAGACACAAAACTTATATATGTAACATATGGGGCCTAAACGAAAGCACCTGATAATAAAAATCTATTCCATTGAGCTACCACTATTATGCCAGGATCACAACATTACACTAAATAAAATCATACAGAAAACATGCACACATCTATCTCGACTCAGCCTCACAATTGGGCGTAGAACGATACTATTAAAGAAAGACAACCAAAGCATAAGCCAATAATCTAACAACACTTTATACAATGCACGGGCTTCAGTTAGTGCCTGGACACACAGAAGTTGACAAAAGAGAGAGACGAGCCTTAAGGGTCAGGACTGGACTCCCGGTTGATCACCTACAGAAACAAACAAAATACAGAATGAGCGAAACTCAGTGAATAATAGTACATAAATAATGTAATGTTCAACTTGAATAATAAAGTATGTAACTGCAGAAGCATATGATTAACCACATCCTGTAATTATTTCCAAAACAACCATGGGTCCAGTTTTCTCAACAGAGTGGCTTAAAGCCCAGTATGTACAGAACAGCCATCGGCCTACAGATACAGAACGGCCATCAGCCCAGAAATAACAGAACGGCCATCGGCCCAGAAATAACAGAACAGCTTATCAGTCTAGAAATAACATAACGCATAAGCGTGGGGTAACAGAACGCATAAGCGTAAGGTAACAGAACGCATAAGCGTGGGGTAACAGAAATGCATAAGCTAAGGTAGAACGCATAGCGTGGGGTAACAGAACGCATAAGCATAAGGTAAGAACGCATAAGTGTGTACAGAACGCATAAGCGTAAGGTAACAGAACGCATAAGCGTGGGGTAACAGAAATAACAGAAATAACAAATGTATGGACTCAAGAGGTGGCTCGTACGGATTCTAGAGGTGGCTCCCACCAAGGTGTAGCACTTAGTTTCGTACAACACTTTGTTCCATACCAAAAAACATCAGAAGAGATTAACTTCAGAATCATACAGAACATACATATATTCCTCCCTTTATTTACATGAATTAACATAAATAATATCAGTTTAACAGAACGTTGCTGATAGTTATTAGTAAACGGTAAACACATTTTTCAGATTGAACACTTCCAGAAATACGTAGATACCATAGTTCCAAACCGTAAATCAATAGATTTCGGGACAAACCACCAAGCAGAATAACTTCAGAACTGACTAATCTCAAGGTTATCCAGACACACAGATTCTTCCAATCATTTACATGAGTTAACGTAATTAGTTTACGTTTAACAGAATACTAATAACGAGTTAGCAATAAGCATAGCATATTCCACAGATTGTACACGTGCCATCACAATACTATTTGTAGGGGAAATCAATTTACCTCATATAGTCTTGATTCATCATTGACAAACAAAATGATTCGGAATACTCAAGTATCATTATTTCATTTAATTATCGTGCGTCCTTAAGATGAATTTACGGATAACAAAACATTAGTAATGTCCTTTAATCTCTTTAGGCAGATATCTATGTCACAAAATGTATATTAAATCAAACAGAAGATAATATCAAGTTCCCGGTAAACGGGGTTCACTTTCACGAGTGTAGTTCTTATGCGAAATCATAGGTAATTTATAGGTTAAAGCACATTACCGATAAACGTTAACCATAGACGGCATGCAGAATAGTTTCAGAGTCATGTTGTGTGCTAATTCTTTCAATGCTCACATCGATTCCCAACCAACACACATGTTAACATAATGGCTCAAGAAGAAGAAAATGTCAATAACAATAATTATTAACGGTAAGTAACATATGTTTGAGGTACTATTACTCACAGTGTTCAGGTGCTTGGTCCACCCCTGTAGTTGACCCTCAAAATTGGTAGCAAAGAAGCTAGGTCGAAAGCATCATCTCGCACATCCCAAAATCTAATCGGTTGGAAAAGTTGATCTTCACTTCTTCTTCATCCTTGATGCACGATCCATGGTGGATTGTTGGTAAAAATGGATGAAATCAAAGGTTTGAGAGTTAGGGTTTCGGACTTAGGAAGAGAGGAAGGAAGAGGGGAGAAAAAATATCTGAAATGATCCAAAATCCCCTTTTTTTAAGCTGCTGGCCCGTAAAACCCGCTCGAGCGTACATGCATTCAGCACAGATTTCAAAACTTTGAACAGGTATAACTCTCCCATCCGGACTCCGTTTTAGGTCGTTCTTGTGTCCAAATTGAAGCCCCGGAAATAAGCTTTCCAATGGTTTTAACCTCACGTCCAAATTCAAAGTGTGGAAAAAGAAAAGGGAAAAGAGTGGCGGCTGTTCGTAAACAAATTATTCAAATTAAAGTTTTTGGTCTAATCTTACTTTACCATCATATTATCATCTCAATCAATACCCCAAAATAAGGTAAAAACATTCCAAATACACTAATAAGAATATCAAAAATGAGCCCACGTGCCTCAGAATCAAACTTAATGTAATGACCCCAAAGTGCGTATAGAAAGTTATCCTTATTTAATCAGGGGTTAATGTGTTTGTTATTGGAATTGAAGAATTATCCGTTGGGTTATGCCTTTGAAACTGGAATTGGTGATCTTTACCAAACAATCTGAAAATTTTCCCTCCGCTCGAGCGGAGTAGTTGGCGCTCGAGCGGGTCGCCTGGTTAAGTTTAATTCTGAGACATGTGGGCTCATTTTTGATGTTCTTCTTAGTGTGTTTGGAATGTTCTTACATTATTTTGGGGTTTTGGTTGAGGTGGTAATATGATGGTGAAGTAAGATTGGACCAAAGAATTTAATTCGGATAGTTATTTTACGAGCAGCCGCCACTCTTTTACCTTTTTCTTTTTCCAAACTTGGAATTTAGATATGAGGTTAGAACCATTGGAAAGCTTATTTCCGGGGCTTCAATTTGGACACAAGAACGACCTAAAACGGAGTCCGGATGGGAGAGTTATACCTGTTCAAAGTTTCGACATCTGTGCTGAGGGCAGGTCCGCTCGAGCGGAAATCAGTCCGCTCGAGCGGGAATTACGGGACAGCAGCTTTAAAAACGGGATTTTGGATCATTTCTTACATGTTTCTTCTTCCCTCTTCCTTCCTCTTTGCCTTAGTCCGAAAACCCTAGCTCCAAAACCTTGATTTCCTCTACTTTGATCAACAACCCACCATGATTCTTGTATCAAGGATGAAGAACAAGAGGAGATAAACATTTTCAACCGATTGGAATTCCGAAATTATGGAGGAATCTCACCAAGGCTTGCTTAATTCTTGAGGTAAGGAATCTTGAGAGTTAAATTGATGGGTTAAAATGATGGATCATGTATCCTAGGGGTATAATCAATGGAAAAATTGGAATGAAAAGTGATGGGTTAATAAGTTTGAATTTTTCTTGAATTTCAATGTTTTCTTGAAACCCTAGGTTGGGTAATGATGTTAATCGATGATTCGGCCCAAATTGGAAGTAGAATCATGAAATTAGTAGGTTGAATTACATATGTGCAAGTTTAATTGGAATTTGGTGATACTTGAAAATTATGTCTAAAATTTGCGAATGAGCTATGGTATAAACATTGTGATTCATGCTGTAATGTGAAGGGAAAATTGGGGAAATAATCTATTAATGATATAGATGATATGAACTTGGTTTTAGAATGTTGGAATAGGATTCAAGGATTTATTTTGAATTATGTTAAGTTGCAAATGGTGTTGATGAACCAAGTGATGTTGACTTTTGTTGGATCATGTTGTGTTGAATAATATTGGAAATTGAATGGTGTTGTACTATGATGAATTATGTAGGATCAGCTACAGGGGTGGACCAAGCATCTGAACACTGTGAGTAATAGTACCTCAACCGTACGTTATTTACCGTTAATCATTATTGTTACTGACATTTTCTTCTCTCTGAGCAAATATGTCAACATGTGTGTTGGTTGGGAATCAAAGTGGGCATTGAAAGAATTAGCACACAACAAAATGACTCTGAAACCATTCGGTATTCCGACTACGTTTATCGTTTATCGGTAATGTGCCATAACTTATAAATTATCGGTGATTCCGCATAAGAATTGTACTCATGGAAGTAAACCCCGTTTACGGGGAACTTGATATTGACTTCTGTTTGATTTAATGTATGTTTTGTTATCCATAAATTAATCTTAAGGAAGTACGATAATTAAATAGAATAATGATGCTTGGGCATTGCGAATCATTCTGTTTTGTCAATGATGATTTAAGACTGTTATGAGGTAATTATTTTGTCCCTACGAATAGTATTGTGATGGCACATGCGCAAATGTGAGATACGTTATATGTATTGCTAATGGTTACCATTAGTATTCTGTTAAACGTAAACTAATTACGTTAGCTCATGTAAATGATTAAAAGAATCTGTATGCCTCTGTCTGACTTGGGACTAGTCAGTTCTGATGATATCTGAAGTTATTCTGCTTTGTGGTTTGTCCTGAGATCTATTGATTTATGGTATGAAACTATGGTATATACGTATTTCTGAAAGTGTTCAATCTGAAAAATGTGTTTACCGTTTACTAATAACTATCAGCAACGTTCTGTTAAACTGATATTATTTATGTTAATTCATGTAAATAAAGAAAAGAATATATGTATGTTCTGTATGATTCTGAAGTTAATCTCTTCTGATGTTATCTAGTATGGAGCAAAGTGCTGTACGGAATGAAGTGCTACACTTTGGTGGGAGCCACCTCTGGAATCCGTACGAGCCACCTCTTGAGTCCATACATAGATATTTCTGGGCCGCTAGGCCGTTCTGATATTTCTGAGCCGCTAGGCTGTTCTGTTATTTCTGGACCATTAGGTCATTCTGATATTTTCTGGTATGGAACAAAGTGCTGTACGGAACGAAGTGCTACACTTTGGTGGGAGCCACCTCTGGAATCCGTACGAGCCACCTCTTGAGTCCATACATTGGTTATTTCTGTTACCACGCTTTATGCGTTCTGTTACCACGCTTATGCGTTCTGTTATTTCTGTTAGTTCTGCCATTTCTGTTATTTCTGTTAGTTCCGTTATTTCCGTTATTTTTGTTATTTCTGCTATCTCTATTGTTTCTGTTATTACTGTTATTTCTGGACCCATGGTCGTTCTGCATCTGTAGGCCTATGGTTGTTCTGTATAAACTGGGCTTAAAGCCATTTTGTTATGGAAATTGGACTATGGCTGTTTTGGAAATAATCACGGCATGTAGTTAATCATATGTATTTGCAGTTACATGTTTGATTATTCAGGTTAAATATTACATTATTTATGTACTGCTATTCACTGAGTTCGCTCATTCTGTATTTTGTCTGTTTCTGTAGGTAATCAACCGGGAGTCCAGTCCTAACCCTTAAGGCTCGTCTCTCTTTTGTCAACTTCGGTGTCCAGGCACTAGCTGAAGCCCGTCCGTTTGTGAAATTTTGCTAAGTTTGATTATGCTTTGGTTGTCTATTTATGGGTGATTGTATATGATCCCTTCTTCATCAATATTTTTGTTATACACCTATTTGAGGAGTTGAGTCGAGGTTTATGTGTGTAGACTTTCTGTACAATATTTAGTTAGTGTGATGTTGTGATCCTGGCATGTTAGTAATAGCTCAATGGATGTTTTTCTATGTCTTTTATATTATTAAAGGCTTCCGTTCAGGCCCCGTATGACATGTATTACAGGTTTGGTGTCCGTTTTCGAATGGGTCATGCCCAAACTTTTAGGGGCGGGTTTGGGGCGTGACACTTAACCAGGCGACCCACTCGAGCGCCCACTCATACGCTCGAGCGGAAAATCACCACTCCCAGAATTTCAGTCCGCTTGCAAAATTACTGGAAACCTCAAAAGTACGCTCGAGCGCCAACTACTCCGCTCGAGCAGAGGGACAATTTTCAGATTGTTCGGTAAAGGTTACCAATTCCAGTTTCAAAGGCATAAACCAACGGATAGTTCTTCAATTCCAATAGCAAACACATTAACCCCTAATTAAATAAGGATAACTTTCTATACGCACTTTGGGGTCGTTACAGATTTGGCAACCGCTGTGTTGATACACTGTGCCTTGCTGACCTTCATCTAGCAATCGGGGTAATGAGTGTAACACTGGTTGTCCGTCTATCAGATCCTCAGATCGATTAAGTCTTCAACCTCTAACCCAGAGTGCTCGGGGAATATCTGCCTGGTCGGATGTAATTGTGCTAAACTACCTTGCAAAAAGATAAATAAAGCATAATAAGGAAACAAACAAACAGAAAAACAGACAGCATAACGGCTTAAATAAAGATAACACACAGTTGGCATGACAACACACAGCTGGCATTCGTAAGCTGAACACACTGTTCTCAAACACTGTTTACTGTGCCTAAATCGCTGCCCCAAATCTGATACCCTCAGGTAAAACTGATTCCCTAAATACTGATGTCGGCAAACTTGATACCCAGATTTGCAAACTGATACATGCATTCCTGTAAAGACACACTTGGACAACGCATAGCAAGCAAATGAGAGCTAAAACACCCCTATGGAGGGGTAGGGTTTCCCTATCCTATTTTGTCAGGAACTAGGGTTTCACTACACACACAGCGGTTTCAAACAACCTACAATCGGGTAAGCAACTTGTCCTAGTTTGGAATAGTCACTATGGATTCCGATATGCACTAGGTCGAATGGTCAAAAAGGGTGCCCCGATAAAAATCAGAGTTTGTGTTCCCGTCGTGGTAGAGCCCGCAACCGGTCAGCCTTATGGCACGCTTCTCAAAGCAAGCCTCTGGCAAACCGTTCAGGAATAGCATACGGCAAACATCGTATCCTAGGCGCACCAATGCAAATGCAATGCAAAAAAACACATAAGTGTAATCAAAATAAGATATCATGAGTTCGAGTCAAGTTCTCTAAATCCCTAGCAGAGTCGCCAGAAACTGTAGACCGCCCCGAGAACTCTGGGGCTCCGCGCGGCGAGGGCGCGAATCTGTTTTGTTCTCTAGCTACCACAAGTTCGGAATCGTGTCACGGTTCTGAATCTAATCTCACAAAGTGAAATGTGAGACCGATAAATCACCAAAGAGTCCAAATCCGGCAAATCGTTTTCGAAAATTGATTTTCATAAAGAAGTGCCAAACATGGACTGCTTTGCCAGATACAGAGTCGCCACCTAAATATTTTATTTTTGAGGGAATTTAGGAAACCCTGACTCGTACCTAAGGCCACGTGTTCGTCATCACCAAAGTTGCCTCGGCTCAGGAACTTGGGTACGAGAGGGGAAGGTCATGCAATGAGCACCCCCGCTTGCCCGATCAAAGATCGGCCTTTACTAACATGATATATTGTTTTTGAAAACACATGTGTTCTTATTCCGGTTATTAACCTAGAATTACTATGTGATGCGCACAACAAAAAAGTATAGACTAGATCGCCTAAGTTGGAACAAAACATTGCATGTTCGTTTGTGAAAACGGTTTGAAGTTTGCTACTCACGAGTAGGCTAAATCGAGAATTTTGATTAATTGCTCTAATTCAAGCAATCCAACCTTCACCCACAGACATTCGTGCAGTTATATCAGTTAAGCAGTTAGCCTCATGTCAAGCATGCTAACATGGCAACAAACACATCTCAAGCAGTATGCTAATGAGTAAACACTCACAGTGTACTCCGAGCCAAAACAGAGAACTAGTTAGAAATCATGCATGATCCTAGTTCATGTTAAAATGGCTAATGCAACACATGCAAAAATGCAGCTAAAATAGGCTCGGCTCTTCTAGAACGTCATGTGAAATGCAACTTGATACATGTATTCAACTTGGAATTGAAATACAATGCAGTTAGTATGATGAGCCGAGCCCGGTGCATACAAAACAGATGAATGATGCACGCATGCAAGCATAAGGATGCTAATCGAAATATGCCCTAAAACTAACCACCGTAAGTGGTTAAGTAAAATGGAGAAAGAAATAGGGGTTGGAAGACATGCATCACACACACGCACGCTTATTACAACAGTACGCCCTCTCGACGGAGGGTCCGAATAATTAAGCTAACTAGCTAATCTAAGCTAATTAAACTAATTATTACATCACAAAACTAATTAACTAATCCTAGTTAACTAATTATTACAAAACAAATAAGCAGCTAAATGCATTAACTACTTAAGTACAGAACCAAAGCATAAACTAGCTAAGGAAAGCAATAAAGAGAGGTCCTCGGGATGAGGAGTGCATGCATGCTCAGTCGCCTCGTTCGGAAATCTGTCGCGATGCCCCGATTTGCCTATGCTTGCAACTGTTCTCAGAACCTTGCACCAAGCTCTAAAAAGCTTTTAGCCCACCTTGGGGACCTGTGGGAGGGCTGCCGACCAGTTGTTGATGAAAGAGACCACCTGCCGACCACTTTTCTTTGCTGCAGACCAGAAAAAGTGGTCGGACAGCTACTTTTACTGGTCAGCCGACCAATTTTTGCTACCCTTCTCCAATTTGCTGCAACAGAGAGCAAGAAAGGGCATGGCAATGTATTTGCAAGATATGTGTGCACAACCACCCTCCCTATCATTTCATAAGCTCAAGGGAGTGTGGTTCTCGACCCTCGAGCCACCAATCACGCATCTCGATGCATGATGGCCGAGAAGCCAAATTACACAATTCAATATGAAATGAATGCACACATAAACACATAAAGCCTAGAACTTTATCATGTATGATCAAGAGCGTCAGCGACCTAGAATTGAGACACGTTTCATCACTTCAAGTATGAAACATCCCTCGTTTCATGTGTTTGGACTAATACTTAATCCAAACAAATGTAATGCAACTACATGGCATACTTAATTCAATGCAACATTAGCATGCAAATAATCATGCAAGGGACAAGCATGCAACAACATGCTCAATGGACTACCAATGCTATGGCATGCATACACAATGCAAAGCAACAAAATGGCATACACAATGCAATGTAACATGGCATACATAATGCAATATGACATGATCAACTTAACAAAGCTAATGACATGCAAACAACACTAATGCATCATGAGCATGCTGTCAAGGCTAATGCATGCATACACAATGCAAGGCAACATAAACATGTAACAACATGAGGCAATATAACAACATTCACATAACATGCTCAATGAACTTAAACCAAAATGGACAAACCTCAGTCATGCCCAAATTAGTGGCCATAATGATGAAACTAAGGCATGAAGATCATGACAAGCATGCTCAATGCATTGGCCTATCAACTAGGCCTAAGAGCACAACCCTCAAGAGTGCTCAAGAAGTGATAAGCATGGAAGTGGAACAACACTAAAGGCTCTGACACTTAAAGAGTAAATGAAGTGGGAACATGGCAATGCTACATGCTCTGAAATAACATATGAAATGATGCCAAATCATGTACATTATGCAAATGAAGCATGCTATGGTGCCCAAAGCTTGAAGCTAGCATAGGCATATGTACTACAACTATGCAAAACATGGAGCATATGGCAAAGGCAACCCAAAACAGTCCTAGAACATGTCAAAATGAGTCTAAAACATGCATGGAAGGAGGCCAAAACAAGCTAGCATGAAGGGCATAAGGCATGATGCATACAAGGCAAATAAGGTGGATTACACTACACCTATTAAGACCAAGCATAAGATGACTTAACCAACAAAAATTAGAGTTACATCATGGCACAATAACCCTAAAAACACACTGAAATGATAGCTCACAAGCTTAGGCATGAAGGCATACACAATGGCTCATGTTTAAGGCATAAAGGACCAACCCTTCAAAGCATGGAATAAGTGAAAGATGTGAGTGTATGACCATGAAACATGCACTAAAATCACATTTCAAATGATGCCAAATCATGAAAATAGGCCAAGCAATGCATGCTAGTGGACTTGATACACAAAGCTAACAAGCTAGAATGCATTATAGCTATACAAAGCATGGCATGCATGACCAAAACAAAACAAATCAGAGCTAGAGCATGCTAAAACATGAACAAAAGCTTCTTAGAGTTAAGCCAAAATCATGCTAGAAAGATGGTCTACAGCATGGTACACATTAGGCTAGTTCATGGAATTGCACTACAAGTGCATGGAGCATGCAAGGGCCAACCAATCCAAACCTTAATAGAAGTATGACATGGCAAAACATCACCAAAAACATGCTGAAATAGAAACAAAACAAGCTAGAAAGATATGCTACTTCATGAAGCATACAAGACTAGTTTGTGAGAAATACACTACAAGTGTATAAGGCATGCAAGAGGTGACAAAACCAAACCAAAACAGTGGCATGGCATGCTGAAATAACCCCAAATACATGCTAAGATATGGCCAACATAAGCTTAACAAACATGCTCAAACATGAGGCATTCAAAGCAAGCATTCAAAACACAAGGAGAGGGGATGACCCTCTCCTATTTGGGACCTTAAAAAGATGGCACAAGAACAAGGCCTAAGAGGGGGTAGACTACCCCCAACACAAAACTGATCTTAAACAACATGTTAAGGACTGAAAAACAAAACTTTTTGCAGTTGGAAGTTAAGCCTAAAACACCATGCAAATAGGGCTAAAAGCTTAAGCAAAAACAAGGGTTTAAAGGCTAGTTGACTCACCCTTGAAGAACACCTTCAAAACCACAACTCCAATACCTTTTTTGAGCTCAAACCAAACCAAAAACTCCAAAACCAGCTCCTAAGTACCTCAGCAACAAAAGGATGGTGTTTGAGTGTATGTTTGTGTGTTAAAGTATGAAGAATATACACTTTAAGGCACAAAAATGAAGAACAAGAGCAATATAGAGACAAAGATGTGTATGTATCTCTCAAGCCTCAAGAACTGAACCTGGAGGAGGAGGGGGGAGGTTCTCTCTTATAGAGAACAAGAAACAAGCTTGTTGGACAAGCTTTTGGCTTAAAGCCATCCCTCCATACATGTATGGAGGATGGCTTCTATGCCTTCCAGCTGGCACAGCTGTAAAGAAAATATCTCCAAAAAGGTGATGGAAAGCTGCCGACCACTTGAAGTGGTCGACCAACTACTTCAACTGGTCGGCCGACCAGTGCAAGTGGTCGGCCCGAGCAAAAAGTGGTCGGCCATGGAAGGGAGAGGTCAGCAGCATGAAAGCAAGCTAGTGGTGTGGTGGCCGACCAGAAAAGGTGGCCCAAAGACCAAGAAAACCAGTTGGCTGACCAGAAAACTGGCTGGCAGGAAGAAAAGCAGTCTCCAAGGGGAAGAACTGGTCTCCCACCCTTGTACCACCTTCCAAACAAAGAAAACAAGGTTTGTACCAAAAACAAACCAAAAAGGATGCAAGACGAGAGTCTGGGAGGCATGGCGCACAGCCGAGAGACCCGAAAACTAGTCTACGAGCACCAAAAGTGGTCTACGACCACAAAAGTGGTCTCCCAGACCACAGTGGCAGAGGCAACAAGGTGTGGTTCAAAAACCACGCCAAACAGAGAACGTTAAGAGGTCCCGAGACAAGGCACACGACCGAAGGCTCCGAAAATCGGAAACTAGTCTCCAAGTAGGAAAAGTGGTCTATGACCACAAGAAGGTGGTCCACAGGCCTCTCCCTCCCTCCAGGGAAGGGAAACAAGGCTTGGTCCACAAACCGAGCCAAAACACAAAGAGTTCAGAGGCCCGGAGGCAAGGCACTCAGTCGAAAACTCCAGAAACTCGAAATGAGCACAACATGCACAATCACTGAGCGCTCAATCGATGACGTCTGAGTCTTAAGGTCGGTCAAAAATGGGGTGTCTACGCTTCCCAAACGGAGGCATATATCCTAAAATTAAGTGTCCAAGCCTTCTTCCCATGTCACGTGGTAGATTTTTCTATCTTAAAATAAAAAGTTATTCAAAGAAATAGTACACAAGGTTTAAACCCAAAATCTTCATTTTCATTAAGAACACTCTTACTATTTAGACAATATATATATATATATTATAATACTAATTTTTTTAATAATTAATTTAAATTGCACACATTTATGTGCCACACCCACTAACATAAAATATTTACATAGCTTTAATATTAGAACTCTAAACGGATCTCTAGTGAGGTGGAAGAGAGAGAGAGAGAGAGAGAGAGAGAGAGAGAGAGGGAGAGAGAGAGAGAGGAGTGTAGGTCCTACCTTCATATGAGCACTCTCTACATTATTAAAACTGCATTAGAGCTCTCAAACACTATTCCATTGAATAATTATTGAAAAAATTTTGGGACCCCCTTGGGGGATGAGCCCCACACTCCTAACATGATCTTGGCCTTCAATGTATATGTGAGACCCATTCATTTATATGTGGAGTCCACATCATGAATAGTTTAGATTTATAAGAATCTTGTGAGAGTGAGAGTCTCAATTATTGCTCATAATTATTTATCGCGAGGAAATGTAGTCAAACGGAATTGGGCTTGTGAGAAAACTATCTCAAAATTTATATTGTCTCTTATGTACTTTAGTATAGTCTCAAAATTTTTATTCCTTTATTCTTGTCCACTCTCAATAATTTATGTTGCAAAGATTTTAAAACGTTTGACGAAAAGAAAATTGGAGCGTAAATTATGTACTTTAGTATAGTCTCAAAATTAGAGATTGAGTTCATTTTAAATATGTCTCACACTATATTAAATTTAAATTTATATTATATATTATATATAACATTTCTCTTGTGGATATATCAAGTGGAGTTTGATTGAAAAAAAAAAAAAGAAGGGTTGTTCTTCTAGTTCTAGGTGTAATGTGAGCCTCATCTTGCATGTGGCTTGAGCTCACCTAATCATCATAAATGAAAGAGATATGTTATGAGTTATGAAATTTACTTCAAATTTTATCTAGAACAAATTGTATAGTGTAATTAAAGTTAGTGAGATGTAAATTACACTTAAAAGCTATGCGACTATACACACTCTTTTTGAGGTGTATGTCATATGTAAGTTATCATATTTGTGAGATTGATTCATAATAATAAAAAAAATCATATAAGATATAACCAAAAACCTTTTTGATTATAATTAAAACAATAATCACAATAAGTTATAATCAAATCATAATTAATATCATAATAAGTCATAATTAAATACCACAAATACCATAACTGGGCATATGGTAACACCCTAAAATAGAGTGTGTATAACAAAATTTCTCCATACATAAAATAATTATCATCTGTAAATATTTTTTTAAATTTGTAGCATTGTTGTAAATAAAACTAAGGCAAAATTCATTTTACTCTGACGAGATTTTGATCATTTTATAGTTAACCCCTCACCGTTAGTTTTTCTGTGTTAAACTTGCGAGATTTTATGAAAAATGCGCCGACATTGAGAGTGATATGAAAAAAAAATCAAATTTTATTGTAAAAGTCAATTTGCCCTTTTTTTCATCTTCTTCCTCTTCACTACTTCAAAACCCTAACCTAATACAACCGCACCTTCTTCTACCTCCCTATCTCACATGTCCAACAATTTTCTCTCTCATAAGTTGTTGCTACCTCTTTGCATTCCAAACCCCACGATAGATCATTGAAGTTTGCAATGAGTGTGGACATTAAGTTTAATCTTCACTTAATAATAATATAGATGGATAGATAGATAAATAGAAGATAGATGTTACAAAGTGTTAGAGATAGCTTTGCACTTTATAGATTGGCCTTTTCTTGGATGAATGTGACCAAGTTCCATTAAAGACTAAAAATATTCTTGCTGAATATTCTGGTAGCCCACAGAGATACAAACAAGAGTATGTAATACATGCAAGGTGACAACAACAACAAAGCATGCTATCAGGGTTGGTGGCTAGTGGTGAAGGCATTGTCTTCCTCAGCAATGAGTCAAGTTCGACTCTAGCGGGTACAATATGCTGGGTATTTTCTAGTGGTTCTCTTCGGAGATCTCGCGCTATACTCTGATCGAACCTTGGCCCTGCTAAAGGTGGTTTATGAGCTCCGCTAGTGACTCTGTGGTGGGTCCCTTCCAATGGGTTGAGTAAAATCAAGCTGGCAACCGGTTATCCTAGGGCCTAGACCCATGGATGCCATGGGGACATCTCAAGATATACTTTTTTTCTTGTTAAAAAAGAAAAAGAAAAAGAAAAAAACATGACATTGAATACATGTATGGATGATGTCTACCTAACATGTGTTCATAGTTGTCTACATCCTAATTTTATTCATACAGTTGATAAAAAGGTATAAATAAAATATAATTTGTAATTAGTCTAAAATAATAGAATTCACAATTTTAAGTAGAGTTATTGTACTTTTTAAATAAGAGATGCACTAGTTTAGATCAATTAAAAGTTGTGTTTTGTTTACTGAAGTGTGAACAAAAGTATTTTTTGAGTTGTTTGTACTTTGTATCATATCTCAATGGTCGGTGATGGAACTGTTTTTTTTTTAGCATTACTAGTGGCATTGATGTGACAATGGGTCTCTTAGAAATCAAAGATGATAATGTGTGCTTGACACTATCAAAAGTGATTCTAAATAATTTTTTTCGTGTGGAAATGTGGTCAAACTGAACTAGGCTTTGAAAAGACCATCTCAAAATTTATGTCCTCTCTTATGTATTTTAGTTAGTCTTAAAATTTTTATCCCTATAAAAGGAGAGGAATTAAGACACAGGCTTAATTATTGAAGTCATCTCAATGAATATGGGTCAAAGCTTAAGAAAAATGGGTCAACTAGGAAACAGAATCAGATCACCTACTTGGCCCAAATGGGCCAAGCAAAGTATCCATGAGAACTCGCTAAGGAACTGCTTGTTGAGGTCCACTTCTTGGAGCAAACTCTACCACAGCACCGCCATTTTGTTATGTGGCGCTGCCTTCGATACTTACTGAGAGGAAGAAAGCCGAGGCAACTCCAACCTTCGTGACTATCTTTTGAGGCACAGTTCCCCGAGGCGATAGTAACCTTTGAGAGAGACTTCCTCTATACAAAGTAATGTACAAATATTTGGCACTGATAGCAGATCCCAAGGTATTAGCAGCCTAGGGCTGACAACAGGTCCGATGTGCACATAGCTTGACTGTAACGCCCCAAAAATATAGCAATAAAACCATCTCGCAATATTAATTAAATAACAACATGTACCAAAGTAATTATCCTTCATTCATATTATTCCATTGTACAAAAGGTAACACGTGCAATTATGCATTTATAAGTCCTAACCCTAAATCTATAGCATGTGCCATAGACAAATGATATGAAATAAAAGTCAAAACAGATAGATTAATGCCCTAATGGCTACAACTTTCCAAGAAGATACTTGGTTACAATAAAAGTGAGTTTTAACTCAACACAGCTTAAGGCCTAGGTTTGTACAAAAATAATTACAGCAATAATAAAAAGGAAACTCTTGGCTCCAAGTCCTTTTAAGCTACGACCTTAGCGGAGGCATATCATCAGCACCTAAAAATGATTTTCTACATAAGGTAAACCAAAGCCCAATAGAGATGCTCTAACACAGTGTATGAATCTTAACAAAGTTATAAGGTGAATGTATATGTAATGGTCGTGTCAAAACGTTTTACATCTCTTTCTAAAAACCATGCAATGCCAGATTATATCACAATTTATGAGATTATTTTCTTTACAATAGAAAATAGGGCAGTGGATACAATACTGGGAATCTCTAGGTACGTGTCTGCAAGTAGGCTATACAAGCACTACCAATTGCCATTTTTACTGGTACTAACCGGAAGGCTTGGCACCTAATCGCGCGAGTTTCTGAACTTTCACCAAAGACACACAGGCCAACAATAATACCATAAACACCCCTACTTTGATTCACCAAGGTATTCAACCATTTTTCTCAAAATAATATACATTTTCAATGTGTTAAATATACAACAATGCTCAATGCAAGATATGAAATTAGTTTCAATTCTCCTAATTCTCATGCAATTTCTACAACAATCATAGCATCATCCACTGATAGCCCAAAACAGATATCTCTAAACAGATAGATAATTTTCAATAAAGATAAACCTTCAAAATGTCAAGATGGGAGTGATAATGCATATTCAACTCTACCACCATCCACATCATCATCATCATCATCATCATTCCAATTTCACAAAACCCACATCACTTCCATTTCCTCTGTACAAATCAAATATTCACATTTTAAGGCAAAATCCCATTTTCTTTATAAATCAATTCTAAGGGCAAAAATCCATCATTTTATCACAACTCAACCACATTTTCAATTCCACAACCATTTTCAAGGATCCATTTGAAAACACCTCTTTTGATTTTAAAACCAAAACCCTAGATTTTTATCCAAAAATCCTCAAATTACAATCTTGTTTTGAAAAGCAAACAGCTAAGTTAAAAATCATACTAAAGTGTGGAGAATCCCTACCTCAAAGCTAGACAACAAGGGAGAGAGTGAAGAAATCTCGACGAAATTGAAAACCAACTTTGTTTCAATTAAAATGAAGCTCTAGGTGAGCTCTAACTTTTTATCAAAGAAACTAGGGTGTAGAGATCAATAGATTAAGAGTATTTGGAGGTTGAATGTGAGTTTTAGAGAAAGAAGGTTTAGATTTAGGGTTTTGAAATGTTTAGAAATATATATATATATATATATAAGTGGCTCAAAAATGAGTTTTACGAACTGATATACGCGCAAACCAGTTCTAGGATCAAGGACTTCCCAACTGTCATTAGAGAACCCATTTGTTGAAAATCTTAAATTCCTTAAACCAAATACAATTTTGTGTTCATTCACAGGTAGTCAATATATATCTTATCCCCCAAATATTTTATGTTGGTGGGTGTCATATGTAAAACGTGTGCAATTCAAATAAATAACAATAAAAATAAATAATAAAAAAATTAATATTATAATATGTATATTACCTAAGTAGTAAGAGTGTTTTTAATGAAAATGAAGGTCTTGGGTTTAAACCCTATGAACTATTTCTTATATAACTTTTTATTTTTAGATAGAAAAATCTACCACATGAGGAAAGCTTTGGACACTTTTTAGGATAGAAAATTTGTCTTGTGGCATGAAAGAATGTTTGGACACCAATTTTAACATTTATTTAATACTAGCGGAATTTAAATAAGTAAGAATAAAAATAAATACTATTTCCGTCCCAAAATATTAGTCTTTATTTCATTTTTCATTATCCAAAAATATTAGTTATTTTTCAAAAATCAAAGACTAAAAATAACATGAATTTCTTATTTTATTTTTCGTTCTTTTAAATTCATTAACATTAATATTTTTTAAGTATAATAATTGTATTACCAAAAGTAATTTTGAAAAGTTAATATTTTTGAAATATAATAATTTTACTATCAAAAAAATTAAATTTCTCGAAAAGAACTAATATTTTGGACAGATAGAGTACTAAAGAGATTAATATTATAATATATATTGCTTAAGTAGTAATTGTCTTTTTAATAAAATTCTAAGTCTTAAATTCAAACCCTATGTGCCTCTTTATCTAATTTTTTTTTTAAATAAAAAATATAATACGTTGCATGAGAAAAAGGTTTGAACATTAAATTCAATCTTCACTTAATAACACAGATAGATGTTACAAATACGAAGTGTTAGAGATATCTTTCTTTTTTTTCTTTTTTTTTTGAACAACCAAAGTCTATAAAAAGCCATTAAGGCAAAGAGGAAGATATATCAATTCTAAGGAGAGCATTAAGGGCTTGAGGAGGGTTGGCAACCCAATTCAGAGCCAAGCTATTACAAGCATGAGCCTTTGTCAACCAATGAGCAGCTCGGTTGTTTTGTCTAGGTGTCCATGACAACTGCAGATTTCCTCGGAGTCTAAGCTGACGAATATCTAGCACGTAGGCGAGAATCTCCCAAGGTGGAATTGTCTCTGATACCCCCAACTTTATGACTTCTTGGTTATCACTTTCTACAGTGGCTGAAGTGAGGTTACAGGCTTGCGCCAGAAGGGCTGCCATGCGCACTGCATGGTCTTCTGCAGCAAAGGCAAAGGAGGAACTAAAGAAGGAGACTAGTCCATCCACAAGTCGGCCTTCGGAGTCACGGAGGATAGCAACAGTTGAGGCTATATTTCGGTTAGTGCTGAAACTTGCGTCACAATTAATTTTGAACTCCCCAACTGGAGGTGGATACCAACCTTGCTCCCCAGGAAGAGTGGGGGGAGGCACTCGGTGATGGGGGAAATATCGCCATAGTGTTGGTGTTGGTCCTCTATCCATGCCTGAGTTATTCTTGAGGCAATAGCTGGTGGGCTGATTGGGAGGTTGTTGAATATGAATTCGTTCCGGGCTTTCCAAATGTACCACCCTGTGAAGAAAATTATGCTCATAAATTACTCCCTTTCCCAGCTCTTTTGTCTTCCTCCAACCATTGAGCCGTCCACTGCTCTATGTTAAATACAGTCCCTTTCTCCATTCTGATGTTAAGCATGCTACCGAACCACACAGCTTTGGTCCATGGGCAATCAAAGAGCATATGTTCCACTGATTCATCATCTTCAAGCAGATGGGGCAGATCCGAGATTGGAGCAGTGACGTTTGTGGAGATTGACTTTTGTAGCCACAAGATTCTTACATGCTCGCCACCAAAAGTGTTTGATTTTTGGGGGAGCTGCCACTTGCCAAATAGACTTCCAAAAACCAGCAAGAACTTGGAAGGAGCTTGATGGTTGGTTCCGAGACCCTTCCTGCCTAGAGGACTTAGCGAGCCAGTAACCAGATTTGACAGAATACACCCTCGATCTAGTTGGATGCCAAACCAGTGCGTCTATTCCGTCCTCCACAGAGATAGGAATAGATTGGATTGCTTGACATTCCTCATTCGAAAGAAACTGAAGTAGATGTCCAAGCCTCCATTGTTTAAGAGCGGGATCAATGGCATCCGTAACATGCACCACATTGCAATTCGAAGGTTTTGGAGAAGATAGTTGGAAAGATCTTGCATCTGGGATCCATTTGTCTTGCCAAAAGCAAATAGATTGGCCATTGTGCACCTGTCATCGAGTCCCCTTGTAGAGGAGGTCCCTTCCATGAAGCAAGCTATGCCAAGCCCAAGAACCGCGCGCTCCTCGAGAGGCGGTTAGGAAGGTAGAATGTGGAAAGTATAACCCCTTGTACATTCGGGCCCAGTAGGATAGAGGATTAGAAAGCAATCTCCATCCTTGCTTTGCAAGCATTGCTTGATTGAAAGCCAAAAAATCCCAGAACCCCATGCCCCCATAGAACTTTGATGAACACATTGACTCCCAAAAAGCCCACGGAATGCCTTTGTTCGTTGGATCGCCCTTCCACCAAAAATTCCGAATGACCGTATTAAGTTTGTTACAGAGAGATTTCGGCTGGGATTGCTTGAACCACCACCTTGATTAAAACTTCTCTCCCGACATGGGAAAAGAGTTTATTTTTCCAACCCTGCAGCTTTGAAAACACTCTGTCTACCAAAAAACCATAAGCTTCGGATTTGGATCTACCCCACCAAGTTGGAAGCCCCAAATATTTCACATTCTGTTTAGCCAAAGGGATGCCCAACACCCGACAGAGCTAGTCTTTTAACTCAACAGGAGCATTGGGCGAGAAGAATGCCTCTGATTTTTTGAGGTTTATGATTTGGCCCGAAGCCTCGCTGTAAAGTCGTAGAAAATACATCATTTGGGAGCATTCTGAGCTACTGGCCTTGAGGAACAGAAGAACATCATCTGCAAAAAAAATGTGGGACAAAATAGGGCACGTCCTTTTCATTCGAAGGCCTAATATAGCCTTGTTCTGAATACCCCAGTGATTAGATTAGAAAGAGTGTCAGCTACCAGAATGAAAAGGTAAGGAGATAAGGGGTCGCCTTGATGAAGACCACATGAGGGAGTGAAGGAAGCTCTATTCTCGCCATTCGCAACAACGGAGAATTGAACCGTAGTGACACAGTTCATCACCCAGCGGGTCCAAGTATCATGAAAGCCCAACCTTTCTAGCACTGCCTTGAGGAAATCCCATTAAATGCGATCATAAGCCTTATTAAAGTCTAATTTCAAAGCTAGATGAGCATGCCTACCACCTTTTTTCTGCCTCAAAAAGTGAAACCCCTCATGTGCCACCAGGATGCTGTCTTGAATGAGCCTACTGGGAAAAAAGGCCGCCTGTTGTGGTGAAATAATCTTGGTGAGGGAAACCTTGAGCCTGTTAGCCAAGATTTTGGTAATGATCTTCATTTTGAAGTTGCAGAGGCTGATAGGTCTGTACTGGATAGCTTCTCTGGTGCAGCTATTTTTGGGATCAACACCAATTGGTATGGTTCCACTCTCGGGGAACATGTCCCCAAGGAAAAACTTTTGATGGCTAAACACACTTCTGGGCCCACAATCTCCCAGTATTTTTGATAAAAGATGCCTTGAAACCCATCAGGACCAGGGGCCTTTAGCGCGCCGAGGTGAAAAGCAGCTGCTTTGATCTCCGCATCAGTGACCGGTTTAACAAGATTGGAATTTATTTCTGCAGAGACAACCGTTGTGACCGAAGACAGAGCATCATTGAAATCCTGATCAGCAGCGGCTTGGAAAAGAGTTTGGAAATATATGGCAAGATGCTCATTAATCTCTTCCTTCGTTTCCAAAACTATGGCCTCCATCTTAAGAGTGGTTAGTTGGTTCCTTTGGCGTCTTTGAATCACTGTCGCATGGAAGAAAGAAGTGTTCCTATCTCCATATTTGAGCCAATTAACCCTGGACTGCTGGTGTTGGTACATTTCCTCACGTTCTAGAGCAGCTTCAAGATCTTGCTGCAACTCTCGGGTTTTTGCCATTATATCATCTGAATATGGGCATGCTTGGAGTGCCTGAATTTCTGTTTTCAAATTCTTAATCTTGGCTCGATTATCCCCGAACTGTGACTTGCCCCAAGAAGAAAGTGCGCGGTTACATCTTTCCAGATTTTGAGATAGACGCACCATAGGTGGACTCGAAAGACCTTCAACCCAGGAGGAATTTATAATCTCGGCACACTCACCATGCGTTGTCCACATGGATTCGAACTTGAAGATACATGGAATTTTTTTAGAAGGAATATGACAGTGTAGCAACAAAGGGCAGTGGTCAGAGCCTATAAGAGCTTTGTGGAAAACCTGAGCAAAGGAAAACAACTGTCGCCATTCTACAGTAGCCATTGCTTTACCTAGCCGCTCCCTGATGTTGGCGTCCCCTCCTTGGTTATTAGTCCAAGTGTATGCGGCTCCTTTGAATTCAAGGTCCATTAGTTCATAGTTTGCCACGAAGTCTTGGAAAAATTGCATCCAAACTTGATTACCTCCCCTCGAGCCTTGCTTTTCCCATGACCATCCAATTTCATTGAAATCCCCCAAACAGAGCCAAGGGTATCCATTTGTTGCTGCCATATGCTGAAGGTTGTTCCAGAAAATTTTTCTATCATTCTAGTGGGGAGGTGCATACACAAAAGTAGCCAACCAAGCCGTAGCAACTCCCGTTGCCGTGAGGATACATCAAAATAGATTCTGATTCTTCTCCCTAACCTGGAGGTCGACCTCGTCAGTCCACCATAGTGCTAATCCTCCCGATAGACCCATAGGATCCACATAGCAAGAATAAGAGAATGGAGACGTCTTCTGATCTTTTCAAGTAAAGATTGTTTATTCTTGGTTTCCATAAGAAACATCATTGCGGAGCGATGGGTTTGACATAACCCTCAGAGGATCTGGACTGTCAGAGGTCGCCCAAGCCCTTGACAATTCCAGCTGATGATCAACATCGGTCATGTGGCGATTTATGGCTCGCCACCATAGCCCATTCAGAGGGTTCAGAATCATTTTCAGGGAAAGTACTAGCAATTTGTGAGAGGTAATCCTCCTCAACAACACTAAAGGAAGAAGGTGACAACAAACTAGTCTGGCTTACCGCGTCATGGATGGTCACCTCCACCAAAGCTAAGCCCTTTGAAATATTCCCCCGCCGACCTTTGGATCGACCCCTCTTGACCTTCTTGCTACTCGCACCAGCTTGGGAAATATGTGTGGAACTGAGTGTTGGCTGGAATAGGGTCAGATCTGGACCTACCGGTAGCGATAGAGAAGTTCCCACCTTCTGGATTTTGCTGCACAACAGAGCTTGGTCTTCATCGCCAGAAAACTTTCTTTTAAGGGACAAGTGTTGGAGTGCCTCTGTTAACCCCCCTTCTGGGACTTGGGTAATGCATAAAAGAGGGGTTTGGGTGGATAGGTTAGGTGGTAACTGGGTTTGGAGAAGTGGTCTGTGCCCTGTAGAAAGTGAGGGCTCCGGTCCAGGCCCCATATCCAAAGCTAGAGGGGGCCCAGAGTAGTTTGGGTTGTCAGGTGGTTCCGTGACAAAGTAAGTTGAGGCCTTAACAGAGCCCACAATCATATTCGTAGTAACACCAGGGATTGGAGGAAGGCCCATTCCAGAACTTGGCCCACTTTCTGTGTGAAAAGCCCCAGGATTTAAATGCCTTTCCTGGGGTAAAGTCTCCAAAGAGGGGATGTGAGACCAATGGAAGTGTTGGTAAAAGCATGTGTCTGTCCACCATCTTTCTGCAGGGTAGTAGGATCAGAGCCTCCACGTGGCTTTCTAGGGGGTAGGGGTAGTCTGATTCTGATCCTGGGGTAGTCCGATTCTCTCTCTATATTGAGAGCTTCTCTCTCTTCAATGGGAGTTTCTGCCCTAAGGGCTCTTTCTATCTGGTCCATCCAGCGCTCTTGCTTTCCTGAATACTAGCGGTATTTTTCTTGGTTACCCCCTCGACTCCTTTCTATCACCCTCCCTCCTCTCTTCTTTTCCAGCTTCTTCCCCTCTCCCAGCTCTCATGGCCTCTACCCCCACTGACTCCACCGACCCCACCTTCCTCTTCTTCACACGTTGCCCAGAGGCTGTCCTTGGAGGAAGGCAGTGGGGAAAGTGAAGACATCTCAAATCTGTGCCTCATTGGAAAACTTTTAGCCCCAAAAACTCCTAACAAAGCAACCGTGGCAAACATTGTTCGAGCAGCTTGGCGAACCCGAGGCGAGCTCTCTATCTCACCTTGGACCAATAATATATTCTTATTTCAGTTCAGCGACAGGGAAGACCGACACCAAGTTCTCCGTGACACCCCATGGTCAGTAATGGGGTGGCTCCTAGTTCTTCAACCCCTCTCACCGGGGTGCTCAGTGGAGGAACTAGATTTCAAATGGTGTCCATTTTGGGTGCAAGTCCACGGACTCCCTATTCAAAAATTAACCAAACAAAACGGTGAGATTCTAGGCAATACAATTGGGAGATTGGTTCGAGTAGAAGCCCACACAGAAGGTCTGTTACTGTATCGGAGTTTCTTACGGCTTCGGGTGGAGATTGACACACAACAACCGCTACCCAGGGGAATATGGCTTCAACGGGGTGAGGGGATTCCTGAAACATGGCTCTCCTTTAAATATGAAAAGTTATCAAACTTCAACTATGATTGTGGCAGATTGGGCCATGAGAATAATACATGCAAATTCGTCTCTAAAGAACAAGGCACCTTCTCTGGTTATGGTCCTGAGTTGAGAACGAGCATGGCTGGAATCACGGGACTCCCTACTGAGCACTATCGCCAGAAAGTGGATGCACTGGAAGCAAGTTTGGCCCCACTCTTTTCAGGTCGGAAAATCTCTAGAGATATCTTTGGACTTTATAGATTGGCCTTTTCTTGATGAATGTGACCAACTTCCACTAAAGATTAAAAATATTGTGGCTGAAGATTCTGGCAGTAGTACACAGAGATACAAGCAAAAGTAAGTAATACACGCAAGGTGGCAGCAACAGCAACAAAGCATGATATTAAACCATAATGATTGAGATTTTTTTTTTTTTAGAATTTTCAAAATTTGTTTTAGATTTCAAGAATTAATGGTGCAAGGTCTACACATATATAAGTTGATTTTACATATATATTAATAGTTAAAATCTAAAAGAGGTTGTAAGGGTCCAAAATAAGAGTCTCAAGCATTTTTTTATATTAAATTCATGTACAGATGATTGTATCTGACACGTTGTCTACGTCTTCACACAGTTGATAAAAAGGTATAAATAAAATATAACTTGTAATTAATCTAAAGTAACAAAATTCACAATTTTAACTACATAGGGTGTTTTGGGAATTTTCAAAGAAGTTAATGTTTTTGTTTTTTAGCTTTTTTACCTAAAAAAATCATAAAAATTAGCTTTTTTATCAAAAAAAAATTAAAAATATCACAAAAAACTAAAAAATTAAATTTTGACCAATTTTCCAAAATACCACATAAACAAACACAACTTTTAATTGATGTAAACTAATGCACCTCTCATTTAAAAAGTGCATTGACTCTCCCCCTTTTTTTTTCTTTTTTTTTCAGTGGAGTCCATGTACTTTTTAAATGAATGGTCCATTATTTTACATCGATAACAATTTATGTTTTGTTTAGCGTAAATTACAAACACATTTTTTGAAATTTATTTAAATTACGAATTATCTTTTATAGTTTTAAAAATTACATTATATCTTTAAAATTTTTAATTTCATAACAAATAAGCCCTTTTATTAATAAATCATCAAGTTAATTAATAATTTTTAATAATATTAAAATCTTTTATATTCAATTAATAATTCAAATAATTTTATTATTGTATAGAAGAATAGTTATAATTTTTATTTTTTTTAGTTAATTCTGCTAAATAAAAAATTCTGACAAAAAAATATTTATAATTTTTTAAATTATAAGAGATAATTTATATTTTAATTAAATATCAGATAATACATTTATAATTACCTTTTTATTTATTGAAGTGTGAATAAAATTATTTTTTAAAGTTATTTGTACTTTGTATCATATCTCAAACGCCGGTGATGCAAGCAGTTTTTTAGGGTTACCAGTGGTATTGATGTGACAGTGGATATCTTAGAAATCAATGATAACGATGTGTACCTTTTTTTTTTTTTTTTGAAATGGGGAATTAACAACCAAGCAAACAAAACAGAGCAAAACAAAAAAACATAGCAAAATAAGAAATACCCAACAAAACAACAAGGGCAACTGGTGGGTTTGGGACCCAATCCTGTGGGAGATAACCATGCAGCGACGCTTGTGCCACCCAATGGGCGACACTATTGGCAGATCGAGGTCTCCATTAAAGAATCAACACTTCCTGAGAAGCCAATCCCCTCATATCATCAATAACCAGTCCACATTCCTAAGGAGGAACAGTCTTGGACACACTGAGGAGGATGATTGATTTATTTTATCCTTCAATAATCGCCCCTGGTAAACTGCAAGCCTGAGCAAAAAGACAAGCCCATCTACAAGCTAGAGCTTCACCTTGAAATGAAGAGGAGATGTTGTAATAACCCGACCCTCGTATATGATTTTAGTATGGTTTCTGTCCCTAACTTTTGTGCTTTTAAGTGCTCATTGTGAAAGTTCATGTGAAATTAAGTAAACTCTATGTTTAGGGATGCATATCTGTTTAATGAGGAAAAGATCTATCACAATTGGAATGTTTGACTCAGAAATTGAGAGCCTTAGAGGCTTGATAGTCTGAAACTGATTTGACATTTGAGATCTGCATAATTTTTAAGCTATTATATGACTCTCTGTGAAAATTTAATTCGGAATGCTTAAACTGCTTAAATTTGTCCTTATTCCCCTTTATATATATATATATATATATATATCTATGTCTAATTTTGACTTAGAAGCCTCAAGTTAAGGAAACATCTTGTGAGAGAGAGGGTAGAGAAGAATTTGAGAGGAGGAGTTCTTCAAGGAAGGAATTGGGGGAAATTAGAGATTTGATTCAAGGTATGTTTATTCCTTTTGTTTTGTTTTTAATTAACCCCTTTCCCTCTCTTCGATTAGAGAAGGAATTTCTCTAGAGGTTATGCTAAGAGGTTACTAGAGTTGTTATCTCATGTATTGAATTGATTTGGGTTGTGTTTTGATTCAACTTGAGGTACCTATGAGAAGATATACTCTAGTCCTCCAATGACTTGTTTGAATTTCATGATATGGCATAGTTGTATGCATATATGTCTATGTGTGAATGTAAAGCTAGAAATCTCATGAAAGTGAGTGTATTTGTGAACTAAACATTAAGAATCTAAGTTATGTTAATTGATGTATGTATTTTGACTTCAAATTATATGAATTTAAGACCTTATATTAGCAATTTATGATTAGGTTTTAAGGTTCTAAAATACCTACAAGAAATAGGACCTTGTTGAATTTCGGACTGTGCAGATTTTGCAAATCGCCGCACGTGCAGGAGTCATGGCCGCACGTGTGGGAAATGGTGCAATTTCGGAGCTTGAACACTGCTAAAAAGGCACGTACGGGGCATCACTACCGCATATGCAGGAGCCTTTGCCGCACGTGCGGGGCTCACAGCCGCACGTGCAGCCCAAGCTGGAAAACACGGGATGCTCCGTTTTACGTGTTGGATCCTCTAGTGTTGTCGAAACCTGCAATTTATGTTATTTTCATGTTCATTAATCCAGTCAAAGTAAACGAATCAGGAATTGATTTAACAAAAAAAAAAAGAGAGGAATTAACTTATACTCTTGTGTATGTGTAGGACGCGCTTCAGAAGGAACTAGTGCTCCGCCGCAACACAGTGAGTAATAATACTTTGATGTACCTTTACTATCGTTAATATCATTATTATCGACATTATGCTCTTCGCAAAAACTATGTTGACATGTACGTCCCTTGAGAAACAATGTGAAATTGTGGAAACATCGAAAGATTTTGTGAATTTATGAATCTATGAGGCCGAGGGCCATTTTGTGACGCTATGAATCTATGAGGCCGAGGGCCATTTTGTAAAGCTATGAATCTATGAGGCCGAGGGCCATTTTGTGAAGTTATGAACCTACGAGGCCGAGGGCCATTTTGTGAACTTACGAATCTATGAGGCCGAGGGCCAATTTGTGAAGCTATAACTCTATGAGGCCAAGAGCCAATTGTGAACGTGTGAACTCATTCGGCCGAGGGCCAACCTGTGAAGTTGTGAACCGCCATTCTAAAAATTTGTACAGAATCAGATTAAGCACATAATTTCCGTGTTACCTTATGTTTTAAAATGCATTCTAATTTAAATCGCGCATCGACTCATGTAAGTACTATTGTTCACTGAGCCTGGCTCACTCTTTGTTATGTCTGTTTCTGTAGGTAACCAACGTGGAGGTCGATCCTAGTCCTGCCACCGTCACATTTTTGTCAGTCTAAGCATAGTCAGGCACTTGGTTGAAGCCATGCATTTTCGTGGTGTTTTACTAGACGATGGCTTGTTCTTTAGTTTTTGTTTTGACCTTTGTTTTGACTTAGGATGAAACGTACATAATGTTTTTGTTATACGCCCAACCTTGGGGCTGGATCTGTACTTGTATTTATATATAACTAGCTCAACTATGTATTTCTCTAGCTCTATTCGTCTTTTGCAATGTCTGTGATCCTGGCATGATAATAGAAGCTCAATGGATGATATACATTTTTATACACTATCATATGAACTAATGCTTCCGTTTAAGCGCCTATGTTATATATGTGTATATATCAGGTTAAGTGTCTAGTTCTGCATAGGTCATGGCCAAACTCTTAGGGGCGGGTGGGGCGTGACAAGTGGTATCAGAGCACGAGTTGCTATCTCACACACGAATCCATTGGGCCTTAGGATGTCTAGAAAGACTTAGGCATCGTGCACGACATCTGAAAATGTATAAGAAGATCGATGGCAACGTTTAATGTACTCTGCTAATGGTAACATTTTTGAATTATGTCTATGGTCTATAATTGATTGTTGTGTAGATTATGGTGAGAACCAGAGCAGAAGACCCGGAAGATGCCACTTCTACAAGGTTGGACAGGATGGAAAGAATGATTTTGGAAATGGCAGAAACCCTACGGCAACAACAACGACAACAACAACAACAACAACAACAGCCACAACCACCACCACCACCGGTACCTCCACCTGTAGTACAAGACTTTCATACTGAGGACCGAACCATTACCCTTACCAAGGAGTTTAAAAAGATGAAACCGCCGTCATTTAAAGGAGGGATAGAACCAATGAAGGCCGAGGCATGGGTGTTGGGTATAGAAAAATTATTCGAAGTTTTCCCTTACACCGAAACCCAAAAAGTTCAACTGGCTGCTTTCACTCTTGAGGACGAGGCACGGAGATGGTGGATGCTTACGAGGACTACACATCCGGGATTAGCATGGGACAGATTCTTGGAGTTATTTTATGATAAGTATTTTCCCCAAAGTATATGAGACAAAAAGGTGACCGAATTTGAGACTCTTTGACAAGGGAACAAGACCGTTGCTGAATATGAAGCTCAATTTGCAGAACTAGCACGGTTTGCACCTCACATGGTGGACACAAATTACAAGAAGGTGCGCAAGTTTGAAGGGGGATTACGGAGTGTTATACTGGACAAGGTCAATATGTTAAAGCTACCTACTTATGTTGATGTATTAGAAAGGGCTGTTATAGCAGAAGGAAACCTTGCGGCTCAAAATCGGATTTCCGAGTGGAAAGGGAAGAGGCAGAACAATCAATGGCCAAAGGGATCAGTCACTCCACCCCAGAAGAAGCATAATTCAGGGAACTCCAGCACCACCACCCCTGCTCAAAACTCTACTCCTGTGTGTCCAGACTGTGGAAGGCAGCATCGTGGGACTTGCCACTGGAAGACTGGAGCTTGTTTTAAGTGTGGTAAAACGGGTCATTTGGTAAGGGATTGCCTGCAGTGGACTCAACAAAAGGGCACTTGGGCTGCTACAAGTTCCGTGGGGTCTGCACCAACCCCCAACACAAAGGCAGCTGCTAAACCTACTAACAACAAGGATACTGCAAGGCAAGGCAGGGTCTTCGCATTGGTTCCGGGAGATGTACAAAATACGGCCACGGTGGTATCAGGTACATTTATTGTTCATGGTCATTCTGCTCATGTGTTGTTTGATTCTGGTTCCACCCACTCTTTTGTGTCGAAGTTATTTGCTCCTAATCTAGATAAAACTGAAGAAAACTTGTCTTATATATTGTGTGTGTCTTCACCTTTGGGAGACTCTATGATCTGTGCTTTCTGTATACTTAGCTTGTGAACTCCAACTTGGGGATTCGGGTGTATGCTAATTTGTTACCTCTTGACATGACCTATTTTGATGTTATTCTGGGAATGGATTGGCTGAGTGATTACGGTGCAACTATAAACTGCTTGACGAAGCAAATCAGTTTTCACCCCCCAGGACAATCAGAGTCTATTGTTCAGGGACAAGAAGTGACTTCTCCGCCTTATCTGATTTCTGCAGTAAAGGCTTGTAAGTTAATTCAGAAAGGTGTCAGGGGGTATTTCTGCAGTATTTTGGAGGGGCAAATGCCGAATGGGGATATTGACATGATTCTAGTCGTTCGTGAATTTTCGGATGTCTTTCCAGAAGAGTTGCCAGGGCAATTGATAGACCGTGAAATTGAGTTTACAATTGAAGTAGCGTCGGGAACTCAACCCATTTCTAAAACTCCGTATAGAATGTCACCAGTTGAAATGAAGAAATTAAAGGTTCAATTGCAGGATTTGCTTGATAAGGGATTCATCCGTCCAAGTGTATCTCCTTGGGGTGCGCCAGTTTTATTTGTAAAAAAGAAGGACGGGACACTTCAGTTATGTATTGATTATAGGGAACTCAATAAGGTGACAATCAAAAACAAGTACCCCTTACCACGAATTGACGATTTATTTGACCAGCTACAAGGGGCACAAGTTTTCTCAAAAATTGATCTACGGTCTGGATACCATCAATTGAAGGTCAAAGATGATGATATGGAGACGACAGCTTTTCGAACCCTGTACGGTCATTATGAATTTCCGGTTATGCCCTTTGGAGTTACTAATGCGCCGGTAGCATTTATGGATCTAATGAATCGTGTCTTTAAGCCTTATTTAGATGAGTTTGTGGTAGTCTTTATTGATGATATCCTTATATACTCAAAGAGTGCAGATGCTCACGAGGATCATCTTCGCCTAATCCTTCAAACACTTCGAGAGAAGAAGTTATATGCGAAGCTAAAGAAATGTGAATTCTGGCTACAAGAGGTTGCATTTTTGGGGCATGTGATAACAAAAGAAGGAGTCTCTGTAGATCCGCACAAAATTGAGGCGATTGTGAATTGGCCGACTCCTCTGAGGTGCGTAGTTTCATGGGATTAGCCGGATATTATAGGAGATTCGTTCAAGATTTTTCCAAAATCGCTGTGCCACTTACACAACTGACTCGAAAGGGAGTTGCATTTGAAGGTCAGAAGAGCGAGAATCTGCTTTCCAGGAGTTGAAAACAAAGTTGACTACAGCACCAGTCCTGGCCTTACCATCCGGTACCGAAGGGTTTGTAATCTACTGTGATGCTTCGTATAAAGGGCTTGGTTGTGTACTTATGCAAAATGAAAGAGTTATCGCATATGCCTCTCGACAATTGAAACCCCATGAAAAGAATTATCCCACACACGACCTTGAGCTAGCAGCAGTAGTTTTTGCTTTGAAGATATGGCGGCATTATCTGTATGGTACTATTTGTGAAGTTTATACTGATCACAAAAGTCTCAAGTACCTTTTTACCCAGAAGGAGTTGAACATGCGACAACGGCGGTGGTTAGAGTTGATTAAGGACTATGATTTGCAGATCCACTACCATCCTGGTAAAGCCAACACGATTACAGATGCACTTAGTCGAAAAAATAGGGAGATTTGGCAAATCTAATTACAGAGCAAAAGGAGTTGGTAATTGAATTGGATAAGCTGAATGTGGATCTTGTGATACATGGATAGGAGGCCGTAATAGCAGCAGTAATGGCTCAACCGACTCGACTTGAAAAGATCAAGTTGCATCAACTGGAGGATGAAACTCTAAGGAAGATATGTGATGAGTTGGAGACAAAACCAAAACCGGGGTTCAGTTTAATGGATTCGGTGCTCAAGTTTCAAAATCGGATATGCGTCCCCAATGTGTTGGAACTTAAACGGAAACTAATGGAAGAAGCACATGCCTCGAGCTTTTCAATACATTCGGGAAGTACTAAAATGTATCAGGATTTGAAACAAAACTTTTGGTGGCCAAGTATGAAAAAGGAGATTGCGGAATTCGTTTCTAAGTGTTTTCAATGTCAGCAAGTAAAGGCGGAACATCAACGACCAGCAGGGTTATTGCAACCCCTTCCAATCCCGGAATGGAAGTGGGAACATCTGACCATGGATTTTATTGTGGGTTTACCATGGACACCTGGGGGTATGAATTCTATATGGGTCGTTGTAGATCGATTAACCAAGTCCGCTCACTTCCTACTAGTGAAGAATCAGTACAATGCAGATAAATTGGCAGTAATTTATGTAAATGAAATTGTGAGGCTTCATGGTATACCGGTCTCAATTGTGTCGGACAAGGATCCAAATTTGTTTCGAGATTCTCGCAAAGTCTACAAGAAGCAATGGGAACAGAATTAAAGTTCAGCACAGCTTTTCACCCACAGACTGACGGTCAATCCGAGAGAACAATACAAACTTTAGAAGATATGCTCCGAATGTGTGTGCTGGATTTTCAAGAAAGTTGGGAAACCCATCTACTGTTGATAGAATTTGCATATAACAATAGTTACCATTCAAGTATTAAGATGGCACCTTATGAAGCTCTGTATGGAAGACCGTGTCGTTCTCCCGTGTGTTGGGCCGAAGTTGGAGATAGATCATTGTTAGGGCCTGAAATTGTTCAATTAACACTGAAAAGTTAAAATTATTTGGGAAAGATTGAAAACTGCTCAAAGTAGGCAGAAAAGTTACGCGAATAACCGACGGCGGGATTTGGAGTTTGAAGTGGATAGTTATGTCTTTGTGAAGGTCACTCCGATGAAAGGACATCTAAGATTCGGAAAAAGGGGTAAGTTGACACCCCGGTATGTTGGTCCCTTTCCAATTTTGGAGAGAGTAGGTCCGGTAGCTTACCGGGTTGCCTTTCCACCAAATATAAGCCAAGTACATAACGTGTTCCATGTTTCTATGCTTCGAGAGTACCTTCTAGATCCGTCCCATGTCGTAGATCATCACCAGCTCATATTGAATGACACATTAACCTATGAGGAGAAACCAATTCGGATTTTAGACCGACAAGTAAAACAGTTACGAAACCGAGAAATTCTAATGGTAAAGGTTGAGTGGCAAGAGCATTACGGAACTGAAGCAACTTGGGAAAAAGAAGAAGAAATGCAACATCAGTATCCGCATCTGTTTCAATCCTAAGGTAAACCAAGTTTGGAGGACCAAACTTCTTTAAGGGGGGGAGAGTGTAATAACCCGACCCTCGTATATGATTTTAGTATGGTTTCTGTCCCTAACTTTTGTGCTTTTAAGTGCTCATTGTGAAAGTTCATGTGAAATTAAGTAAACTCTATGTTTAGGGATGCATATCTGTTTAATAAGGAAAAGATCTATCACAATTGGAATGTTTGACTCAGAAATTGAGAGCCTTAGAGGCTTGATAGTCTAAAACTGATTTGACATTTGAGATCTGCATAATTTTTAAGCTATTATATGACTCTTTGTGAAAATTTAATTCGGAATGCTTAAACTGCTTAAATTTTGTCCTTATTTCCCTTTATATATATATAAATATCTATGTTCTAATTTTGACTTAGAAGCCTCAAGTTAAGGAAACATCTTGTGAGAGAGAGGGTAGAGAAGAATTTGAGAGGAGGAGTTCTTCAAGGAAGGAATTGGGGGAAATTAGAGATTTGATTCAAGGTATGTTTATTCCTTTTTTGTTTTGTTTTTAATTAACCCCTTTCCCTCTCTTCGATTAGAGAAGGAATTTCTCTAGAGGTTATGCTAAGAGGTTACTAGAGTTGTTATCTCATGTATTGAATTGATTTGGGTTGTGTTTTGATTCAACTTGAGGTACCTATGAGAAGATATACTCTAGTCCTCCAATGAACTTGTTTGAATTTCATGATATGGCATAGTTGTATGCATATATGTCTATGTGTGAATGTAAAGCTAGAAATCTCATGAAAGTGAGTGTATTTGTGAACTTAACATTAAGAATCTAAGTTATGTTAATTGATGTATGTATTTTGACTTCAAATTATATGAATTTAAGACCTTATATTAGCAATTTATGATTAGGTTTTAAGGTTCTAAAATACCTACAAGAAATAGGACCTTGTTGAATTTCGGACTGTGCAGATTTTGCAAATCGCCGTACGTGCGGGAGTCATGGCCGCACGTGCGGGAACCCCAGCCCCACGTGCGAGAACCCCAGCCGCACGTGCGGGGGTCATGGCCGCACATGCGGGAAATGGTGCAATTTTGGAGCTTGAACACTGCTAAAAAGGCACGTGCGGGGCATCACTGCCGCACGTGCGGGAGTCTTTGCCGCATGTGCGGGGCTCACAGCCGCACGTGCAGCCTGTAGACGCGCCCTTGGGCCTCATGCTACAGTTCGGACTCGATTTTGTTACGGTTCTTAATCTGAACCAAAGAGTCCAAATCCGGCAAACCGTTTTGAGAAAAACAGATTTTTAGAAAAGAAGTGCCAAACATGGACTGCTTTGCCAGATACAGAGTCGCCACCTAAATATTTTTTAATGGGGAAATTTAGGAAACCCTGACTCGGTGCCAAAGGCCACGTGTCCGTCATCACCAAAGTTGCCTCGGCTCGGGAACTTGTGTACGATTGGGGAAGGTCAACTATGATGCACCCCCTCTCGCCCGATCCGAAGATCAGCCTCTACTAACCATGATATCTCATTTTTTAAAACACATGCGTTCTTATTCCGGTTAATTAGCTAGAATTACTATGTGATGCGCGCAGCAAAACAAGTATAAACTAGATCACCTAATTTGAAACAAAGCATTGCATATCCGTTTGTTTGGAAAATATTTGGAATTTGCTACTCGCAAGTAGGCTAAAATGCGGATTTCAATGAATTATCCCAATTCAAGTAATCCAACCTTCACCCACAGGCATTCAGGCAGTTATATCAACTAAGCACTTAGCCACATGGTAAGCATGCTATCATATTAACATTCACACTCATGCGAGATGCTAAAGCATAAATACTTACATCGTACTCCGTGCCAAAATAATAAACTAGTTAGCAAAACATGCATGACCCTAATTCATGTTAAGTGGCTAATGTATCACATACAGAATGCAACTAGAAATAGGCTCGGCTATTCTAATATGGCATGTGAGATATGACAATCGACAATCGATACACGTATTCAAATTGGAATTGAAGTATGATGCAGTTAGCATGATGCGCCGAGCCCGGTGCATGCAATACTGATGGATGAATGCAAACATGCGAAGCATAAGTATGCTAATTGAGATATGCCCTAAATCTAACCATTGTAAGCGGTTAAATAAAAGGGAAGAAAGACGTGAGGTTGGAAGACATACACACATTCACGCACACTTATTACAACATTACCCTCGCGCAGAGGGTCCGAAAGAATAATACAGTCCCAAATAAATACAGTCCGAATAAATAATACAGAACCCTAATTAATTAACAAATTAAATAGGAAAGCAGTAAATTTGGCATGCAAGCCAGGGACCGCCTCAGCTCTGATCCGGGTGATGAATAATGCATGGTCGAGTTGCCTTGCACGGAAATCCATTGCGATGCTCCAATTAGCCTCTGTTTGCGATTGTTCTTGAAATGCGTGCCAAGCTCCGGAAAGCTGCTGATTCTTGATCTGCTACAACAGAGAGCAACAAAGGGGGCATGGCAATGTATTTCACATATGTATGCATGACTACTCTTCAGGGAGTGTAGTCCTCGATCCTCGTGCCACCAATCACGCATATCGATGCATGATGGCCGAGAAGTCGAATTGCACGACTCAATATGAAATGAATGCACATACAAAGCAAATAAAGCCTAGAACTCTATCATGAATCATCAAGAGCTTCGGCGACCGAGAATTGAGACGCATCCCATCACTTGAAGTATGGAATACCCCTCGTTCCTCGTGCTCGGATTAACGCTTAACCCGAACAATGCAACACATAAGCATGGCAAACACGCAATATGGACTAAGTATGCAAACATGCAACTAAACCAAACATGCGACAAGCATATGATCATAATGTGAGGCAACAACCTTGGATAATCATGGCAAAATGCAATGTGAACATGCGAGCATGCGAGGCATGTAAAGCTAAGCAAGTATGCAATGACATACTATGTGTAACAAGCATGAGACAACATGGTAAAGTGGGCTTACACCAAAGATGGATAACTCTAAACTAGGTCCAAATTAGTAGCCAATAGATGAAAAAAGAGACACTCGAAATACGTGCACGCGTGCACGCAAACCGAGGACCGAGCCTAAGGCACGAATGCCACTCTACCAAAGCATGGCAAGGCATGGAATATGGTATGCAAACATGCAAATTTCAGCACTCAAACATGATGCTAAACAGCCCCGAAACATGGAGATATGGCACCCGATGCATGAGATGAACCTCGAAATGCAAAACTAGGCACATGGAATGACTTACAGCTATACAAAGCATGCATTATTGGACTATGAAGTCTAAAGACAGAACCAAGGCAGTCCCAAAACATGGACTTTTCCAGTTTAAAGCAAGGCCAAAAAGTGCTAACAAGATGGACTAAATTAGCATGCAAATTTGACTAGCTAACATGGATTACATGGCAAGTGTATGAAGCAAGTGAGAACTCATCAAACCAGCAAAAATCAGTGAATAAAACATGGCAAAACATGCCTAAATAACCATGGAAATGTAGCCAATGCATACCAAAATGAGGGGCTCCTTTAGAGGGCCATGCTAGGGGTTCTTAGGCACATGCAAGATAGACAAGTGGCATGGCATATACAACTCTGAAAATCAAAAATGGTAGTCCTAAAACTCACCAAATTGGCCCCAAAATCAATCAACAAAGCATGCAAGATGGGGGCCCTTTAGAAGACCAAAATGGCCATCAAGCAAGTCAAGGTGAGAGGGGGTCACCCCCCTCTGATTTGGAGGCTCAAAACAGGGTCTTAGCCACTGAAAATCCACTGGATTTCAGTGGCTAGAAGGCCAAACAAGGCATGCAACAATAGCTTAGGCATAAGGCTCAAAACAAGAGGCAACTAAGCATACAAGCTATCATATGACCTCAAACAAAAATGGAACCTTAATCAAACATGAAAATGGTGCTGAAAAAAGACTATTTGAAGTTTACAACATGCTTCAAAAATGAACACAAATAGGGCCAATCTATCATGCAAAAATGGCCCTAAAAGTGAGAATAGAGACAAGGGGCAGTAGCTGACCCCAAACAGCAAGGAGCCCTTCAACAAAGTTGAAGAGGGGCTCAAAATAAGGTATTTCACAGTTTACATCAAACCATGAAAATAAACACAAGTAGGCCTAAACTAGCATGCAAGAAAAGGGCCTAAAAGAGGGGTAAAGAGGCAAGTGGTAGTAAATGACCTCAAACAGAGTAGAGCCCTTCAACAAAGTTGAATAAGGGCTCAAAACAAGCCACTTTACAGTTTACATCAAAGCTCAAAACAGTTCACAAATAAGCCTAAAATACTATGCAAAAATAGGCCTAAAAGAAAGTTAAAGAGGCAAGTGATGAAAGAAGGCCTCAAACAGAAAAAGACCATTAATCAAACATGAAAAGAGACTCAAAATATGATTATTTTCAGTTAGGGTCGGAGCCCAAAAATGCTTTCAAGCAAGGCTTAGAAATGAAACAAAGAAAGACTAGTTTAAGGGAAATAGATGCTTACCCTTGAAGAACAAGTCTTTAGCAACCTTTTGGTCCAAAAATTTGAGCTTCTAGCCTCTGAAGATCAGCCTCAAGGTTATGAGGTGTAGTGCAAAAATGCAAAGAAATCTAACTTCCAAGCTCTAAACACACACAATATAGAGAGAGAGGAAGTTTTTGCTCTTCCAAAAGCTCAGAACCTGGTGTAAGGAAGAAGCCCCTTGCTTATATAGAGCAATGCAAGGCTAAAGCTTCTTGAACAAGCTTCCAAAGGCTTTGATCCCTCCATACACGTGTATGGAGGGCAGATATGAGGAATCCAGCTGGTACAAAATATCTGCCCGGAAACTAGCTGAGAAAGGAGGGGTGCTGGCCATCAGCAATGGCCGGCAGTGCCACACTGATGGCCGACATGTGCTCACCAGTGGCCGACAGGGGCAAAGCCATGGCCGGCAGTGCCATGCCTATGGCCGGCAGTGCACTAGGAGGGCCATTCTGACAGGACCTAGTCAGGGTCCAAAAATGAGGCAGAAAGGATACAGGGTCCGGAAACTCGAACCGGTGACGTTCCGCCGCGACAGTCGAAAGCTGGGCGAGTAATCGAACCAGTTGTTGGGTGTACCTACAAGCACAACCAAGTCTTGAGGACGGTCAAAAATGGGGTGTCTACACAGCCCAATCTGGAAAACAGGGGATGCTCCGTTTTACGTACTAGATCCTCTAGTGTTGTCAAAACCTGCAATTGATGTTATTTTCATGTTCATTAATTCAGTCAAAGTAAAACGAATCAGGAATTGATTTAACAAAAAAAAACAGAAAGGAATTAACTTATACTCTTGTGTATGTGTAGGACGCGCTTCAGAAGGAACTAATGCCCCGCCGCAACACAGTGAGTAATAGTACTTTGATGTACCTTTACCATCGTTAATATCATTATTATCGACATTATGCTCTTCGCAAAAACTATGGTGACATGTACGTCCCTTGAGAAACAATGTGAAATTGTGGAAACATCGAAAGATTTTGTGAATTTACGAATCTATGAGGCCGAGGGCCATTTTGTGAAGCTATGAATCTATGAGGCCGAGGGCCATTTTGTGAAGTTATGAACCTACGAAGCCGAGGGCCATTTTGTGAACTTACGTATCTATGAGGCCGAGGGCCAATTTGTGAAGCTATAACTCTATGAGGCCAAGGGCCAATTGTGAACGTGTGAACTTATCCGGCCGAGGGCCAACCTGTGAAGTTGTGAACCGCCATTCTGAAAATTTGTACAGAATTAGATTAAGCACATAATTTCCATGTTACCTTATGTTTTAAAATGCATTCTAATTTAAATCGCGCATCGACTCATGTAAGTACTATTGTTCACTGAGCCTGGCTCACTCTTTGTTATGTCTGTTTCTGTAGGTAACCAACCTGGAGGTTGATCCTAGTCCTACCACCGTCACATTTTTGTCAGTCTAAGCATAGTCAGGCACTTGGTCGAAGCCATGCATTTTCGTGGTGTTTTACTAGACGATGGCTTGTTCTTTAGTTTTTGTTTTGACCTTTGTTTTGACTTAGGATGAAACGTACATAATGTTTTTGTTATACGCCCAACCTTGGGGCTGGATCTGTACTTGTATTTATATATAACTAGCTCAATTATGTATTTCTCTAGCTCCATTCATCTTTTGCAATGTCTGTGATCCTGGCATGATAATAGAAGCTCAATGGATGATATACATTTTTATATACTATCATATGAACTAATGCTTCCGTTTAAGCCCCTATGTTATATATGTATATATATCAGGTTAAGTGTCTAGTTCTGCATAGGTCATGCCCAAACTCTTAGGGGCGGGTTGGGGGCGTGACAGATGTATTCTGTCTTGGTTAGACCATTCAGAATCTGTCCCGAAGCATTCCTCAAAACCACTGTAATAGAGGCCTGGAAAGAGCCTTTCTTTGTAGCCACGTCCCAATTGAATTTGAATTGATCTTGATCTGGAGGCGTCCAGGTATCCACTCCATTTGGGATCAGAGAAGGCTAGTGAGGAAAAGAAACTGTTGGGCGATGCACCGCATTCTCAAATTCTGCCATTGCCACTCAAGCTCGAAGTAAAGTCGAGAAAGGCTCCACTGGGTGATGGTTGAAAACATAATTGTTTCGATCCTTCCATATGAACCAACCAATCCAAGCTACTATACCAAGGCAGGAAGTTCGATCCTCCTCATTTTTGAATTTTTCCACCAGCTCACACGACCATTGCACAATCAATTGAATGGCTCCACATTCAACTTTGAAGTTTAAATCACTCCCGAACCATACAACTCTAACCCATCCACAATTGAAAAGAATATGCTCAACCGATTCAGTTTTGCTATGACAGATTGGGCATTCATTAGAAGGAGCGCACCGTCTCCAAAACAAGTTCTTTCTAGAAGCCAACACATTTTTACATGTTCTCCACCAGAAATGTCGGATCTTTGGAGGAACTTTAAGAGTCCAAATCAATTTCCAAAAATTGTTTGGAGGTCTAAAAGAGGTAGTGGGTCTCTGAATCAACTAGTTTTGCGCCTCTGAAAGAGCTATATGATATCCAATTTTGACTGAATATACCCCTTTCGTTTCAAAGTGCCAATTCATAGCATCTTCTTTGGTTGCCAAAGGTAGAGAAATTGACCTGATTGCTGCCACTTCAGATTCAGATACCAGACTTCGAAGAACGTCTACCTTCCAACTCTTATGGGTAGAATTAATCACATCTTCTACCTTTGTGATGAAAGATCCTTCAGGTATTGGAGTGGATATCTTGAATTTAGGGAGATTTCGCACCCATTTGTCTACCCAGAATTTGGCATTGGCTCCGCTATGAATTTGCCATCGCAAACCTTCCATAAGCACATTCCTTCCTTGCAAAATACTAGCCCAAGCCCAAGAAGCTCTACGACCTTTCACCGCTTCCAAAAAGGAGGAGTAAGGAAAATAGATACCTTTCAAGATGCGAGCAATAAAAGAGTTTGGGAACTTCACTAATCTCCAACCTTGGTGAGCTAATAGGGCCAGATTAAAATCTTTGAAGTCACGGAAGCCCAACCCCCCTTGAAATTTTGATAGCCATAGAGTCCCAATTGATCCAATGGGATGTAAGTCACACTTAAAAGCTATGCGACTATACATACTTCTTTTGAGATGTGTACCATATATAAGTTATCACATTTGTGAGATTGATTATCATAAATGCTATAACTAAAAAAATGCTAATAATGATTTATAATAAATAAAATTAAAAAACCATATAAGATTGTTGGTTACATATTTTGTACAAGCCAATTGTAACTTAACACATGGCTCGTAAAGGGTAATTTGGGAAATTAGTGCAAGTCTTCAGTCAACGACAGACACATGACAATTATATATTGGTAACAATGGATTTGTGCAGCATTGAAGCAGTTAGAAGGCGCAAGATGACGTGGCCCAACGGCTACTCACAATTCAAATTCAAATTCAAATTTATGAGGGAAATCCAACTGCAAGAATGGCATAGTGGAAGCAAACTGTTCAAGGCCATGACCAGTGATCGTGGAAGGTCATTTCGCCGGTTAGAAAACCACTTCGACGGTTACCATTAGAGGGTATAAATAGAGGAGAAAGCTAATAGAAGCTGACCCGGACTCAGATCCAAAAACCAATTATTTACTTTGTATTTTCTTTCCAATTTTAACATTTCATGTTCTTTAATTTCTATACTGCACTTCAATTCTTAGGAGTAGTTCCACGTAGTCTGTTGCCATAAAACCATTGAAGACTATGGAAGTGCGAAGGTATCATTGTAAGTTCTTATTGTTTAATGAAATTCAATTCATGAAACTATTTATCTATCATTATTTTCAATATCTTTAATTTTCCCCTCCCTAAGCAAAGCCATCAGTAAAAGTCCTCTTCATTGAGGTTGAAAGAACTTCAACACAATCGTCTGATAATTGGTTGGCAATTAAAACTTCTATAAGGACTTATTGATCCTTGCTGGCATGCTTAAAATTACATTATTAACCTTTGAAAGCCAAAGAAGCCAACATACATTTTTTGGCACGCCTGGTGGGACCTGGAAAATGGCTAGACGTCGAGCAAGAGGATAAAATGAACACCTCGAAAAAGGTGTAAAAGGAACTAATATAGAGGAAAATGTTGAGCCACATCTTGAAAATGTGCTTGCTTCAAACAATTCTCTACAGTTGGTTGAAGAAACCATTACTTCAAGGTATACAACCCAAGCCCAGAATATTGGGCAAGGCCAAGAAGTTGGCCCTTCGACTGTCTCATCTACACAACCAGTTAATCAATGGAGAGGTTTAGTGGATATTATGGGACAACAATTAATGTACACAATGGAAAGGTGGGCAGTATCCTTTTTGGATTGAATGCATACATATCAGCCACCCATCATTAGACAAGCTGAAGAAAACATAAATCTGCTTTAGCAGCAATTGGCTCAAAATAGACAGTCTACACAAAATAATGGACAAAATAATGGTCAAACTAGTAATCAAACACCTTAAAGACCAATGCCAGTGCCTCAGTCATGGTATGAGCCCCTTCCTAGAATGCTAACAGGCCAAAACATGTCTCTATCTACCAGCGAAGCCATAAATGTTGGTGGAGTAGGATCAACACAAGGAAATGGCAGAACATATACTAATCCTATGTTCGAAGCTATACGTGGGGGGTTAGATGGGATTCTTGAAATTGGAAGAGAAACAATACCTGTTCCCCCTCCAATGGCTTCTTTTGTAATGCTTTTTGTAAGCCAGGCTCCTGTTCAAAGCGGCCAGCCATATCCTCAGGCTTACCAGGCACAACAGGAACAACCAGTCCTAAATATGCCTTTGCCTGGACCAAGAGGACTCTAGGCACGAGTGGTTCCTCCAAACCTAGTGTTTGCTCTCCCAATAGTGGCTCAATTAGCACCAAACATGGTGCCTAGAGACCACATTGCTGATATAGTAAGAGAAATTTGTGGACCCATGGCTCGGGGGGTCCAGACTTCTGTCTATAGAAAGCCTTACCCAAAATGGGTAGATAGGCTGCACGAGTACCGATGGGGATATAAAATACCAAAATTTTCTCTTTTTTATGGGAATGGAAACCAGTCAATCATTGAACACATTGCCAGATTTACAGGCCAATATGGTGAGTTTATCAATAATGATTATATTAACCTATGACTTTTTTTCCAAATTCTCTAATTGGGGCAGCTTTTGTTTAGCACACTAACCTTTCACTTGGTTCTATTCAAACTTGGCAACAAATGGAGGAAGTCATTCATGCCCAATTTTTTCAAACAAAACCTAAGGTTTCCATGGCAGATTTGGCAAGATTAAGCTAAATGCCTGATTAGAAGGCTGCTCAATTCATTACCAAATTCAAAACAGTATGTAACAAACGTAGGGTCATTTTACCTAAACCTGATTTGTTAGATTGGCCCAAAATGGTCTAGAATTTAGGCTTCAAAAGAAGTTTGATTCAATAGAGTTTCGAGATCTACTATGACTTACTTATAGTGTTTCTAGATATGAAACCTTACTTGAAGAAGAACAAGACCGAAGCAATACATCCTATAGGACCTATTATGGGGACCCTAACTTTGAAATTGATGCAACAGAGATCACAGGAAAAGAACCTATGACCTGTGAGGCATTGATTCAGAAAGATACTACAATTGACTAACAATTCAAAAGGAAAGACCTTCATCGGAAATATTCTTTTGACATAACAAAAGCAGATGACATATTTGATTATTTGCTAGCAGCATATGAAGAGCTTAAAGGAAAATTGTACTACAAATGGCGCAACTCTTGGTCCCACTCAACTAAAAACTGTATTTTGTCTTTCGAGACAGGATGCAAGAACAAATTCGGAAAGGGAGGCTGAAATTTCCAACCAAGACTGAAAAAGCCATGGGAATTGATACCAACCCATTTCTAGAAATTGGAGAGGTAGCAGCTAATGTTAACATACCGAATTTCCAAAATCTCTCTTTGAAGGAATTGAAAGAAGTCAATGCGCAAATACATGTTGCTAGCCAGGCCACCTTCAGGAAGAACACAAAAGGTTCACCAGTTAGTGGGCAAAACTTTGTAGGGCAAAGGGATGGCTCCAGTTGTAGACACCCCATTTTTGATCACCCTCAAGACTTGGGCTCCACCGATTGATCACTCGATGATGAAAGTTACACTGTTCAATCACTCAATTTCTTTAGCAAGAAGAGCTTCTAAATCCCAACCTTACACCCCATTTTTGGACCAAAACTATTTTTACCAAAATTATTTTAGACTTCAAAACCCTCTTTTTCAAAATATTTTTCCCAAAAGTTTCTACGATGTTCTGAGGCTTGCATTTCGTTTAAAATATTCCACTATTTTGATAGTGGCCTCATGAGTGGGGTCTATGATGAGCTCAATAGGAGAGAATGTCTTTTTTCTTCTTTTCAATGGTGTTTCTTCTTTTCCTTCTTCTTCCTCCTGTGAATGAACTTTAGGTACTTCCTTTTCGGGGTCGAGCAAAAGTTTTCTTTTTCTCTGCTGTTGTTGCTTGCCCTTAAGAATATCCAAGGCCTGAGTCCTCTTGGGAGATTCCTCCTAAGAAGCCCCTGCAGCTAAGTTTGGGGAAGTAATGTATAAGTAAGGGATTCTAAAAGAAGGAGAAAAAGAGAAAGCAGAAGTACATACCTTTCTTTGAAATGGCCCTGGTGACTTTGAGAGGAGGAGATGATGTAGACAGGACATGGGATGGATCAGTAGGAGCAAAAGTGGGAATAGAAGTAATCGTGACTCCAGTCTCCTTGGGCTTGACTTGGGATGTCACATCTAGCCCTTTTAGCAGATCCTTGGGAGAAATGGCTAGGTGCACTTCCATATTAGTTGTCCACCAATCCTGGAACCTTTTCAGAGCTCTGCCATGATGGATGGAGGGTGTGAATTCAAAATCAGTCAAGTATTTTACCAGATTGAGGATTGCTTCATCCAACTTAGATTTTGGCACCTTTAACTCTTTGGTTGTAAGGTCTGAGTTCAAATGTCTACAGAGGGGTACAGGGATTCTCTAAGTAAGCCCAAACTGTTTGGAAAATTAAGCAAGACAATAGGCCTCAAAAATGCACTTGTAAGCTCAAGGGGCAAAAGTGCCAATAAAAATCTCCCTTGGAACAAGAAGTGAAGCCCACATGTCTTTGTGAATGGGCCTAGAGCAGTTTGTGTCTGCCAGAAATGTTCTCAACCATGCTGGGCCTTTGTCAGCTTTGAAGGGGAAGAAAAAGATAGAGAGAGAAGAAGTTAGGAGTTGGTGGAAAAAAGAAAAGTATAAGGAAAAACTAAAGGGATAGAGGGAAACTTGGCATATTTCACTCCATAAACCAAGAATTTCAAACACCTGGAGTGTAAGTCTGTGAAATATCCAAAAAGGCAGAGTTGGAGTACCTAGAATGGGCCTTCTTGGTTAACATCCATAGGCCTCTTACAAAATTGGGAACAAACTCTATATACATAGCCTAAGACATAAGGATCTAATGCTATCTTCTTTTTTGAAGCCAGAGCCTTGGCAAGATGGGCAAATTCAGGCTTAATCCTCTGAGAAGAGGTACATAAAATAAATTTGCAGAGCCAATAGAGGATAAAAGAAAAGAATTCTCAATCGGTCACAGGCCTTCTTTCTTATTCTTAGAACTTACAAAATCACTAAAGGAAGAGTTCAAAGAGGAAATAGATAAACGACCTTAAGGTCAGGATAGTCTGGACCAAAGGGGGTACCAATAGGTGATAACACTAAGGCCTCGTTTGTTTTCAGAGGTAGAATGAAGAGGATTCATAGTAAGGGGATTAATAGTGAGGGATTGTTAGTGAGGGGATTAAGCAAAATTGTGTTTGTTTTGATGATATTGTTAGTGTAGGAATTGTTAAATTATTTTATATAAAATAATAAAACAAATAAAAAATATAAAAAATTAAACATTAATGTTAAGAAAAAATGCCCAACATGTAAAAAATAAAAAATTTCTAGTCCAATGGACTATTTTTCTAATATTACCTCCACCTCCTCCATCTCAATCCCCCTTCCAACCTCCATCTTAATCCCCTCCTCTATCCTAATCCTTCCCTAACTCTACAAACAAACACAACACTAAATGGGTCTCACCTCCATCCTAATCCCATCCCACTCTTTACACCCCAAAACAAATGGGGCCTAAGAGATGGCACATGTCAAGAACAGTGGAGGCCATCATACCACACCAAAATTGGAAAAAATTAAAGGTTGAATTCCAAAAGCAAAGTGCAGCTGGTATTAGGAAAGGATCTTCAGGAATAGTGAACCTGGATAGTTGAAGGGCGTCAATGATGTAGAGCTCTTGAAGGTCCCATGTTCTGGCAAGAACAACTCGGTCATACCATTCCTTCAATTCAGGCCTCAATGTGGGCCAGCAGCGATGAGGTCTGTTCATCCTCCAGTTTCCCCAGTTAAACTCTCCTTCATAGACAAGTTGGTGATCCTCCAAGCAAGGATACAAAGCAGGAAGTGAGGCAGGGGCTTCTCTGAATATAGGTCCGAGAATGTATTCTCCCAAAGTATGATGATGGGGAACGAAGATGCGCCTATCAATGGTACTGGGTTCGCCAACCTTGTATTTATTTATTTCGTCAGTAAGAAACCTCCTCAAAGCCACAAAAGGGCTCATTCGCTCAACAACTGGTACTTTCGAGGAAAAGGAAGCCATTAGTGGGAGGGTGAAGAGAGTGCGTATGAAAAGGGTAAGAAAATGAAGTCGATAGCAATGGAAGTGAAAGGGAAAGACTGGGCAAGTGAATAGGTAAGATCGCGAGAATTTGGGGCTTTAAACCTTTTTGTCCGAAATAACCCATTAAGCCTAACGGGTAAAATAGACCCAAGTTAATTAATTGTTATTTTTACCCATGTGGGATTAAGGTCTTCATTTTAAAACAAAATGGGGTCTTGAAAACACAACAAAGATGGTTTCTTTCAAGAGCAACATTTTGAGAGGAAATATATTTCAAATGCTCAGCTTGGCTTCAAAGCAGTTTGAAGCCAGTGTTTTCCCTAGAATCTTTAAATCTTATGCCTTAAACTCAAGCAAAGTTTGGACTTATCCAATTCGAAGGTCTTCAAAGTTTGATCATAGGCTTTTTGATAAAGAAGATTTCTTTCAAAGGAGTATTTTGTATCTTTTTAAGAAAGGAGAGTCTATAGCTGTGAGATAAATAGTTATCATAAGGCCACTATTGGTGGAAATAATGCTAGATCTACAAATTGACAAAATGAAGCCCAACTTCAGAAATATGAAAGTACTTTTTGGACTTTATATTAAGACAGAACCCTTCGAAGGAAATCTTGTCATTTTGCAAGGGGAGCTCTGTGCTTCGAAACACTTAAACCGGGCTTCGAAGCAAGGTTAGGTACTTCGAAGCTGCTATGAACAAAGTGAGGGATAAGGTCATATTAACCATACAATTGGAATATGAAAAAACAATTTTATTGATATAAGTATTTACATCGAGAGCCCATTTGGTTACATTCTCAATTTTATAAAAATAAGGAATGGATAGAGTTACAAGGTCATGAAACTTTGTCCAACAAAATTCAATAAAAACATATTCTTTTCCTAGCCTCTCGTCAATCCTATCTAAATTTGGTTTATCTAATTGGTGAGCCCTTATTTGATAGAAGAGTTGCGGGGCCCTCATTTCAAATTTTGTTTGCTTAAGAGCTTTTTCCACTTCATCCATCTCTCTCATCCCATACATATCACCCATATTGGCATCTTTTTCACACTCTAAATCCTGGTTCTTAAAGTCTTTGTATTCTTCAAGAATGTTTTTGCCTCATAAGGTTTGAATGCGAGTAGCAGAAGCTTCCTCTAATGATGCACTGTTGGCAAAGGCATTTTTGTGCCAGTTGAACAGCAGGGAAGTTGATCCAGGAAAGTGTAAAGCTCTGCTTGGGCCACAGGGTTGAGAGTGTGACTTCGAAGATAATATCACAAGCCATAAAAAGTTCTTGTGAGGTGTCATCTCGAAGTACATCGAAAGATAAATGAGAGAAAGTAGCAAGCAAAGTTTGGGCTCTATACTCCTAATACGCAGTTGGAGGAACTGGAGCCTGTTAGGAAGCAAAATGCCGGCTTTCAAAGAGAGTGAGCTTTAATTTCTCAATCCAATTAGGATTAGGAGGTAGGGAAAGAGCAATTGGGTCCCCTCCAAAAGAAGGTGGAAACTGAGGCTCATTCACACACTATAACCAATCAGAGGAGCAAAGTTTTGCTTTTTTAGCTAAGAGTGAGGGACTCATCCCCAAAGCTTGAGGATAAGGGGTCTTTCGCACTATTTTGGTCAGCAAGTTGGAGGTGTACCATGCCGAAAGCAAGTTGTCTTCGAGCAGCGAAGATGGTCGAATGGGGTATATGGATACACATAGAGCTGCGTGAAGAGGGAGGAATCACAATAAGGTCATCGAATTCAACAAATCTGTGATGAATTCACTCCCTTGTTTGGGGTTGGGTTGATGTTGGCCAAGCATCCTAGCCAGTATTTCCAATAGAAGAGGCGGCCATTTTGTCCCATGCAGAGGGTTTGGAGGTAGATGAAGAGCTTCCAAGTTCCATGTTGGCAAATGTTTGGTCTAAAGGCTCGTATTCTGCGAAAGCCTCCATAACTTTTATAAATAGAGGAGGGTAAATGTAGACGCCCGAACGTCCCGGGAAAATCCCATTTTGTTTATTGGGCTCACTACAGTTCGGACTCCATGTCACTGTTCTGAATCTAATCTCACAAAGTGCAATGCAAGATCGATAAATCACCAAAAAGTCCAAATCCGGCAAATCGTTTTGAAAAATTGATTTTTAGAAAGAAGTGTCAAACATGGATTGCTTTGCCAATACAAAGTACCACCTAAATATTTTATTTTGGGGGAATTTAGGAAACCCTGACTCGTGCCTAAGGCCACGTGTCCGTCATCACCAAATTGCCTCGGCTCGGGAACTTGGTACGAGAGGGGAAGGTCATGCAATGAGCACCCTCGCACGCCCGATCAAAGATCGGCCTTTACTAACATGATATCTTGTTTTTGAAAATACATGTTCTTATTCCGGTTATTAACCTAGAATTACTATGTGATGAGCACAGCATACAAGTATAGACTGGATCGCCTAAGTTAACAAAACATCTCGTGTTTGTTTTTTGAAAGCGGTTTGCTACTCGCAAGTAGGCTAAAATGCGGATTTTGCCACCCTCAAGTGGGCTTAGAAAACATGGTGACTTGCCACTCTCAAGTGGGCTTAAAACTCGCAATCGATGAATTGTTCCAATTCAAGTAATCAACCTTCACCATAGGCAAACAGGCAGTTATATCACATAAGCAGTTAGCCTCATGGTAAGCGTGCTATCATGGCAGTCACTCACACACATGCAAGGATGCTAAAGCATAAACACTTACCGAGTACTCCGAGCCAAAACAAAAGCTATGTTAGAAATCAATACATGATCCTAGCTATGTCAAGAATGCCTAATGGAACACATACAAAATGCAACTAAGATAGGCTCGACTATTCTAAAATGTCATGTGAAATGCAATTTGATACATGTATTCAAACAGGAATTGAAATACTATGCAGTTAGTATGATGTGCCGAGCCCGGTGCATGCAAGACAGATGAATGAATGCAAACATGCGGAGCATAAGGATGCTAATTGAAACATGCCCTAAAACTAACCATCGCAAGCTAGTAAATAAAATGGAGAAAGAAGTGGGGGTTGGAAGACATGCATCACACACACGCACACTTATTACAAAATTCACCCTCTCGACGGAGGGTCCGAATGAATAATACAGAACCAACTAGCTAATCTAAGCTAATCTAATTAAACTAGTTATTACACAACGAAATAAATAACAAACTACAGCTAATTATTACACAACTCTAATTAATCAACAAATTAACTAAGTAAGCAATTTAAATAAGCATGTAAACTAAATGAAATAAGCTGCCCCAGCTCTGCTTTGGATGACAAAGGATGCATGCATGCAAATTGCCTTGTTCAGAAATCCCTCGACGCCCCGACTTGCCTCTGTTTGCAATTGACCTCAAACACTGCACAAGGCTCCAGAAGGCTGAAACTCCACCCTGGGAATCTGTGGGAAGTTGCCGACCAGCTATTGGTCTTGGAGACCACCTGCGACCACTTTTGTGGTGAAAAACCAAAAAAAGTGGTCGGCCAAACACTAAACCTGGTCGGCCGACCAGTTTCTGCCCTGGTTTCTAGTTTTCTACAACAGAAGGCAAGAGAGAGGGATGGCAAAGTATTCGCAACACATGTGTGCACGATCACTCTCCCCATCATTGCATAAGCTCAAGAGAGTGTAGTCCTCGACCCTCGGGCCACCAATCATGCATTTCGATGCATGATGGCCGAGCCAAATTGCACGACTTAATATGAAATGAATGCACATACAAGTACCTAAAGCCAACAACTCCATCATGGGTAGTCAAGAATGTCGGCGACCGGGAATCGAGGCACGTTTCATCACTTTGAGTACGGACGTCCCTCATTTCCCGTGTTCAGACTAACTCCTATCCCGAACACAATGCAACAAACATGGCATACACAAATGCAACTCTAGCATGCAATCCTAATGCAATGCAACTAAGTAACATTCAAGGGATAACATGCAAACATGCAACTAGCATACACAATGCTATAAGCTACATGGCATGCACAATGCTCATGACACTAGCATACACGATGCACATGGAATTAATATACACAATGAGATGAACAAGGCATGCACAATGCAATGATCAATCATGCGACAACGTGGCATACTCAATGCTATGAACTACAATGGCATACTCAATGCAAAATGGACTTAAACCAAAATGGATGGGCCTCAGCCACACCCCAATCAGTGGCCAAAGATGATGAAAACAAGGCTCCAAAACTCATGCAAACATGCCAATGCAATGGCCCCAAGCCTAAGGCATAAAACACAACTTTCCAAACGCATTGAAAAGGATGAAATATGGAGTGCAAGGACACATGTCCCAACTCTGAAATGGCAAACAAAGTGACTCCAAATGATGTAAACAACTCACGCAATGCATGTTGAATGGCTCAAACACCGAAACTAGTGAAGTGTATTACACTATAGGCATGCAAGACAATGCTCAAATGGCCAAACCAACTCCAAACAGACCCTATGTAGGCCAGAATAGGGGCAAAAGTGAACTAAGATGATGGCTTGAAAGGCACAAAAAATGAAGCTCATGCAATGGCTCACAAATGGGGTATAATGATGCAACTCTCAAGCACATTGAAAGAGTGACAAACATGAGAATATGGCCAAGAAATAAGCTCTGAAATAACATTCCTCATAATGCCAAAACATGCAAATACCTCAAGTTAAGCATACAAGGGACCTCAAAACTCAAACTAGGCAAGGCTATTACACTACAAGCATGCATGGCAAGCATCATTCGACCAAGAGGCCTCAAAACAGAGCTAAGGCAGCCCAAAATATGAACAAAATCAGTTTGGATCATGGCCAAAATATGCTAGAATAGAGGGCCAAAACATCATGCAATTCAAGCTAGTAAACATGATTTACACTACAAGCATATGAAGCATATGAGAGGCTACCAAACCACCAAAAACAGAATCATGGCATGCCAAAAGATGGCCAAAAACCCACTGACATGACCAATGCATGCAAGAATGAGGTGCTACTTGACAATCCATGAAAGGGATTATTCTACATATGCAAGAGGCAAACACAAGGTGACCAAACCAGCCATAGACAGAGTCTATGAAGGTCCCAAAAGTCACCAAAAAGGGCCTGAACTAGGCCTTGGAAGTATGAAAGTATGTGCTCCTTTGAAATGCCAAAAATGCAAACAAACAAGGCCAAAAATGAGAGGGTCTCCCCTCTCTGATTTTGGCCCTCAAAACCACACGCCAACCACTGAAAATCCGCTGGATTTCAGTGGCTAAAAGGCCAAGCAAAGATCAACACAAAGGTCTCATGGCATGGCACAAAACAAGGTTAAATAGAGCATGCAAGAGGGTAGATGACCCTTAACACCAAAAGAGCCTTAAACAAACATAAAAAACACTTAAATATGAAGCTTTTTCAGTTGAAAACAAAGCCTAAATACGCATGCAAGTATGGCTAAGAGAATGATCAAGATAGAGCTTAAAAAGAGGGAAAAGGAGTTACCCTTGAAGCTCAGCAAAACCGACAAGTTTTGGGACCAAAAGCCAACTCTTCAACCTCTAAAAATACCCTCCAAGAACCTCAGATCAATGGTGGAGGTGTATGGCTATGAGGTGTGGTGCAATAGGTCAAGAACAATACACAATTTGAGCCAAAATATAGAGATATAGAGAGAGATATGTATTTTGCCTTTGGGAAATTTTCTCAACCTGTGCAAAGGAGCGGGAGGGCCTCTCTTATAGAAAAACAAAGGGTTCAAGGGGTTCAAGCTTCTTGGAGAAGCTAAAACTTGGATGCAATCCCTCCATAGGTATGGAGGATACAGTCTGTGCCCTCCAGCTGGCACAACCGGCATCCATTCAGTCTGCCAAAACAGAAAGAAAGCTGCCGACCAAAAAAGCTGGTCGGCCTGCTACTTTTTCTAGTTGGCCGACCACTTTTTCTGGTTTTCCAAAAAAAAAGTGGTCGGCCAAGGTAATTGGTGGTCTCCACACTGAAAGCAAGCCCATGGTGGGGTGGGAAACCAGAAAATGTGGTCCAAAGACTAAGAAAACCAGTTTCCCGACCAGAAAACTAGCTGGCGGGGAGAAAAGTGGTTTCTAGGGATAAAAGCTGGTCTCCCATCCTTGTACCACTTCCCAAAAATGGAAAGTAAGGTTTATACCCAAGACAAACCAAAACGGATGCAAGATGAGGGTTCGGGAGGCAAGACGCGCGGCCGGGAGCCCCGAAAACCAGCTGCCAAGCATCAAAAGTGGCGTACGACCACAAAAGTGGTCTCCCGGACGACAGTGTCCTCTAGACAGAGGAAACAAGGTGTGTTCCAAAAACCATGCCAAACGGAGAATGTTAAGTGGTCCCGAGCCGAGGCACCGGCCGACGGCTCCAAAAATCGAAAACCGGAAACTAGTCTCCAAATGGGAACTGGCCTATGACCACAAAAAGTAGCCTACGACCACTGAGAGATGGTCTACAAGACCTCTCCCTCTCTCCGGGAAGAGAAAACAAGACTTGGTTCGCGGACCGAGTCAAAGTACAAAGGGTCCGGAGGCGAGGCTCTCAACCAAAAACTCCAAAACCTCGAAACGAGCACAACATGCGCAATCACTGAGCACTTAATCGATGACGTCTGAGTGTTAAGGTCGATCAAAAATGGGGTGTCTATAGTAAATACGGCTAATAAATGCATGAAAGTTCTTTCGAGATCGGTCATCATTGTCCTCCTCGTATGCTTGATCAATGTAGGAGAGAGCTTGATTAGCCATTGAAGATTTATCAGTCCCTTCGTATACACATATAGTGGAGATAATGTCCAAACGCAAAGGAGAATTTAATAAAGTCCAGTGTTCCTTTGCTTGGAGACAGTTACACTTCCAAGTAATAGAAGTCATGCACGTTCTAGGACGTGGGCGAAGCACACTGATCCACTAATATTACCAAGTATTGGCTATATTAGTGTGGGAGGTATTGTTGGCTACATATTTTGTACAAGCAATCGTAGCTTAACACGTGGCTATCAATTTGGGGAATTAATGCAAGCCTCCAGTCAACGACAGTACGTGAGTTATATTAGTAACAATGGATTTGCGCAGCATTGAAGCAGTTAGAAGGTGCAAGATGACGTGGCTAACGGTTACTCACAATTCAATTCAATTCATGAGGGAAGTCCAACTGCAATAATGGCGTAGTAGAAGCAAACTGTTCAAGGCCATGACAATGATCGTGGAAGGTCATTTCGACAGTTAGAAGACCACTTCAACGACAACCATTAGAGGATATAAATAAAGGAGAAAGCTAATAGAAGAGGACCCAGACTCAGATCCAGAAACCAGTTATTTACTTTGTATTTTCTTTCCAGTTTTTACATTTCATGTTCTTCAATTTTTGTACTGCACTTCAATTCTTAGGAGTAGTTCCAAATAGTCTGTTGCCATAAAAACCCTTCGAGACTATGGAAGTGCAAAGGTATCATTATAAGTTCTTATTGTTTAATGAAATTCAGTTCATGAAATTGCTTTATCTATCGTTATTTTCAATATCTTTAATTTTCTCCCATAAGCAAAGCCATCAGTAAAAATCCTCTTCATTGAGGCTAAAAGAACTTCAACACAATTGTCTGATAATTGGTTGGTAATTAAAATTTCTGTAAAGACTTATTGATCCTTACTAGCACGCTTAAAATTAATTTAACCTTCGAAGCCAAAAAAGTCAAAAAGATATAACCAAAACATTTTCGATTATAATTAAAAAATAATCACAATAAGTCATAATCAAATCATAACTAACTTCACAATAAGTCAAAAATTAAATACCATAAATGCCATAACTGGGCATATGGTAACACCCTAAAATAGAGTGTTTATAATAGAAATTTCTCCATACATAAAATAATTATCATATGTAAATATTTTTCTTAAATATTTTTTTTTTTTTTGTTTTTTTAAATTTGTAGCATTGTTGTAATAAAAATAAGAAATTCATTTTACTCCCACATGATTTTGATCATTTTTAGATTTAATCTTCCCACCGTTATTTATTCGGTTAAACTTGCAAGATTTTATGGAACAGCGCCAACATTGAGAGTGGATATGAAAAAACAATATCAAATTCTATTGTAAAAAGTCAAATTTGCACTTTATCCATCTTCCTACTTCAAAACCCTAAACCTAATACAACCAACACTCTATCTACTCCCTATCACACATGTCCAACCATTTTCGCTTTCAGAAGTTGTTGTTAGCTCTCTGCATTCCAAACTCACGACAGATCATCGAAGGTTGCACTAAGCTTGGACATTAAGTTTAATTTTCACTTAATAATAATATAGATGGATAGATAGATAGATAGAAGATAGAATAATGTTCAAGTGTTAGAGATAGCTTTGCACTTTATAAATTGGCCTTTTCTTGGATGAATGTGACCAAGTTCCAATAAAGACTAAAATATTGCGGCTGGATATTCTGGCAGCCTACAGAGATACAAACAAGAGTATGTAGTACATGCAAGGTGACAACAACAAAGCATGCCACTGGGGTTAGTAGCTAGTGGTGAAGCATTGTTTTCCCTAGTAAGGTGTTAAGTTCAACTTGGGAGGGGCGTGAAATGCTGGGTATTTTCTAGTGGTTCTCTTCGGAGATCTCGCGTTGTACTCTAATCAAATCTTGTCTCTGCTGGGGGTGGTTGATGAGCTCCACCGGTGCCTCGGTGGTGGGTCCCTTTCTATAAGTTGGATCAAATTACGCTGGCAATCAATTACCCCGAAGCTTGGCCCACAGATGCTGTGATGACACCTCAGAACATCCTTTTTTCTTGTTAAAAAAGAAAAAAAAAAAAAAAGCATGATATTGAATACATGTACAGATGATGTCTATCTAACACGTGTTTATAGTTGTCTACATCCTAATTTTATTCACAATTGATAAAAAGGTATAAATAAAATATAATTTGTAATTAGTCTAAAATAATAGAATTCACAAGTTTAAGTGGAGTTAATTAGGAGTGTAAAAATGGCTCGCGGCTCGTAGGCGGCTTGAAGCCCATCTGCGGCTCGAGATGGGCCAGCCCGATTAGACCTAGTTAGTACCGGGCCCAAGCTCAGCCCGAGATCCTGGGCCATCATTTTGAAGCCCAGCCCAGTCCATGGCCCGATCCATCGGCCATCTCAAGGCCCCTCAAAACCTAGCCTACCCGACCCGAATTTTGGCTAGAGCCTGCGAGACCCGACATGGGCCGGCCTGAGCCAAATTTACACCCCTAGAGTTAATGTACTTTTTAAATTAGAGGTCCACTAGTTTAGATCAATTAAAAGTTATGTTTTGTTTATTGAAGTGTGAACAAAATTATTTTTCGAGTTATTTGTACTTTGTATCATATCTCAAAGGTCAGTGATGGAACAGTTTTTTTTAGCATTACTAGTGCCATTGATGTGACAATGGGTCTCTTAGAAATCAAAGATGATGATGTGTACTTGACACTATTAAAAGTGACACTGAATAATTTTTTATCGTGAGGAAATGTGCTCAAACTTAATTGGGCTTGTAAAAAGACTATCTCAAAATTTATGTCCTCTCTTATGTATTTTGGTATAGTCTCAAAAATGTTATTCCTATAAAAGGGGAGAAATTAAGACACTGACTTAATTATTGAAGTCACCTCAATGTGTATGGATTAAAGCTTAAGAAAAATGGTTCAACTAGGAAACTGAACCAAATCTGACCCACTTAGCCCAAATGGACCAAGAGCAAAGTATCCATGAGAACTCGCTAAGGAACTGCTTGCTGAGGCATAGTTCCTGGAGCAAACTCTACCATAGTGCGGCCATTTTGTTACAGCACCGCCTTTTTGTTAGGACACCGCCTTTGATACTTACCGAAGGGAAGGGAGCTGAGGCAACTCCAACCTTCGCAACTATCTACTGAGGCACAGTTCCCCCAAGACGATAGCAACCTTTGAGGGAGACCTCCTCTATACAAAGTAATGTACAGATATTTGGCGCTGATAGTAAGCCCTAAGGTATTAGCAGCTTAGGGCTGAAGCTGGTCCGAAGTGCGCATAGCTTGACGTTGATAGCAAGCCCCAACGCTTACTGGTTGAAGTCGATAGCAAGTGGCAGAGGTACCAATATACTGCAACGACCCCACAAAAATCGAAGCAGGATAGCACGAAAGCAAGGGACTGCCTTTCCATTTACCTAGGTCAAAAACTTGCCCTGGTTACATAGGCAGGACCAAGGAACCCCCTTCGGGCTTGGTATGAGGCGCATCCCTTGTTATGACCTGCGCCCTGAGAGGTTGGAGAGTTTGTGGTTAGCTGCTAGGGTAAGAGAGTCGTTGAGGTAGACACAAGCATAACCGATAGCAGGTTATAAGTCTTGAGAGTGCAAGTCTTGGGAGATCAAACTGAGAAGGCGGGTGCCAAAGCGCGTACCATCGCAGAGAGTGCCATCGAAGTAGGTGCACCTCTTATGGTCTATACCAAAATGGCACTCGCTGAGGTTCACACCAAAAAAGGTACATTCTAAGGCTCGTGCCAAACAAATAGTGTAGTGGCAGACGCTTTGTGCCAAGCAGATAGTATATGTCAAGGGACATGTGTCTACCAAAGCCTAGTGGTTCAAGACAGCGACACGTGTCGCTGCTCTGTTTGGCCACTTGGTATATTCTGGTATCAAGGAAAAATCTATGAATATGACCCATTTTCCAATACTCAAGAAGAACTTCTTGGGATTTGGAAGGATATGATTTTGCATTGCCACATTCTTGTTACTCATTCTCCAACCTCTATATCATTAACTCATTAACAAGTTTTGTTACTCTAAGTGATATTATTATTACTAATTCATTTTGGACCCTCTACAATTCCTTTATTCTAGTCCACTCTCAAAATTTATGTTGCAAAATTTTTGAAACGTACAATGAAAAAAATTGGACTGTAATGAAGATTGGAGAAACATTTTGAACATAGTAAATCAGGTGCCATAGGCTGACTTTTAATTACATTGATGTCTTATCTTTAGAATTTTTATTTTAAAAAGTGTTTGTTTAAATTTTAAAATATGAAAATCCAATTCATTTTAAGTATGTCTCACACTATATTAAATTTAAATCTATATCATACATTTAAATTCTAGAGTTCTCTATAAAAATTAATTTATATATTACATTTCTCTTGTGAATATATCAAGTGGAGTTTGATTAGAAATATAAAATGAATAAATAAAGAAATAAAAAGAGAAAAAGTTGTTCTTTTAGTTCTAGGTGTGATGTAAGCTTCATCTTGCATGTGGGTTGAGCTCACCTAATTTCATCATAAATGAAAGAGATATGTTTTGAATTATGAAATTTACTTCAAATTTTAGCTCGAACAAATTGTATATTGTAATTTAAAATTAGTGGAATGTAAGTTACACTCAAAAGTTATGTTAGTATACACATTCTTTTTAAAGTGTGTACCATAGGTAAGTTATTACTTTTGTGGGATTGATTATCATAAATGTTATATAATTAAATTCATTTTCATTATAACTAAAAAAGTTTTTTAGTGTATTACATTGGAGTGATACTTTTTTTGAGTATTACATTGGAGTGTTACGTTTAGAGAAAATAAACTTAAGTGTTATATTTAGTAATTTCAATATTATGAGAAAATCCACATTTGTCGCTCACCACATAACACACATGCGTTTATATTTAAACCTTTATATAATTCATACTAGAATAGGACTTTTGAGTCCGTAAGAAAAAATAGATGACCAAATAATTCATAAGATTACTATTTGAGATTTATTGATGCTTCACCCAAATAATAATGATTCATAATAAATAAATAAATAATCACATAAGATATAATCAAAAATCTTTTCGATCATAATTAAAACAATAATCACAATAAGTCATAATCAAATCATAACTAATATCACAATAAGTCATAATTAAATACCACAAATGCCATAACTAGGCATATATGGTACATACCCTAAAATAGAGTGTTTATAATACAATTTCTCCACATATAAAATAATTATCATTTGTAAATATTTTTTAGAAAAAATACTTTTTTTTTTTTTCCATTTGTAGCACTGTTGTAAATAAAAATAGGGCAAAATTCACTTTACTCCCATGTAATTTTGATCATTTTATAATTAATTTGCCCGCCGTTATTTATTCTGTTAAACTTGACAGATTTATGGAACATACACCAACATTGAGAATGGATATGAAAAACAATATCAAATTCTATTGTGAGAGTCAAATTTGCTCTTTCTTCATCTACTTCATCTTCTTCCTACTTCAAAACCCTAAATCTAATACACCCATCACCTCCATCTACCTCCCTATCTCACATCCAACCATTTTCTCTCTCAGAAGTTACTGCCAGCTCTCTGCATTCCAAACCCCACGACAAATCATCGAAGGTTGCAATGAGCTTGGAACCTATGGAGTTAATGGTGGTAAATTGGTAATTGAGAAGTGGTACTGCACAATATGTAAATTTATTATTGGCTTAACAGTTTTAGGTGTTCAGTTGATTCATCGGAGATTTCTTAAAAGTTTTAAAACTTTATTTGTATTTATTTATTATTTTATTTTATTATATTATTTGTATTTATTTTTTTATTTCTTTTTTCAACATTTATGTTTATTTATAATTTAAATAGTGTTTGAATTTTCCAACAAACATCATAGAGTCTTTATATACATGACTCTAACTCAAGCGGAAGAAAAAAAATAAAACAACGTATTCTGTTTTACTTCTCTCTCTCTCTCTCTCTCTCTCTCTCTCTCTCTTACTGTATTCTCTATATTTTATGTTTTTGGGCAGCTGATACAGACTTGGAAATCCTTTTGAAGCAATTGTGCATTGTGTTAGATTCTGTGAATTTTTTTGGCTATATCTTAGACTCATTTGTGATCGTTAAAACATGCACGGAGGAAACGCATAATGACTTTATAGCGTCTCTGACGTGCTTCTCACAATTACACAGGCCTTTTTTCTAAACCTTTTTCTTCATCTTCATCTTATTCTTATTATGTTATCTATTCTATTATTAAAAGGAAACACCTTAGTTAGTGTCCTAAAGCCATACTCTCAGAAATTTTTACTATTTTTTCTAAAACAACCTTAACTTTTTAAATAATTATACTATTTTCAACTTATGTCAATTGGTAATTAATGATAAAATGATAAATTACTAATTCACAAACTAAATAACCTCTACTTCTCACGTTTCACAAAATGCTGCTATACAGTTTCACGTTTCCAAAACAACTACTGTGGCTAGCCATTTTCTCAGTTCCCTCTATTCACAAACTTTTCCTTCTCTTTTGGGAAAACACTATTCAACTATTCAAACAAGTTTTTCTCTTTTTTTTTTTAATTTTATTTGGTGGAGAAAGACTAATCAACTACATTTAATCTTATGATTTTGTTGCAAGTTAGTAGAGTGGTTATCCAAAGTATATATGGACTAATCATCTAACACTGTAATAGCGTGTTTGATTGACATGATTAGAGCATGGATTGAGATTATTAATCTATGGGTCCAATAATCCTATATTCGTTTTGAAATTTTATTTCAGGATTATTAATCCAACAAATTTGTAGGATTATTAGTAATGGCATAGAGGTGAGATTATATATCCTAAGTTGGGAAATAAAATAAAAAGACTCTTTTATCTACTAATCTAATACAAATTAAACAATGGATAAGGGGATAATTTATCCTACTAATCCAATCGGATAGTGAATACCACACTAATTTGATGGGATTATTAATACCTTCACTATTAGTCTTGTGAATCAAACATGGCCTAAGTGTACTATTGTTAATACACTTATTAGTTTGATTTATTTGTTCATACAATTAGTGTTCATGAAATTTTTTTTTTTATTTTTAAATTATTGGTTTGATTTATTTGTTAATATAATCAACGTTTTAAGCGTTTGTAAATTTAAAGTGTATATCAAATCTCGTTATCTCTAAATGTTTTAAAAATTATTGATTTGATTTATTTGTTTGTTATCTTCATTTTGTGTGTGTTCAAAAAATTAAAATCAACGTTCTTAAATTTTCTGTGTCAACTTAAAAAATCACTGTTTATCTGTTTGTTGTCCTCATTTTGTGTGTTTAAAAAAAAAAAAAATTCAAAACAGTGTTCTTAAATTTTTGGTGTGTTTAAACAATTCAATGTTCTTGAATAATTCAATGTTCTTAAACAGTTTGTGTGATCACCCAAAACTATTTTATTTGAAATAGTCAGTGTATAAATCAATTGAGTAATATTTGTATTGGAGTGTTGTGTAAAGTTATGTGCGAAAATAGTTCAATTTTGTAATAATTTTTTTTTTAAATATAATTTTCGATCTCAGAAATTATGAAATTTTATATTATGTTGTTCTTATAAGAATCTAGCACGTTGGATAAAAATTTCAGAAATTAATTGATGAGTATTTAATTTATAGCAGAATTTGAAATTGAGTTTTGAGTGTTTAGACCATGATTTGAGATAAATTTGTTGGGCCTAATTGGACCATGTTTGACTTATGGGTGAGACCTTGACTTAGATTTAATTTAAATTGAATTTGTTTAATGACTCAGGTTTATTTGTTTGGTCCTTTTTAATTAGGTGATTGATAGTAACCACCTTAGGAGTTGTTATTATTTATTATGTAGGATTATAATAAATATTTGATGATTGATTCTATGGTGTGTACCATATGGTGAAAAATTATATATTTTTATAGTAAATAAAATGAGTGTATATTTCGTGGTGAAAAAATATTATATTTTGTGATATACAAAAATATTATATTTTATATGAGAAAAATTATATCATTTTATAATTTATATTATAAAAATTTTAAGATACTATACAAAATTTTAAATAATAAAATTACCAAAATTAATGACAACCCACGTGGGCTGCCCATCCCACGCCTTTCCTTGATTTGCTTGCTATTCTTTTCCTTTACTCTTCCTTTGTTTTCTTGTGCAGAGAGCTTCTGCTCTCTTTCCTTTTCTCTCTCTCTCTCTCTATTTCTCTCTTTTTGGCCTCTATTATTGGCTCAACATTTGAGTTTCAAATTGGGGTATGAGATTTTGCAAAAATTTTGTCAATAAAAGTGGGGAGCTCGTCGTGATCTTCGCAATGGTGGTATCGAATCCATGATCGGGTGATGTTTGCATTTTCGAATTTGTTTTTCTTCATATCTGAGATAGGACTTTCTTCATATTTTTATATTAAAGTTATGTTAGGGTTATTCTGAGAAAATATGTCATTTTAAGAGGTATTGCATATATATATTTTCAGATTTTTGTTTGGTAATTTTTAGAAGAAAATTATGTTAAAATGTTAAGAATGTTGACATTTTGAGATTGATTTGGAAAAATCATTTTGTGTTGATAATTTTGTATAAAAAAAATTCTAAAATAAAATTTAAACTTTGTAGGGATTGTATCTACATCATATTAGGATTAGATGATTTATTTTGAGAAATATAAAGTTGAAATAATTTTTTATCCTTGATTTGGAATTTATTTTTGAGAAAATAAATTAATATTGGGAATATTGTGTAAATTGTTAAGTTGGGATTATAGAGTTGTTTTTAAGATAAATAAATAAATAAATAACTTTAAAAGTGTCATATTCATGAAACTTTATGGAATGTGATACGTTGATGATTAAGTTGTGTTCTCTTTTTTTTTTTTTTTTTTGTGAAAATAAAAAAAATGTGAAGTGTGAACTTTTGAACTCATAACCTTGAAAATGTTACTCTTGAGCATATTTTATAATTTTTGAAGTAAATATATTGTTATTTGTAGAGATTTAAGAAAATTGGCTAGGTATGAAATGTGGATGTATTTGAGAGATGAGACATGTGAGATTTAGTTGGGTGTTATTAATTTGGAAGATGGTGAGAATAATGGAGTTTAGTTAATATTTTAAATCATTCGTAATTAAAGGGTGTTATTGGTTTAATTCATAACTTTAATATTATGAGATTAAAAGTGATAAAGTTGACCAAGTATGAGATTTGAAGAAATAAGCGAGATTAAGATGATGTGATACGGTATTGAGTTCCTAATTTTACTAGTTGAGTAATGTTATAATAATAATTTCATACTTCAAAATTTTTTTGTGATATTTGAATTGTTTGGCGGTTTTTGACAAGAAAAGAATAGAATGTGATTTTTAGCTCGCTCGGAACAAATGAATGAATTGGATTAAAACAAAAATGAGCTATCGAGACTTTTATTTATTTATTTATTTTCCCTTGGTTTAATTTGATAGGGGTTAATGTTGATAATTGGAAAGTGAACACTCGTGTTATATTTTATAATTATAGTCAAGAGCAGATTTTGATATAATTGATTAAGTGTTGGAATATTCACTTATGCTTACTGAAAATTATGATTAAACTTGAAGATTCCAATATTTCACTTGCATGAGAAAAATGGGAATTTAATTCTATTTAATGTTTGGGATGAGAATGAGTTTTGGAAAGATTGTAATTATATTTCATTGATAAGTTATGTGAATTAGAAATTGATGAAACCTTGAACCCGGCTTGGTGTTATATGTTATTGCTAATGATGAATCTATTGTTTAAAAGTTTTGATTTTGGTAACCAGAAGAGGATTTTCATGTTGGTATTTAAATGAGATTCTTGGAAAGATAAGAAAATGTTTAATTTTGGAAGTTTGTTGTGTATAAAGAATATTGTTGAATTGTCTTGAAAAGAGTTAGAAGTTGTAGATTTACATATGGTAAATACATGAACATTGACATTGTTATATTATCTCTTGGGATTGTATCATGATATTACATTGATAGAGATATGGAAATTGATCACAATGGAGAATTGTGTGAAGGAAATTGGAAATGGAATCATATGAAGGATTGTACATTTTGCATTATCATTTTATCAAACCACTATTGAAATTGATTTTAATCTTGCATGGGAAGGTTATGGTTTTTAAAGAGAAATTGTTTTGTGAAACAAAATCATTTAGATTTGATTTGGCTAAATACGTTGATGAGTCCGGCTAGGGGGTGTAGTTTGATATTGGTTAAGTTGGCCTGAGTGTCCATGGTGAAAGACTAGAAACCTACGCGAATAGGTGTTGAGCCTTCCGATTAATACCGGTAAAAATAACAATTTAGTAGTACTTGTATAGTCTACTTGCAGACACCAGCCTAGGGATTACCTGAGTCATATTTACCACCTTGGAATTCTATTGAAATTGTTGGATTAATGTGTTTTCAAATTGGCATTGTGCACAAAATTTTCAAAAGATGAGAAAAAATATTTTGAGCATGACATGACATATGCATTCATCTCATAAGATTATATAAAATGTATTTGATGCCTTGTTAGATGTCTTTATGAATTGTTTAATTATTTGATTTAATTGACAATGAGGTAATTGAATAAATTGAAAGAGATGTCTTGTGGCTATAGAAGCATGTTTAGTTATTTAAGTTAATTTGTTGTGGTTAATTAAATAAATTAGATTTACGAGATTATGAAATAAAACCATATGATTTTTAACATGATATGATTTCACCTATATGTTTGAGTATCTTTGTACCCGCATATCTTCTAATGTTTTAATATGAGATTATTTTGTGAGCTAGTGGTTGCTCACCCCCTGCCTATACATGTGTACAGGGAATGTTTTTCGGATTTGAAGATCAAACAATGGATCTTACGATTTTATAAGTGTAGTATAGTGATGGATTGTACTACTACTTTTTATTTGCGTTGTGTGCTATTTTTTTGTAAAGAGTTGTGACCTCTCTTTTATTGTAAGCCTCAGGGCATTTCTTTTATTTGTGTGTAAATGTCTTTATTGTATCACGAGAGGGAACATGTATATTTAATTATTTATCATTTCATCAAAGGATGAATTGTCATTTGTAAATGAACTTAATTAATGACTATTAGTAAAATTATCCGAGTAATAAAATTTGGGGGCATGACAGTTTGGGATTTTTCCCATTTCACTTTAGCTTTTGATTGTTGTTGTTGTTTTTTTTTTTTTTTTTTTTTTTTGTATAAATTCAGTATTTTAAAATTAAATTTGTTTGTTTACTTGATTTTGTGTGTTTGTTATTTAAAATAAAATTCAATGCTCTTAAAAAAAATCATGTAAAATGACTGTCTTGGAGTTTTTTTTGTATTTTTTTTTTTTTTTTGTGTAATCATACTTTCTACAAAAAAAAAAAAATTATAGAAAAAAAAAATTTATTAGTTTGATTTATTTGTTAATACAATCAGTGTTTATAAAAAATTTTTTTTTTTTAATTAAAATTATTGGTTTGATTTATTTGTTAACATAATCAGCGTTTTAAGCGTTTGTAAATTTAAAGTGTATATCAAATCTCTTTACCTCTAAGTGTTTTAAAAATTATTGATTTGACTTATTTGTTTGTCGTCTTCATTTTGTGTGTTTAAAAAATTAAAATCAATGTTCTTAAAATTTTTGTGTCTGCTTAAAAAATTAGTTTTTATTTGTTTGTTGTCTTCATTTTGTGTGTTTAAAAAAAAATAAATAAATAAAAAATTAAAAACAGTGATCTTAAATTTTTGGTGTGTGTTTAAACAATTCAATGTTCTTAAACAATTTGGGATTTTTTCCCATTTCACTTTTTTAAGCTTTTGTTTGTTTTTTTGTTTATAAATTCAGTATTTTAAAATTAAATTTGTTTGTTTACTTAATTTTGTGAGTTTATTATTTAAATAAAATTCAGTGCTTTTAAAAAAAATCATATAAAATGAGTGTCATGGAGTTTTTTTTTTTTTTTTTTTTTGTCTTTTTTTTTAAAAAAATTTATAGAAAAAAAAATTATTAGTTTGATTACAATTAGTGTTCATAAATTTTATTTTTTTTTATTAAAATTATTGGTTTGATTTATTTGTTAATATAATCAGCGTTTTAAGCGTTTGTAAATTTAAAGTGTATATCAAATCTCTTTACCTCTAAGTGTTTTAAAAACTATTGATTTAATTTATTTGTTTGTTGTCTTCATTTTGTGTGTTTAAAAAATTAAAATCAATGTTCTTAAATTTTCTATGTCTGCTTAAAACAGAGTTTATTTGTTTGTTATCTTCATTTTGTGTGTTTAAAAATAAAAATATATAGATATAAAAAAAACAGTGTTCTTAAATTTTTGGTGTTTGTTTAAAAAATTCAATGTTCTTAAACAGTTTGGGATTTTTTTCCATTTCACTTTCTTAAGCTATTGTTTGTTTTTTTTTTTTTTTTTTGTGTATAAATTCAGTATTTTAAAATTTGATTTGTTTGCTTACTCAATTTTGTTTGTTAGTTATTTAAAAAAAATTCAGTGCTCTTAAAAAAAATCATATAAAATGAGTGTCTTGGATTTTATTTTTATATTTTTTGGTGTAATCATACTTTCTATAAAAAAGTTATAGAAAAAAAAATTACTAGTTTGATTTATTTGTTAATACAATCAATGTTCATAAAATTTGTTTTTTTTAATAAAAAAAAATTTATTGCTTTGATTTATTTGTTAATATAATCAACATTTTAAGTGTTTGTAAATTTAAAGTGTATATCAAATCTCTTTACCTCTAAATGTTTTACAAATTATTGATTTGATTTATTTGTTTGTTGTCTTCATTTTGTCTCTGTTTAAAAAATTTAAATCAATGTTCTTAAATTTTTTGTGTCTACTTAAAAAATCAGTGTTTATTTGTCTATTGTCTTCATTTTGTGTGTTTTTAGAAAATAAATAAATAAATAAATAAAAGTGTTCTTATATTGTTGGTGTGTGTTTAAAAAATTCAATGTTCTTAAATAATTCAATGTTCTTAAACAGTTTGGGATTTTTTCACATTTCACTTTTTTAAGCTTTTGTTTGTTTTTTTGTAAATTTGATTTGTTTGTTTACTTAATTTTGTGTGTTTGTTATTTAAAATAAAATTCAGTGATCTTAAAAAAAATCATATAAAATGAGTGTCTTGGATTTTTTTTTTTTTTTTTTTTTTTTTGTGTAATCATACTTTCTATAATTTTTTTTTTTTATTATAGAAATGAAATTTTTCATTGTGTTATCAGGTTTTAAAAAATTGTGGGATTATTATTTTTCTTGGTTTATATCAACATTTGTGTGTGTGTTTACAATTTATGTTTTTAAAAAATTAGGTTGTTTGATTGCTTAATTCTGTGTATGTGTTTTTCTTAAAAACAATTCAATGTTCATAAGATTTGTTTTATTTAAAAAAATAATAGTCTTACTTTTTAAATTTTGTATACAAATGCATTTAATGTATATCAAATCTGTTTTAAAATTGCTTTGAATGTTCTAAATGTCTTGGGTTTGTACTTTTTTATTTTGTGTGCTTCTGTATATTTATATTCAAATTTTTTTCCCCAAAATTGTGAATCATAAAATGTGTGTAATTGTTTAGGCTTAGACTTAAACAGTTTGGGATTTTTCCTGTTTGTTTCAATTTTTTTTCTCCCAAAATTGCAAATCATAAAATGTATGCAATTGTTCAGACTTAGACTTAAACAGTTTGTATTTTTTTTTTTTTATAGATATGTGTTGTTATCTCATTTTTTTTACATATATTTAAATCCAACACATAGATCGTTGTAGTTGTTGTTGTTTGGTGTATACAGATAACTTTTTTCCTCTATAATTAAACAAATAACTCTCTATAATTAAAAGTTGAACATATAAAGGAAAAAAATTGAATAGATTGTTAAAAAAAAATTGAATAGATAGATATGAATTTGAATGGATAGTCAACAAAAAGTCAACAGATAAAAAAGTCAATAGATAAATTAAATGGTAAAATTATAAACAAAATGTCCTCCAAAAGCAACAAAATGACTTCTCATCAAACTATTTCATCAAGGGTGAACCTCTCACCAATAAAAAATATTCACAGGACCTAATACCTTATACCTTCCTTACCTTGGACTTTTCAACAATTTACTCTATATTAAATGACTTACAAATCATAAATTAATTTTAAAATCATGCTAAGTATAAAACTAAAAATAAAAAAGAAATCCAATGAAAGGAATTTTATCTCTACAGTATAAGAAAATATTGTTTTGACTGAGGTACAATACAGGTTGGGTATATATTAGGTACAAGTTTGAGTATGCCAAAAATTAAGAAGAATTGGGTACATTTTTCATGTACCCTACACGTATGTAAAAGTACAATACGAAATACTATACGCCGATAAATTCCCGATACAAATACGGCATGTTTATCGAAATACTCATGCTTCAAAGCTTAAAATATATTTTTTTCATTAAATTTAATGACTAAATTTTTTTTTAAAAAAATGTGAGTTATATGAAAGTTCCCCAACAACTGACCTTGACAAGGAAAAAAAACAAAAGCAATGAGCATACTACTTAATGGTTCATCAAACACTTTTAATCAACTCCATGTTCGTCCTTAAGTGTATGTGTTTGATTGTGCAATCAAATGTATTAAGTAGAGAGAGATCATTTTGTTTTAGTTGAGACATTTTTTGTATTCTTTTTACAGTTGAAACCCGTAAATACGATTTTTTGGATATTGGATTAAATAAAGTTACACTGACATTATTTTGTATCCCAAATTGGTTAGATGAAAAATATTTGAGATTGTTTCCATTGTCCACCCCAAACTAGAATGCTTTGTTTGTTTTTGGCCAAAATATTTTCCCAATTTTTTGACATTTGATATGACAAAAATTATAAATCAACCAATAATGTTTTCCGTAGTCAAAAACAAATGAGCTGATTTTAGTTTTTTAAGAGAAATATTTCACTAATTTTTTATCATTGTTTGAATCCTTTTTGTCATGGATACTTATGATTGATTTTAATATTTAGAGATAATTATTAAGAAATTAATGATGCATATACCAGCAATACAAATTGGTAACAAAAAACAATGATATATATAACAACCATGGTTCTAAATCGCGGGATTGGGTAACGTAACGGTATCGATCGCTGAGTATCAGTATCGGTAGTATCGATTGGAACGTATCGGGAATTGGATGTCACGGCGGTGAAATTTTAAAAATCATTTCACAGGTTTTTTAACTTTTTCTTTCCCGTACCGGTCCGAACCGGTGAGTATCGGCCTGTTACGGCTTGTGTAACGACTTGTGTAACGGTTATAGACCAATACGTACCGGGACTTGGCCGATACGCCTGTGGTTTTCAATCTCAGCGATATACCGGTATATATCCGTCACGGTGCCCTATTTTTCCGATACGTATCGGCCGATATGTAGCATCTCAACCGGTTTTTAGAACTATGATAACAACCCTCAATTTTTAAATGTAAAAAATATTTTTCAAATTAGAATTGTACTAGTATTACCACGACTACCCTTACCCATATCATCACCACCATCACTTTCACCACAACCACTACCACTATTGCATTTTTTCAACAAAAAGACAATTTTTGAAAAAAAAATTTATCCAAAAAATAAATAAATAAATAAATAAATATTCCTCTATCAAAATAGAGGATAAATATTGGAACTTTTTTCTTTTCCTCTAAATTGCCATACAATTGTTTTGAGTCGCATGAAATAATTCTAATTCAATTGGAATGAAATGGGACAATGTCATATCTTGCATTTTTTTTTTTTTTTTAAAAAAAATTACCATATCAACATATCTATAAAAGATATTCCACTAAAAAAAAGTTGTGTTATTTATTCAACCCTTATTTTCAAAAAGTGGATCCTCTATAATAGCTTCAAATAATTAAACATAACTAATATGAAAGGAGGAAAACGGGATTGCCTACTTCAATGCATATATATATATATCTTGGTTATAAATATATAATCCCATAAGACTTTGAAGTTTGACTCAATGGTCTAACAGCTACACATTAAGGTGTTGTGAGGGGGAGGTAGGGTTTGAAATTGATAGAATAGCAATGAACTCTTTCAATTATAATCTAACTATATTAACACTATCTTTGTCAAAAAGTAAAAGAATCCAATAGTGGAGTTTTATATTCTTCTTTAAATCAAAGCATATTCTTCACTATTTACATATAACCTATAAAGATATTTCACAATAAAATAATTTTAAGGTCAATTTTGTACATCATTATCCATGTCTATATTGTTCGCACCAAGCATGACTCCAAGAGCATTATTTGCTTATATATATGATCGTCACTCTTCCAAAAGTAGGAAAAGTTAACATGGAACAAGAACAAGAAAAATTTCCAAGAATATTAATAAGATGGAAATGGGCATTGTTTGTATTACACAAACTTGTGAATTGACTATTTAAGCTCCATAACAATAGAAGTGGGTCCAAATCATAGTGTCAAAGTTGGATCTTTCTTCTTAGAAGAGATCAAAATTAATATATCAAATCAAAGTGAATAGCTTCAGATTTTGATGTTTCTTGCATTTGGATAGAACTCTCTTACTTTCTTTTAAAGCCATTGTTCAATCAAATTTGTCAAATTCCTCTATACAACCAATAGCTCATGACTACCTTGCCATTCTTTCCCAAAGTCGATTATTTATTATACAAACACTCTTCAATAGTGTTGGCTCCTATTAGACTATTGATGAGCCGTGATGGACACCCTTTGCCATTTTCCTAAAAAATAGGTGGCTACGGGCTATGCATTTGGCCACAAGTTCAGTTTTGGATAATGTCAGCCCACTAATCAAAATTTAACAGTTTAGACCCTAGGAGTGACATTGCCTAGCAAATTGTCAAGGGAAATTAGGCCTAATTTGGAACAAAGCCTAATAAGTAAGCAATAAAAATCAAGAAGTAAGAGAAAGAAATAAAGAATAAGACTCAGAGTGCAAACCCCCTTCCAAAAATAAAAATAAACAAGAAAATGTTTAAAAAAACAAAAGAAGGAAATAAAGAGTGAAGAAACAACAACACGTCAGATCATGTTAGTAGAGCAGATTAAGTGATGCCAAAATCATCGCATCATAGCTCAATGGAGCAAATCATCTCGAATTGAATGGAGTTAGGGGATTCGGTACTACTATTGATCAAAATGAAAAATTAGAATAATGTCATACAAGCACAATTTTTGTGTAAAAAAGATATGGCCTTTTGTGGTGCTTTCATTTTAAATCAAAACGACCCACCATTCTGCTCATAATTTCAAAAGTACTACTACCGGGAATGTCAAAAAAGTGGAAAGTTGAAAAAATAATTGCAAACTAATGAAAGTACAAGTGATTTGTGCACTGAATTGTGCAAATAATGTTGTACTTTCATGAATTTGAAATTATTTTTTATATTTCCCCATTATGTATATGTACTTTTTTTGTATAAAAATTATGTTTGTATACTATTTTCTCAACACATAAAAAATAAATAAAAATAATAATTATGACAATGTGACACATCCCAATCTAAGAGTTTGTTTCAGCTAGCTAGACAAAAATTGCCAAGTAACCAAACCACTAGAGTTTCCTAATAACTATATTGATACAAAACTGCCAACTGTTCTATTTTTTAGAGTTCTCTACTGGTTATATTGTAGTAATGAGTTAGATCAAATGAGACAAGAATGTTACCCTTAACGTGTGCAAGTCAATCTCAATTGGACCTAGAAAAATACTCCTCGTTAGGAACTCAACAGCAAGTTTTGCTTATAAATACTCCTCATTCTTTACAAGCTATTCACTACTTTTTGTTACATAAGCCTTCCACACCATAGAAACACTTTTGATAACCTTCTCTGAAATGAACACATACAACCCTTTTACTAGAGAGAAAAACAATGTTGGCACTCACTGTGTTGATCACTCTCTGGTGGAGTTCACTAGGGAAGTTCATGCCCATTGACACTACAGTTGCACAAGATGGATCAGGGAATTTCACAAGAATCGCAGATGCCATTCTTGCAGCCCCTAACTACAGTAAACGTGGCTACTACATAAAAATCAAAGAAGGCTTCTATAGAGAACATTTTCGCTGGAAAACAAAAAACAAATCTTACATTTGTTGGGGATGGCTTGAACAAGACGCTGATATCAGGCAACAAGAGCAATGGTGGAGGTTTCCTACCCTTGGGGTCAATTATATCATCAAGGTAGCTTTGCATGATGATTGTTCTTGAGATATTCACCCATGGCCTACCTAAAAATGTTTTAAATTTGAAATTTTGTTGGCATAGGTCATCTGCAGCTTTTATAGTGCAATTTTGAATAATTGTACCAGTTTTTTCATTTTGGTGTTCTCTTTTTTGTGCTGTTATTGTGTTATTGTGTTTGTCTGCAAGTTAAGAGGCTTCTTTGCGTAGATTATAGAATTTTGAAAGAATACAGCTGCATTTATAGGGATAGAGGGTCAACATTAGACTGACATTCTTTTTTCTTTCCTTCATTTATAAGGATAGAGGGTCAAGGCTTTGTTGCACAAGATATTACCTTTTAGAACACAGCTGGACCATACAAGAACCAAGCAGTAGCATTAAACAATGAAGCAGAAAATTCAACATTCTTCAAATGCCGTTTTCAAGGGTATCAAGATACCCTGTACACCGTAAGAGGAAAACAATTTTTCAGAGAATGCGAAATTTACAGCAGTAGATTTTATATTTGGGAATGCAGCTGTATTCTTTCAAAATTCTATAATCAATGCAAAGAAGCCTCTTAACTTGCAGACAAACACAATAGCAGCACAAAAAAGAGAACACCAAAATGAAAAAACTGGTACAATTATCCAAAATTGCACTATAAAAGCTGCAGATGACCTATGCCAACAAAATTTCAAATTTAAAACATTTTTAGGTAGGCCATGGGGGAATTTCTCAAGAACAATCATCATGCAAAGCTAGCTTGATGATAAAATTGACCCCAAGGGTTGGCTAGAATGGAATGGTCGTAGTCCAGACAGAGTTTATTACGCAGAGTACAAGAACAAAGGACCGGAGCCAATACTGGAGGAAGAGTACCATGGGAAAAGGTAATTAATAGCTCCATTGAAGCAACTAATTTTACACTCAGAAGTTTCATTGAGGGAGACAAATGGATTCCGGCAACAGGAATACCCTTCTTTCTAGATTTACTATAATTTTGTAATGTAAGCAATAAAAACCAAGGAGTAAGAGAAAGAAATAAAGAATAAGAGTAAGAGTGCAAACCCCCTCCCAAAAATAAAAATAAACAAGAAAATGTTTAAAAAAAACAAAAGAAAGAAATAAAGAGTGAAGAAACAACAACACGTCAGATCATGTTTGTAAAGAAGATTAAGTGATGCCAAAATCATCACATCATAGCTCAACGAAGCAAATCATCTCGAATTCAATGGAGTCAAGGGATTCGCTACTACTATTGATCAAAATGAAAAATTAGAATAATGTCATACAAGCATAATTTTTGTGTAAAATTTTAACACAAAAAAAGATATGGCCTTTTGTGGTGCTTTCATTTTAAATCAAAACGACCCACCATTCTGCTCATAATTTCAAAAGTACTACTACCAAGAATGTCAAAAAGTGGGAAGTTGGAAAAATAATTGCAAACTCATGAAAGTACAAGTGATTTGTGCACTGAATTGTGCAAATAATGTTGTATTTTTATGAATTTACAATTATTTTGATATTTCCCTTCTTTTTTTTATATTTCCCATTATGTATACGTACTTTTTTTGTATAAAAATTATGTTTGTATACTATTTTCTCAACACATAAAAAATAAAAATAAAAAAAAATTAATAATAATAATAATAATAATTATGATATGTGAACATCCCAATCTAAGAGTCTGTTTCAGCTAGCTAGACAAAAATTGCCATTAACCAAACCACTAGAGTTTCCTAATAACTACATTGATAGAAAGCTGCTAACTGTGAGTTATATGAAAGTCCAACAACTAACCTTGACAAGGAGACAAACAGTAGCAATGAGCATACTACTTAATGGTTCATCAAACACTTTAATCAGCTCCATGTTCGTCCTTAAGTGTATATGTTTGATTGTGCAATCAAACGTATTAATCAGAGAGATTTATTTTGTTTCAGTTGAGACATCTTTTGGATTCTTTTTTCAGTTGAAACCCGTGAATATGATTTTTTGGATATTGGAATAAATAAAGTTACACAGACATTATTTGTATCCCATATTGGTTGGATGAAAAACATTTGAGATTGTTTCCATTGTCCACCCCAAACTAGAATGCTTTGTTTGTGTTCGGCCAAAATATTTTTCACATTTTTTGACATTTGATATAACAAAAATTATAAATCAACCAATAATGTTTTCCGTAGTCAAAGACAAATGAGCTGATTTTCATTTTCTAAGAGAAATATGTCACTAGTTTTTTTTATCATTGTTTGTATCTTTTAATGTCATGATACTTATGATTGATTTTAATATTTAGAGATAATTTTAAAAAATTAATGATGCATATATCGTCAATATAAATTGGTAACAAAAAGTCATGATATATATAATCCTCAATTTTTAAATGTAAAAAAATATTATTCAAATTAGAATTGTACCAGTGTTACCACCACTACCATCACCCATATCATCACCACCAACCACTACCACTATTGCATTTTTTCTAGAATTGTAACTAAATAGATAAAACCACAAAAAGACAACTGTTGAAAAATATTTTTAGCAAAAAAAAAAAAAAAAATCCTCTATCAAAATAGAGGATAAATATTGGAACTTTTTTCTTTTCCTCGAGACTGCCATACAATTGTTTTGAGCCGCATGAAATAATTCTAATTCAATTGGAATGAAATGGGACAATGTCGAGTTTTTTTTTTTTTTTTAAATATTCTTAAAAGAAAACAATTTAGAAAATTGACCAACTTTTCAAACTATTTAGAAAACTAACCTGCTTTTTAAAATCGTATTTTGAAAATACAATTTCACCTTAAAATCGCATGTTGAAAATACAATTTATGATAACATGGACTTCACTTTTTGAAATTGCATTTTCAATTTCAAAATCGCATTTTCAAAATGCGATTTCAAAAAACAAGTTAGTTTCCGAAATAATTTGAAAAGTAGGTCAATTCTCTAAATTGTTTTTTTTTTTTAAATATTAAAAAAAAAAAAACTCGACAATGTCATATCTTGCAATTTAAATATATATATATATATATAACGTGTCAACATATCTATAAAAGATATTCCACTAAAAAAAAGTTGTATTATTTATTCAACTCATATTTCTCAAAAAGTGGATCCCACAATAATAGCTTCAAATAATTAAACAGAACTAATATGAAAGGAGGAAAACATAATTGCCTACTTCAATGCATATATATATCTTGGTTATAAATATATAATCCCATAAGACTTTGGGGTTTGACCCAATGGTCTAACAGCTACACATCAAGGTGTTGTGAAGGGGAGGTAGGGGTTGAAATTGATAGAGTAGCGATAAAAATTTTAGTGGTAATCTAACTATATTAACACTATCTTTATCAAAAAGTAAAAAAATCCCATAATAGAGTTTTTATTCTTTAAATTGACGCATGAAACGTTTCAAAGCATATTCTGCACTATTTACATATAACCTATAAAGATATTTCACAATAAAATAGTTTTAAGGTCAATTTTGTACATCATTATCCATGTCTATATTGTCCGCACCAAGCATGACTCCAAGAGCATTATTTGCTTATATGTCATTCCTATCCCTTTGTTCATATAAGTATTTGTTCATATAAGTAGGGCAACTTTCAGCATTAGGGGAACAGCTACTCTTCTTGGAAATTTGATTGCTTCCAATTCCAAGGGAGAGGGGACCACAAAAATCATACAGAAATTTTGATCTGAAAGAAAATCAAAGATAAGATACACTCTTCCAAGACTAGGAAAAGTTAACATGGAACAAGATGGAAATGGGCATTGCTTGTATTACACATACTTGTGAATTGACTATTTAAGCTCCATAACAATAGAAATGGCTCCAAATCATAGTATCTTTCTTCTTAGAAGAGATCAAAATTAATATATCAAATCAAAGTGAATGGCTTCATCTTTTGATGTTTCTTGCATTTGGATAGAACTCTCTTACTGTCTTTTAAAGTCATTGTTCAATCAAATTTGTCAAATTCCTCTAAACAACCAATAGCTCATGACTACCTTGCCATTCTTTCCTAGAATCAATTATTTATTATACAAACTCTTCAATAGTGTTGGTTCCTATTAGACTATTGATGAGCCGTGATGGAAACCCTTTGCCATTTTCCTAAAAAATAGGTGGCCTGAAGTATACGGTCTATGCATTTGGCCACAAGTTCAGTTTTGGATAATGGCAGCCCACTCATCAAAATTTAACAGTTTAGACCCTAGGAGTGACATTGCCTAGCAAATTGTCAAGGGAAATTAGGCCTAATTTGAAACAAAGCCTAATAAGTAAGCAGTAAAAATTAAGAAGTAAGAGAGAAATAAAGAATAAGAGTGCAAACCCCCTCCCAAAAATAAAAATAAACAACAAAATGTTTAAAAAAATGAAAGAAAGAAATAAAGAGTGAAGAAACAACATGTCAGATCATGTTTGTAGAGAAGATTAAGTGATGCCAAAATCATCACATCATAGCTCAATGGAGCACATCATCTCAAATTGAATGGAGTCAGGGGATTCACTACTACTATTGGTCAAAATGAAAAATTAGAATAATGTCATACAAGCATAATTTTTGTGTAAAATTTTAACACAAAAAAAGATATGGCCTTTTGTGGTGCTTTCATTTTAAATCAAAACGACCCACCATTCTGCTCATAATTTCAAAAGTACTACTACCGGGAATGTCAAAAAAGTAGGAAGTTGGAAAAATAATTGCAAACTCAGGAAAGTACAAGTGATTTGTGCACTGAATTGTGCAAATAATGTTGTATTTTTATGAATTTACAATTATTTTGATATTTCCCTTTTTTTTTATATATTTCCCCATTATGTATACGTACTTTTTTTTGTATAAAAATTATGTTTGTATACTATTTTCTCAACACATAAAAAAAATACAATAATTATGATAATGTGACACATCCCAATCTAAGAGTTTGTTTCAGCTAGCTAGACAAAAATTGCCAAGTAACCAAACCACTAGAGTTTCCTAATAACTATATTGATACAAAGCTGCCAACTGTTCTATTTATTAGAGTTCTCTACTAGTTATATTGTAGTAATGAGTTAGATCAAATGAGACAAGAATGTAACCCTTAACGTGTGCAACTCAATCTCAGTTGGACCTAGAAAAATACTCCTTGTTAGGAACTCAACAGCAAGTTTTGCTTATAAATACTACTCATTCTTTACAAGCTATTCACTCCTTTATGTTACATGAGCCTTTCACACCATAGAAACACTTTTGACAAACTTCTCTTAAACAAACACATAAAACCCTTTTACTAAAGAGAAAAACAATGTTGGCACTCACTGTGTTGATCACTCTCTGGTGGAGTTCACTAGGGAAGTCCATGCCCATTGACACTACAGTTGCACAAGATGGATCGGGGAATTTCACAAGAATCGCAGATGCCATTCTTGCAGCCCCTAACTACAGTAAACGTAGATACTACATAAAAATCAAAGAAGGCTTCTATAGAGAGAACATTTTCGTTGGAAAACAAAAAACAAATCTAACATTTGTTGGGGATGGCATGAACAAGACGGTGATATCAGGCAACAAGAGCAAGGGTGGAGGTTTCGAAACCTATGATACAGCAACAGCAGGTCAGTCAACTAATTGATCTTTAGAGTTGAATTTGGATACTTGGATTTTGACTTAGGTTATGAATTCTAAATCTAGGCATCAGAAATCCTTTTAAGTTTGAAATTTTGATTGAAGAGAAATAAATAAATTAGTAGATTGAATTAAAATTTATACCAGTCCCAACATTAGACTGACATTCTTTTTTCTTTCCTTCATTTATAGGGATAGAGGGTCAAGGCTTTGTTGCACAAGATATTACCTTTGAGAACACAGCCGGACCATACAAGAACCAAGCAGTAGCATTAAGAAATAATGCAGAAAATTCAGCATTCTTCAAATGCCGTTTTCAAGGGTATCAAGATACCCTGTACACTGTAAGAGGAAAACAATTTTTCAGAGAATGCGAAATTTACGGCACAGTAGATTTTATATTTGGGAATGCAGCGGTGTTCTTTCAAAATTCTATAATCTACGCAAAGAAGCCTATTAACTTGCAGACAAACACAATAACAGCACAAAAAAGAGAAAACCCAAATGAAAAAACTGGTACAATTATGCAAAATTGCACTATAAAAGCTGCAGAGGACCTACGCCAACAGAACTTGACATTTAAAACATTTTTAGGCAGGCCATGGGGGAATTTGTCAACAACAATTGTCATGGAAAGCTACCTTGATGATATAATTGACCCCAAGGGTTGGCTAATGGAATGGTCGTAGTCCAGACACAGTTTATTACGCAGAGTACAAGAACGAAGGACCCGGAGCCAATACTGGAGGAAGAGTACCATGGGAAAAGGTAATTAATAGCTCCATTGAAGCAACTAATTTTACACTCAGAAATTTCATTGAGGGAGACAAATGGATTCCGGCAACAGGAATACCCTTCTTTCTAGATTTACTATAATTTTGTAATGTCCATTTCTAGGACTTTCGTTACAAATTGCCAATCATTGGCATTTCTAGCTTTTTACTCAAACTTGTATAATAAATACATTTGTCATCTTCAGTCCAGAACATCCTTCATTGATAAAATCCTAAAGATTCTCTCTTTCATCACTTATCGAGGATTTAAGGCTTTTTCCTTTCATCTTGCACAACTTCCTTCAAAGATTGCAATGCAAAGACAATGATGTGGAAGTGTTTCATTTACATTATGGACATTTTACGGTTGGCTAAATATATTTCTTTTTGGTGTTTTGGCACATTTGAGTGCTGTTAGAATTCAATTAATGAATTGCATATACCCAAATATTATGTTTTTGGCCTTGCCTAGTCCAGTACTGGCCAAATTTACATAACCTTTCATCAACTTCTTCAAAGTTATACCTACAATCCTCTTATTGGAACTTTTGTTAGATACCAAGAAGTTAGCTACAATTGCTCTCTCACAGAACTTAAATTATTCAGATGTCAAACTAGAGTTATCATGTAAAAATCCATTCTATCATCGCCTATGATGACTTCAACCAAACTCACAGCACAGTACAAACTGGGTTCTCTATAAGTCCAAACAAAACTAATTTAAGATTTGTAGATATCTTTCCGGATCCAAACTAACCAACCAATGAAAATCAAATACCAGTAAATAAAAGAAAGATCTGAGAGCCGTGGACCATACCTTAGTCATGCTTTGATTAATTTACACTGATTACAAACCCCCATTGTGAAGGCACCTATTCAAAGATGAGAATTGTGTCAGGACATAATTGATGATCGCCTGAAAATTTTTGCAGCACAAAAGAGTCTATTCTTTTCATAATTAAAAGACAGCTTCGTATAACATGAAAACTTTCTCAAGAACGATCATCATGCAAAGCTTCCTTGATGGCCATAATCTAGACAAAGTTTACTATGCATAGTATGAGAACAGAGAACCATAGTTAGCACTAAAGGAAGAATACAATTGGCAATGGTAATTAATAGCTCCACAGAGTAGCTAACTTTACACTAAAAAAATTTCATTGGAGGGGACTTCTGGATTCCATTGATAGGCATTCCATTTTTTCTCGATTTACTATAAATTTGTAACATACGATATCAACTCCCATGCATTCAGTGACTGTTGTTCATAGGCACTTACACACTAGATAAATATGTGTTGCCAATATGTTGCATGTTTGAGTACATATTCTCTACGTTTTCAATGTACCAGTGTGACTAATTGAGCATACAATGGATGTGATATTGTTGTATTAATCCTAGTCTCATGCCCAAGATTACCCAAACATATTAACAAGCATATCAATGATCAAGCTCACCCAAACATATTGGCAAGCATATCAATGATGTATGAACAAGTGCCTTTTAAATGAGAACAACACAATCACTAGATATAGGAAGTGTTAGGGGAAGGAGCAGACCTAAATTGACGTGGGCTAATATAGTAAATAGAGATATTAATCTTTTTAATTTGACTAACCAAATGACTTTTAATAGAATCGAGTGGAGAAGAATGATTCATATAGCCGACCCCATTTGATAGGACTTAAGGCTTTGTTTGGTTGGTTGGTAACACAATCATTGGATATCACTCTCCAACAATTTCATTGTAGACAGTGTATACATGCATAATTAACATGATTTATACTTGGAAAACTAATCCTGTGGATCAGCTTATCAAATCATCCCTTGTGCATGTCAATATTTATTTTATGCTCAAATTCGAAACCTTCAATAAAATGGCTATTGGCAAGAAAAAATAAAAATTGTATATAAGTGAACTTGGAGCTAATAAAATCGATCATCCATTAAGTTTAAGAAATTTTGTAGTCATTAATGTCCAGGTAATGGGATATCTCCTTATAAAGCCCTTAATTCAGAAATGGCATATTTGGCACACCAGTTAGGATGAGAATGTGGGACTCTCATCTTGGCGTAAAGATAGACATATATATACATATTTTGATTCATGTCACACTACTAAAAAAAAAAAAATTTGCGACCGCCACAAGCCGACACAAATAATAGAAATGTAGTCACAAAAGACCTTTTGCAACCACCATGTGTTGGAAAATAGGGGACGCGAATGTGGGGTGGCAAATACTATATGCTACGGCAAAGCAACGGTCACAAATTATTTGCAACTGCCTAACCTACTTATGGCGTTTGCTGTTTTGTGGTCGCAAAAAATAAAAAAACTTACTAATATTTATGTTTTGTTACATGGACTTGGGTATGGGTGCCAGATGCAAGTACGTATCTTGAGGTCGGACTCATCAAACCATAAATTTAAGGGTAGGTGGACTCAACAAAAAATGTCATATTTTTATATTTTTAATCAAATATGTGAGATAAAATTGTCCTACATGTAACTTACAGTGTCAAGAAGACATTTTATAGCAATTATACAACAATATTTACATATAATAACAGTACTATATATAATTATATAAGAAGTGTCTGTTAAAAAGTAGCAGGCACATATCCCATACATACCCTTGTCCGAGTGTCGAGTGTTTGACACAAGTATTTGATTTATTTTGAAGAGTCCATTTAAGTTGTAACATAGCGTTTGGGCAACCATCTTGTTACCGTTGCAAATAGTCTTCAATGAAATTTCATAAAAATGCTAGAAGAATATCCTTATTATAAAAACAATTATTTGCAAATTATTATTTATTATAAAAATCGTATATACATTTGCTACAAAGATATTAATTGCAAGCACCTAACGATATTTTTTATGAAAAATAATATAAAATTAACAAATTAATTTAACTCTATAATAGAATGTGGTGAAGGTGGTTTTGGAAATACTCTACTATCCTGATGAACGCTCTTGATCCTCAGATTGACACCTGAAAAGGGGATTAACACTCCGGTCGGGGGTGCCGGAATTAGCACTCCGACGGATAAGTTAGTATATGTCTCAAGTTTGCTTGTAACTTAAGTTTTAAGGTCTGTTCTCACGTACCTTTCTTTTATTGATGTTCCTCTATTTATATTTTTCTTTTGGGCCCCTGGGTCAGGCCCACTCTTGATCTGTTGCACGTTTATTTATTCGGCTTTTGTTCTACTGGTCCTATGGCTGATTAATATATATTCGGCTTTGGGATCGTCCAGGATGGAGCCGAATACAACTTCCACCCTGACTATCCTCAAACCACTTATTCGGCTTTCTTGCACGTATGTCAAATATATCCAACTCCCACAATTGCCCCCCCAAACATTCCATTAACGCCAGTTGGTCGGCATGTTTGGTTTCGAATTTGAAAAGTCAAAGAAAGAACGGCGGTTAACCTCATTCCAACGCATGCCAGAACACACGCTTTTTAGGCATCATTACATCTTCCCGCCTCTTCGTACGCTTTCTTCATTTAATGTGATTCGACACTATGTTGTCCCTTCGAATGTAAGTTTTTTTTGAATACTCAAAGCTTCTAGTTTGCCTTTCGATATACCTCCATTTCGCGACCTCTGCAACTTCCTCCCGTTTCTCATTATCTTCTGCTTCTTTGTAAGTTCTCTTCTCCTTCATTTCGAATCCCATTTCCTTGTTTATTTTTAGTTTTGCATACTCCTTAGACTGGCTAGGATGGCAAAACATTTGAAAGGGCTCCTTTCTGCGGATCGAATTTCCAGCTTTTGACGTCATTTTTCCATCCCCGACGATGTCCATCTGTCACTTGTGGCAGAGAGCACCATTGATATCGAGAGGGCTGATGAAAGTACAATCATCTTTCCTCTTCTATCGATTGCTGAGGACGGAGTCCGTTTCCCCCTCCATCCATTTTTTAGGGCCGTCCTTCACCACTGGGGTTTAATCCCTTCTCAACCAAACGTAAATTTTTACCGAATAATAATGGGCATTGTAGAATTAAACCGACGTCTTAGGCTTGACCTTGGGATCCCTGCTATTCGACATTGTTATGCCTTGGCCAAATCCTCTGGCCGGCAGGGACGCTACTTCCTCAAAGCTAAGGACACCGACCATCATTTGGTTACTATGCTTGCCAGCTCTGGCAAGCGTGTTGACGATGTCATGGTCGTTATCCGCGGCAACTGGGAATTCGGCGAGGGCGAAGATCGCCTAGATCCAGTGCCTAGGCGGAAAGGCGAACCAGGTGGCCGTATAATCCCCCACGTATATTTGTTGAATATTTATCCGGCTTAAATCCTTCTTTCTTATGATTTTATTTTGGGCAGGTAACGACTTGAAAAAAGTTCTCATTTCGGCCGACGACACTGTTCTTGCGCAGATTAAAACAACACTCCACTTCTTTGGCCATGCGAATCTCCAGAAGCAAGGCAGGGCGGCCCATATACTTCTAAGATACAAGCCGACTTACACCACATTCTCGGCTGCAGATAACATTCCGATTCTGAGGGGTGAACAGCAGCTTACGGTGCTTGTTTTTCCAAACTTCAAGAATCTTAGGCAAATTGGTCTTAAAGCTTCAGATTCGGAGCCAACGGATGAACAAGTAGTCGAAGAAGTTGCTGAGCAATCGAATCAACCCTTGGAAGGATCCGAAAGACTAGAGGAGGAGGTTGACGCGGCACTGAATTTGGCTTTTGAGGAAGCCGGCCTCAATCCTCCATTAACTTCGGGCCGACCGGACGTCTCCTTTGGAGATATTTTCACTGACTTAGGTGATCTTCCCGGCTCATATCCCGATAACATGGCTGGTGAGTCGCTTACTCAGTTGGCCAGGAGGAAGAATGCTGAGAGGATGGCTGCACGTAAGAAAGCCAAAGCCGAACGATCTCAGCCTCCACCCCCTCCACCTAAAGTTAGAACTGAGTCTACAACACTTGTTCCTGTTGTTCCTGTTGAGGATATGGCCGAAACGGAGCTTATTATCGACTAACAGGAGGGCCAAGTGTCGGAGCAACGGGAGGAAAAGCGTTCAGCCGAGACCGAAGCCGATTATTCGGAAAACCTGGTCGATAAACGGCCACGCATAGAAGAATCGGACCTGGTTGTGCCGTTTACAATACAACCCAGGATAAAGAATGTGCCGATTGCTTCCGACGCATCGGCAGTGAAAGATGCTGCAGTGGCCTTAAGCTTGGCCTTCTCAATTTCGTTGTCGGTTGACAGGGCGACCTTTCAGGCAGAGCCAGATCTGTTAACCATAGCATTAGCTGCTCAATCGGCGATATTGGTATATGACCTGATCCTTATAGTTCTGCATCAAAAACTAAAGTTTTCTATATCATCTCTCATATTGATTTCTCGGTTTGTAGGCGGCAGGGAGGATAACTGAGATTGGCCGTCGCCAATATGACGCAATCAAGCAGATCGGCTTCCTCACAGCCAAATTGGAAACTGAAAAGAACAATGCAGCAAAGGCCTCTCGCCGAGCCAAATCTGAGGCCACCAAAGCGGCGGAAAAAAGAGCGAGGGCCGATGCCGAAGCTGATAAGGCCAAGAGTTTCGATCGAATGAGATTGGCCGCTGAAGAAAGAGCGAGCGCAAGCGAAGAAGCGCTCAAATTGGCCAACGAGACGATATCCAAGCTCGAGGCCGATTTGGAAGAATCGAAGAAGGCGGTGGAAAAGGCCGAATCCGAGACTTCCAAGGCATTCCAAGCCGGCAAGGATGCAGCTCTAGAGAGCTATGTAGAAGAAGTGCCTAAGTTTGAGAATAGGGGCTTCAAACACGACTGGCTCAAAGCCTTAGCTGCCGCTAACGTGATATCAGAACAGCCGATTCCGTACGAGCAGGTAGACGTTGAGCCGCTGGAGTCTGACCCTGAGAACTAACCTAGGCTCAAAGTGATTTTCATTTTGTTAGATTTTTTAATGTATGCAGGTTTTGTTAGATTCTTAGGGTAACTTTCATGTGTAAATTGACTTTTGTATGCACTCAATTTATGAATGAAAATTGCCTTTGCCTTTCTGCTTACTGAATGTGCGTGTTAACAGCTAAGTAAGATGTAAAGTCATGAAATAAATTTTAACGGAATTACTAAATTAATTCGGCGCTAAATTAACTGCATAGCTTTGCCAAGCCGAATATATTAGTGCCTCTGCCTTTGACCCAAAAAATTAACCTAATGAACGTGGCCAAATAGATTATCAGCCGTTCATGAATTGGCTGGGGCAGCCTATCTTTTCTTCACAAAGGACTAATATTAGGCCGAATAGATTAATAAATCTGTCCTTGCCCCAGCGGATTAGTGAACGTGGCAGCCGATTATCAGCCGTTCATGAATTGGCTAGGGCAGCCTATCTTTTCTTCACAAAGGACTGATATTAGGCCGAATAGATTAATAAATCTGCCCTTGCCCCAGCAGATTAGTGAACGTGGCAGTCGATTATCAGCCGTTCATGAATTGGCTGGGGCAGCCTATCTTTTCTTCACAAAGGACTGATATTAGGCCAAATAGATTAATAAATCTACCCTTACTCCAGCGGATTAGTGAACGTGGCAGCCGATTATCAGCCGTTCATGAATTGGCTGGGGCAGCCTATCTTTTCTTCACAAAGGACTGATATTAGGCCGAATAGATTAATAAATCTGCCCTTGCCCCAGCGGATTAGTGAACGTGGCAACCGATTATCAGCCGTTCATGAATTAGCTGGGGCAGCATTGAAGAGATCGCTTTGGGAGCGGTGCACTTGCGAGTAATAAAAGGGTGGCTGCTTCATGCACGTAGGTTCCATTAGTGTGTTCAAACTCAACTCAACCCAGTCCGTCGAACAAGGTTGGATAAGTGTGAATGTCAGGTAGATTATTCTTCAACAACAGAGGGGAAGGTAGGTCAGTGGCTGAGCTGGACTCAGTGATGAATCGAGGTGGCGAACCTTCGCGAACGGGAAGTAGGACAACTGGGGAGCACGAGAGGCGTCACTCTCCACGTCATCGAAGTAAGTCACCTAGGAGGGAGAAGCGACAGTGGGGGAACTCCCCTCATTCGCGAAGTAAGGCCAGTAGGCCACCGCGCTCGCTGAGTTTTTCAGTCTTTATCGGGAACAAACCGATGACGGAAGCAGATTCGATCATCCGAGATCCAAATGTGGCATTTGAATTTGCACGACAGATTTTTCCGCCAGAAGTCCAGCAGTCAATGATTGGTCGACCGGATTTCGAAGTGTTTCGAGAAGGCGTTCATGGAGCGGTGAAAAGGCTATACACCGCCTATGAGATCGGCATACGCCTACGTGCCGCGCGGCAGGAGATAGAGCAGAATGATGAACGCATTCGTAACTTGGAAGCTCGCGCAGAGAAAGCCGAGCAGGAGTTAAGAAAAATCAAAATTGCCAGCCGGCCAAGCTAACCCGATTGTGGAGGAAAGGGTGACCCAACGGCTTATAAGTCATGCGATTGCCGATCGAGACACGGCAAGCATGTTTGCAATAGAGGCTGCAAAGACCAGGGCTTATGAACAAGGCTTCCATGACTGCTGAAAAGTTGGGATAGAGAAGACCAAGGAAAAACTCGCCGAGGAGGTCTGTCGAAGCGAGAATTGTGAATTCAAGCACGGGTGGGTCAAAGTTCTCCAGGCCGCGGAGGCTCTCCTGGCAGCAGGCGTTGATTCGGTGTCGCCGTTATATCAAGGTCATCATTTTCCCTTCGCGGCTTTCGAAGTCGAGAAAAGCGACGACGAGGGTGATGCCGAATAAAACTGAACATATTGTACCGCTTTAATGTAAATTGGAAGCAATTATATTCTCGATTAATTTAATGAAACTTATTATTTTAAACGTTTGCATGTTATCTCAGTCTATGTTTATAAATTCAATTAAGATCATCTACCATTTTACATCAACTGCGTTTATGCTTGTCAATTATAATATGCACGAAAGGAGCGCCGAATTCAGAGGCGTTTTGCCCTAGCCAACCGTGATTTCCACGAAGGGCACTCCGAATTCAGAGATTTATTCGGCCCGAACATGATTTCCCCAAAGGGCGCTCCGAATTCGGAGGCTTTTTGTCTTGGCCAATCGTGATTCACGAAGGGCACTCCGAATTCGTAGGCTTATTCGGCCCAAACGTGATTTTCACGAAGGGGGCTTCGAATTCGGAGGCTTTTTGTTTTGGCCAATCGTGATCTTCACAAAAGGGGCTCCGAATTCGGAGGCTTTTTGTCTTGGCCAATCGTGATTCACAAAGGGCGCTCCGAATTCGGAGGCTTATTCGGCCCAAACGTGATTTTCACGAAGGGCGCTCCGAATTCAGAGGCTTTTTGTCTTGGCCAATCGTGATTCACGAAGGGCGCTCCGAATTTGGAGGCTTATTCGGCCCAAATGTGATTTTCACGAAGGGCGCTCCGAATTCGGAGACTTTTTGTGAAAATCAAGTTGGGCAGGAGAAAACATTGTATTAAAAATGAAAAGTGTACATGGCGAAAAATCAAAACAAATTGTCATGCCGAACAAGTTAATGATAGAATTTGCGCAAGTGTGTGGAATTCCACGGACGCGGCAAGCTTTTTCCATCCATGTCCTTTAGCCAATATGGCCCTATCCCTGCAATTGAGTCAATCTGATACCCCAGTTGGGACCCAACTTTCCGTCAGTGGGAATCCTAACAGCGGGCAGCACTGTCTTGAGGACCAATTCTCCTGGTGTATAACGGCGTAATTGAACACGCTGATTGTATGATTTAGCGAGCTGTTGCTGGTACCGTGCCATGGAAGCAAGGGCACGGTCTCGGCGTTCTTCAATTAGAGTCAAGTCCAAGGCCAACATCATGTCATTTCGACCCATGACAAAAACCCTCGATTTCAAGGTTGGGAGGCCGATCTCCAGGGAGATAATTGCCTGGGTTCCGAAGAACAAAGCAAACGGCGTTTCCCCAGTGGACCACCTTAGAGTAGTGCAATGAGCCCATAGCACGCTGGGCAACTCTTCGACCCATCTGCCCTTAGCTTTCTCTAACCTTTTCTTGATGTCGTCCAAAATAACCTTATTAGTGGACTCCGCTTGACCATTGCTTTGAGGGTAAGCCGACGAGGAAAAGTAGGGCCGGATACCATGTGTTGCACAGCTCGCAATATACGCCACAGTCGAACTGGGTTCCGTTGTCTGAAACAAGTGCTCGAGGTATGCCGAACCTCGTTATAATGTTCCTCCATACAAAACGCTTAATGTCGGAATCCCGAATATGCGTTAGTGCCTCCGCTTCGACCCATTTTATGAAATAATCTGTCGCGACAATTAAAAATCGCCTGTTGCCTGGGGCCCGTGGTAATGGTCCAACGATATCAAGCCCCCATTCAGCGAACGGCCAAGGACTTGTGATAGAGTTTAACTCCTCAGCAAGCAGATGGGTCAAGGGAGAAAACTTCTGGCATTGCTCACATTTCTTGACATAACACTCGGCATTAATTCGCATGGTTGGCCAATAATACCCCTGCGTTACGGCTCGATGGGCCAGAGAACGCCCGCCCGAATAGGCGCCACAACTGCCTTCATGTATTTCAAACAGAAGTTCTTCGACTTTATCGGGGTGAACACATTCTAAATACGACCCTGAGAGATTTTTTGTAGAGCTTTCCCTGCGGTTCCAAGTAGTATCGGAGGGCCTTGTTTCGCAGCTTGTGCGCTTCCTTCTTATCCGTTGGGAGCTGCTCTGAAGATAGGAATGCGGCGATAGGATCCATCCAACTCGAACCCGGTTCGATAACGTTAATCTGAACTGATTCTGAAGAGGCAATGCTCGGCTCAGGGACGAATCCAACTTCAATTGTCCGCTTAATTTCTGAGTTGATGGCATAAGCTAAACAAACCAGGGCGTCTGCATGCGTGTTCTGATCCCTGGTAATTTGATTCAGCTCGTGGTGATCAAATTTCACGAGCAAAGAATTCGTCGTTTTCATATAAGCTGCTATGCGGTCATTTTTGGCTGCATATTCCCCTTTCAGCTGGTTGATTACAAGCTTTAAGTCATAGAAAACAAACGCCGCGCACCGAGGTGAAGTGCATTCCGAAGGCCAGTTAACAGTGCTTCGTATTCGACCTCATTGTTCGATGCATCGAAACCCAATTTGACGGCCTGTTCGATTATTGCCCCTTCGGAGGTCATGATTACTACGTCGGCCCCACTGCCACACTGGTTGGAAGAACCGTCGCAATACATCTGCCATACATCACCAACATACATTCTCCAATTGGGCTGGGATTGCAATTGATCAGATTTGTAGTCGACTAGGGA